>CANTFK010000084.1:0-82887 GCA_947646735.1 Peronospora farinosa | reverse complement strand
GGCTCGAAAGCCAGTCGTAAGTCACGCTGGATATCGTCCAGCGTAGGAAACGCCGACTCATCTACGACGAGCTTTCCGGGGAAGCCCATTCCTTGGCTTTGCCGGCAAGCCGAGACAACAGGAAATTGACCTTGGCCGTCGGAGCGTCAATTAATCTTGACGATATTGCAATATCCACCTCGCCGAAACCAGCGATTGAGGAAGACGATCCGGACCATCACCGGAGTACGTTGACGTCTCCATTTTGATAGCGTCATGGTGCGAAGTGCGCGAGGAATCAATACTCGCCGATTCGCTTCGGCGAGCTCCCTCCATTGACTCTTGCATGCGCGGCACGTTCGATCACCGTGACGTTGCTGTGATCAGAGCAACGTGGGCGGCGATGCAGTGTAATCTTTACGAAGCGCGAGGGCAAATGCCTCCTCGAGGGACTTTGGCTCAGAACGTGTGAGGCAGTAACGCGTCATACCCTCCTGCATACAGATGATAAAGACATGGATTTGTGATGCCATGTCAATTGGCTGCGTGGTAATGCACGAAGCAAGATGACGTGTCTTTTGCACGTATTCACGCATCGACAGCTTGCCCTGTCGGAGTGAGAAAAAATCTGCTTGCAAGCGAGATTCATCTTGAGGAGGCTCGAAAGCCAGTCGTAAGTTACGCTGTATATCGTCCAGCGTAGGGAACGCCGACTCATCTACGACGAGCTTTCCGAGAGCCCATTCCTTGGCTTTGCCAGCACGACGAGAGAACAGGAAATTGACCTTGGCCGTCGGAGCGTCAATTTATCTTAACGCTATTGCAATATCCACCTCGCGAAACCAGCGATTGAGGGGGAGACGATCCGGACCATCACCGGAGTACGTTGACGTCTCCATCTTGATAGCGTCATGGTGCGAAGTGCGCGAGGGAGTCAATACTCGCCGATTCGCTTCGGCGAGCTCGCGCACCATAAAGTCTTGGATGGCGGCACGTTGATCATCAGGCGTCGCTGTGCTCAGCAGCGACGTCACAATAGTTTCACCAGACACCGCCGCGAGGCGATGTAGTGCCTGCCACTCCACCGAGGTGAGATGTGGGAAATCAGAATGCTCCAGCGAGACCGCTGGATCCACCAAAGACTCGCCCATGTTCATCTCGAATCTGGTCATTAAAAGGACAACGAAGTGCTACCAGGTGTAACGGGCTAAGGACCCGTTACCATCTTACACTAAAAGGACGTTGAGGAAGCGCTCCTAACAACTCGTAATAAAGCTCTTTCTATGTTTTAATTTGTTTCTATTCGAAGTAAGTGCATTATGTTCCCTAGCTCACTCATAATGGATTCAATTTATTATTGGTTAATTATTCGGTCTGGCACTCCAATAATAAATAAATAATAAAAAATGACGAGAAGTATCCGCTAATCGAATACTGCCCTATGCCTACTTATGTAATTATGTATTATTCCTATAACCACTCATGTAATAGGTTGCCCCATAACACCACCTGTACATGAATCTGAAAAACAAATTTCAATTACAGTAGTTACATTGTTTTCCGTAAAATTGTGTAACTACTGAAGTTCGACATGCAAAGTGCTTTGGAAGCTGTAGCGGAAACTCAATACCGGAATAGAGTAAGGGAGCAGCGCGGTATGCGATCACGCGGCAGAAACCCCACAATAATATTTGATGACGATAAATGACATGAAACGCAAACTGGAAGGCGCAGCCCTATATATTCAATCCAAAGCAACCTCACAGTAGTGATGTTCTGTAGACGGGCACTTCAAAGAAGCTGCCACGTGCTTCTCTGACACACACCTTCAAGCACGCGAGGAAGCGGCTAGATTGTTAACCTCTGTGTGAGGTGGTGGGATGCCTCGTCGACCGCTTAAACGGCCGCACCAACAGTTGCCGATCGCTGAAGTGAACTTCGCAACAAACTTCTAACAATTGCTTCACTTACGCCATGAAGAAGCTTATTCAGCTTCACGTCGGCAGTGAACGTTAGTTCACTGCATGGGAAATTCATATCTGACTTATTAATTATAGAAAATTATTAAATATACTTCCAACTGCTGGTTGGTTCGTTATACAAAGATTAAATGCGCGTCTCTTTAAATGCGCATCCCTACATGCGAGCTTATATATTTTTTTTGTAAGCTTCGCTAATGACGTCCGCCTGTGGCGTCATCATTAAGCTTAGTCCCAACTGGCCGGTACCCCTTTGAATGTGAATCCATCAACGGATATCACATTATTGGCATTGATGTGCCTCACCCAAGTGGGAGGCGGTAGACCTTTAGTCCCTCATAGGTATACCCCGGTACCTAATTTGTAGACCTGGTCCCTCATTGGTAGACCTCGGTCCCTCATCGTTAGAACTTGGTCCTTTATCGGCAGATCTGGTCCTTCATCAGTAGGTCATCAGGAGACATGGTCCTTCGTCGGTAGACCTCGGGCGGTCGAGGTCGAGATAATACTGGCCAATTAACACAAGGAATCAGGGCCAGCCAGAACAAGTAACCGGGCTTTAGACAAGGATAGATTAAGGAGTTATGGGATAGGAATATATTTAATACTACTCAATTTGCGATCTACTTGGCACGTATTCGTCGTGCTTTAAGTAGCACGAGTGTGAACATACGCCTGTTCCGGAGAAGGAATATATTTTGCCTCCCCTGTTGAAGACAGTCGTGTGTCTTGAATCAAGTGCGAAAAAACCCATAGGAAGTATTATGGCCTAGATGTGGGTTCATCTCGAGTAGCAACACTCATAGACTTGCTATCGGAAGAGGCCTCACCCACCTCGTGGTCCGAGAGCGAAGTAAAGGCCAGATGGTTAACACTCCTAAGAATACCAAGGAAAAGTCCAGGGACCACAAGCTCCCTTTAGAATTTGGTTTTGAGTCAACTCTCGACTAGGTCGATCGAGTGGCCACCTAACGGCCTACCGAGAGAAGAAAAGCACAGTGGAGCTGGAATGGAGATTCCAGGAGATGATGAATGATGCAGAAATAGGCGTTCAATCGACGATCCACAATTCTAAAGGGTGATCGCCAATTGGGATCGACTATTTCAAAAGGGGACCACAAATTAAGTTAAACACAAATGACGATCCTTGACGCAGATTTATAGACATGTGATCATCGATGACTAACGAAGACCCTATATAGCAATCACCGATGAAGATCGACGATCACGAATTGTGATCGCTAGTGAAGCCCGATGATCACAATTGATGATCGCCGATAAATAATGAGGAATGGCGAGTACTTGTAGATATCGACATAACGGTGATTCATATTGATGATCAAAGATATTGGGTGGTGATCGCCGATGATTATCGCCAATCGCAAATGACGAATGCCCATGAAGATCGCAGAATTGAGGCACATGAAACAATCATTGGGACTCAAGGTGCAATCGTTGGAATGAATAGAAGGGCTGATTGAGATGAACGAACCTGCTCCTGATATCACTCACACAATGGTACCAGAAGCATATTGGCCATTCCTGCCATCAGTGCCCCTTCAACATTTTTTTTCCTTTGGAATGTAGTTCAAGATCACGCGAATTGAACACGCATGCTCACGATTCCGAAAGGGATTATTCAAAAAAAGGTAGGCGTAGGCAGAGCTATATGTTTTTCGCCTTTGATTAATTATTGATAACAGGGCTCGATTGACAAGGTACCACCGCCTTCACGCATCGCTTCTTCCGGTCAGGAACATCTAAAAGAAATTGAGAGTGTTAATGTAAAAGTGGCGGCATTTTTTAGTGGACGAAGATAATGCGCTACCTCCAGCATCACGTGGAGCAGTTTGTGATATTTATGTGGGAAGCTTCCTCAATTGCCCAGAGAATACGGCCGGTCGCTCCGAGAGATCGAGATAAGCTGTCTGGTTTATTCAAGGGTTTTCTCTCGGCACGAATTATTCGAACGTCGACGTCACCTTAGGGCGTCGACGGTAGAATAATTTGTGTTGAGAGGGCATAGTTTATAGTGATCCTCATTAAAGAAAACGGAGTGGACATTCGGCTATGTATAATTTCGGCTCATTAATTATCTAACACGATTAATGGTACGCCCTATGCCATTATTCAGTGAAGAACTGAAAAATTTCGGATAAAGCTTAATGGTATTGCTCTCGGGATATGGAGAGTGGAATAAGGTTGAAGTGATTGGATCAAGTCGATAGGCCTCGAGAAGTCAGAATTGGCATCATGGTCGGACGATGACGTCACGAATGCTTACCACCAGCGCAAGCTGAACGCATTCCTGGAGAGCGACCTTGTCGCGAAGACCCTCGAGATTCGGCTGCGGGCAACTTACTGGACCGGTGTCGACCCTACCACGGATGCAGACCGCCACGGACGCGATCACTGCGCTATTCACCCTTCTTTGAGAAGCGAACATGGTCGCCGGACGATTCGATCCGGACGACCTGCTGTCCCTGGGATTCGACAGAATCACAAAGGCTTTAGAAAATATACACAAGCGTCTGTCGATCTAGTCGGTACCACGCCAGCAAAGGGACACCTACCTCTGACGACACATACACAAACACGATCCAAGTACAGCCAGATGACGCTTTAAGACATCACGGTGTATCCTCACATGTACGGAGCCGCCGGCCGCCCAGGGGCGAATCAAGTCCCATCTTAACACCTGCCGTCAAGAGACCAGATGGTAGCAGCTCCGTGGTCTCCAGGATCGTCCTCGAATGAATCGGTCACTAGGATGCCTTTAAGACCAACTGGGGAGGCGCTGCTACAGGCCCGAACGCGCAGCGCGGAGCAAGAATCACGAGTTCTCGAAACGGCGACGCGTGGCAAGAATGAAAAATCATTCCGATTTTCAGTTAATGGAAAAATCAGCAAGAGAAAAATTGGAATTTGCTCTGCCCCGTGACGAAGAGGCTGGGGGGAAGGGCCTACCTACCCGGTAGGTGATCTGCAGACCCTCTTCGACGCGGCGATAGCAAGATTTTTGAATGAACGTCAAGTACGCGGGCACACCTTAACGGGATTGTAGCAGGAGGAAGACCGGAAGCGCAAAGGACGACCGCTCACCATGACAAGAATCCAGGCATACAAATGCCAAGAGTTCATACGATGACCAACGTCGACATGGAATCCGTCGGTTCTTGTGAGATCGACCCAGACAACATGGATTTGAGGGAACCTCAGTCGATGATGGCGAATGCAGCGCTGGGAAAGATACCAAATATGGTCCCTCTCGGCGACCTCGGATCTTAAAGAATTTCATGGAACAGACCAAAACGAACACAGAGCGCGCAGATGGGTATCGACGGTCAAGACAGCATTTATAAGAGACCAATCACCAGATGACGAACGATGTCTTGTTTTTGGAGGTTTGCTAACTGGACTGGCACATAATTGATACCGCCAGCTGGGTCGCTCAGTCCGAGGAAACTGGAAGGACCTAATGCAAGAATTCATGATTCGTTTCTGTGGTACGGGGGTACCTGTCGCCCGCCAGTACTACCATGCGAGAAAGATCGGAAGAGACCCCGCTGGATTATCGGTACCGACTGAATGTGCTTGGACTCAGGGCGAAGATGAAGATCAAAGATGGGTCGCTTAACGTTCAAAAAGATCATGTAGATCACTACATTTTGACGGTGGACGACCCGGAGCTAGCAGACAAGTTGACTATGTTGCGTCTGGCGGGCGTGGAAGAATTGGAGAAAGTATTGACAACATGTCAGCGGACGAAGGCACGACGAGGCAAGATGTTATTTAGATCACACAAATTTTTCAGAAGGCACCTGCGCAACCGGACAAACCGAGAGAGATGAACCGCCGCTCTATACATGCAGTTCGGGCGTCCCTGGAAGACTCGATCTCTGAAGACTCCAGCCCAGACTCTTCAGAGAACGAAGGGGATCTAAATCGATTCTACCTTATGGAGAAAGAAGCAGGGAGGGACCCAGGTGTGAGGTTCTCAAAGAATCTACCGACCAGGGAGGTCGACCAACGCCACCAAGCAGTGGAACAGCGACCCGGCCTGTCGTCAGCGGTCCCAAACACGAGATGTGCTTATTGCGGGTCCAAGAAACATGGAGATCTGAATTGCTGGAAACGATTGACCTGCGACTGCTGTGGAAGGAAGGGTCACCCGTCTGATCTCTGCCTGTTTGTATGCGAGGTTGTGGAGAGATCCACGAGATTGGGAAGTGCCAGATGGAGGAGTTCTACAATTTGTTCCGTCAATGGTACAACCCAGCCAAGCATGCAGGGATGTTCCCGGAAAAACTCGAGAAGATGGCAAATTAGGACGCTTGCCAGGTTGGAATCTGGTACGAGCCGAGCGTTCTAATTGTTGTATCTTTGCATATGTGGAGAAACAGCCCAAGGAGGAGACGGGTATTCCAGTTAAGATTGAGAATATATCAAAATTGGAAATTACCCTGTTAGTAATGTTGCTTCTTTGAACAAGCCTAACAATTGTCTTCGAGAAAATGCAGTAATGGAGCTGGACTTATTGCCAGGCGAGTCTAGAGGGTACTGGAAAAACCACGCCCCTACTAAATAGTTCAGGCGAGCCAAAGCCTCTGGAAAGGTCAGCAATGACCATGTAAATTTGTTGTTCAATACTGGTGCCGAGAAATCCATCCTGGATATCGCCTTTGCTCGTAAGGTAGTTGCCAAAGTGATGAAAGTGAACGACAAGAATGTATTGGTATTGGGGAAGCCGTATACACCACGGAGGGACGCACTCGCATCAAGGTCACTCTGAATGGGAACTTGGTGTACCTCTTTAAGGTGTGGGTAGGCCCTATGGTAGGCCAAGATGCAATTTTGGGGATGGACTTCATGGTCCCAGCCGGTATCCGGTTAGAATTGGCCGACGGAGCTCTGTCTCCCCGATGAAGTTCGAGTACAATTGACCGGGCGAAGGACGCTTAACAATACCCGAGTATCGGATGTGAAGCTGGGTCGGTATGTACAGATATCCGATGGAGGATGTACGGAAGTGCCTCTCAAAAGGTCGACCTAAGTGGAACGATGGGTGACCACCATGATACAAGGGATAGGGCGTCAACCGATTTTGAAGATAACCAATGTCAGCCCTCGCCCTTTAACATTGCACGAAGATACCAAGGTAGGTATGTGGTTGACCAGGGATCAAGTTCCGAGAACGACAGGGTTTGTCTCGGTAGGCTCTCGAAGATATGCGGAATGGCTAAATCTGGCTTATGAATCTACCACTGACCAAGTAGACCATCAGGTCGACCCAACGGAAGAGGAAGAGGGGCCACTAGTGGAGAGACCAGAGTATAAGACTCCGTCACAGATCTTACAGCGACCAGAGGCCCCAGCCCCAATGATGAATATAACGCACCAACCGGTACCCGACAGTGAAGAACAACCGTGCGAAGAAGAGGTGAATTGGCAGGAGGGGACCGCCCAAAAGCGGAGTGTATTTGAGGAAGACCTACATGCAGTGACCACCATCAATGAGAAGGAAGTCAAACTGGTAGACTTGTTACAGGCAGATGACCAGGTGTGTTCTTTCGAGAGTGAGGAACTTTGGGCCGAGGACATAAGACAAGGATGGGCGATCATACCGGAAGTGGACCTCTCATCCCAAGGTATCGAGTTAGAAGATATACAGATTCATGATCCAGATGATAACACTCCTGAAGAGGTGGACCGGTTACGACAAATAATATGGAAGAAACGACATCTGTTGATGGGTATAGGTAACGCCTTGGCCCCGGCCGCCCGAGGAGCAATATGCGACGTCGATGTGGGGAATGCAAGGCCGATCGCGCAACGTATACGGAAGGTGGCCCCTCAATTCAGAAAGAAGTTGGCCGACCTGATCAAGGGACTGTTATCGGCAAGGATTATAAAGCCTTCCACCTCGCCATGGGTCAGCCCAATTGTGATTATCGTAGAGAATTATGGGGTCGATATCTCATTGTGTATCGACTATCGGTTGGTGAATGATCTCACTCAGCTCATGGTATACTCTATGCCGTTGATCAACGAATTATTGGAGGACTTGGATGGAGCTTTGTGGTACTGTTCTCTTGACATAACGAGTGGTTTTTGGGTCGTCAGTATGATCGAAAGGGAGAGGCTAATCTCGGAGTTCGTCACGCCACTGGGATTATTTGAATGGCTTCGGATGCCTTTTGGGCTTAAGAATGCGCCTTAGATATATCAAAGGTTGGTGGATAATGCGTTATATGAATTTTCACAGATCTCTTCAGAGACTGCCTCAGAGGAAACAGAGGATTTGTTTGCAACAGGGTGGCCAGATGCAAAATCGGGCCTCTCTGTATTGGGTCGACGATCATACATTGACGACATACTTGTTCCGGCCGAATCGTGGGACGTATTATGCCAGAAAGTGGAGCGGCTGCTAGACGTGTGTGACTATTGTAATGTGTCGGTCAGTGCCGTCAAGAGTACGTGGGGGTATTGGAAGGTCGAGTATTTGGGACATCGAGTTTCCAAGGAAGGACTAGTGGCCCACCCAAAAGACCTTCAGTCTTTGGTCGACCTTTCCTTACCGACAACGCTGAAGGCTATGCAATCCTTTCTGGAAAGTTTAAATTACTACAGCAGATACATCGAAGATTATGCCGTATACGCGTCGATCCTCTATGAACTGAGAGAGGTGGATTTTTACGCGTGGAGGTGCAAATAAAGACTAAAGATAGCATGACGTATATAAAAAGACGAAGAAAAGTGGTAGAATGTTAAGTAGCATTCGCTATGCCTAAGAAAAAGATTGCTACAGCACCCATTCTACGACATCTCGGCCCTACTAGAGAGGCAGTTATTACTGTCTGCGCAAGTTTATGGGCCATCTAGGCGTCATTTGTGCAGAATTACGTTCTGTACATGCCGGTAATGTTCACGAGCCGAACTCTCAAGCTAAACAAGTTGAACTATAGCACAGTGGAAGAGGAAGTGGTGGCGTTGTTACGAATATTGGAGACTCATTTCAAAATGTTGGTCACCCGACCTTCTGACGATACATTCTACACTAGCCTGGCTAGTGAAGTTTTCGGGGTTGCAAGGTCGCTTGGGAAATTTGGCCGCTCTCTTGTCCCAGTGGACTTAAGAGATTTTGAATTGCAAGAAAGGCGAAGACCAGGTGCTGGGGGTGTTAGCAGCCAGAATTACGCCTCGAGAAAATGTAGACTCAATTCTGTCGTCAATTGCTCCCAAGAAGCAATCCAGGCAAGTGGTCGACCTACCGACGCCCACGGTGGGACTAAATGAAGAACTGTATGTGATGAGTTTCGATGGGTCGGCCCGGGTGAAGCAAGGGGGAGGTGCTTGCAGTGCTATTATGTGGAGACTCCTTGCATGGACTATAGTCGCAGCTGCGTCGAAATATCTCGACAAGTCTACGGTGAATGAGGCTGAATATGAGGGTATGTTACTGGGCTTTGACCTGTTGGGGCCAATGGAGCGACGGCATTTGATTATTTGTGGAGACTCCAATCTGCTTATAAGACAGATGCGTGGAGAGATTGAATGCAAAGCTTCAGAATTTTCCCCGTTGCAGGCCAAGGCGTTGAGTAAGCTCCAGTCGTGGTCGACCCATGCAGTCTTACATGTGAAACGAGACTGGAATCAGAGTGCAGACCAGTTGGCCAGTGCGGCTTTACATCAGCAGCAAGGGGTCGAGTCGATACCAAGAGGAGAGTGGTCAGGTCTAGAAACAATCAATCGGCTGCCAGAGGTTTTGGTCCCTAGAGACCGGGTTCCGTCGGTCAAGGTATCCGCGGTGACGAGATCACGGTTCCCCGTCAAAATATCGGGAGAGGTCATGCAAGAAGATGTGGTACAACAACTACGGATGGATAGGATCCGAGATGCGCAAGAAGAGGAGAGCTGGGTACGCGAGTTGAAGGCATATTTGAAGGGAGACTGGAAATACTTGTCAGTGGAAGCGGCCAGAAACTGCAGCAAAATGTCGGAAGATTACGAGATAAGTGAAGAAGAACTGCTGGTGTACCCCGGCCATAGAATTGAGGGGGACGACCGAGACATAACTGCCAGATTGGTGATACCTGAGAGTTTCCAAGCCGACGTCCTCCATCATTATCATACGAGTTTGGAAGGCGGTCATCAGGGAATTGGGCGTACCTATCACCGAATTCGATGATATTATCATTAAAAAGGTCTATTTTGGAGTGTCCAGAAATATGTGGGTCAGTGCATAGATTGTAAGACTGGGGAAGGAGGCCCAATTTACAAGGAAAGTCTTCGAGGAATGTTGAAGTGACGTAACCTTTCCAAATCATCGCGATGGACCACATATCTTCTCTCCTCAAGTCGTATGAAGGAAAACGGAGCTACTAATTTGGGTCGACCCTGTTTACGGGTTATGTGATGGCTAAGGCTAGTGCGTCACGGACAGCCCAGTAAGTAGCTGAGGGATATGAAGAATGCGTTTTCCGTCGTTTTGGTGCCAGTGAGACGATCCGTCACGATCGGAAGCCGGGGTTCACGTCGGACTTCTTCCGATTGTTCAGTCACATGGTGGGTAACGTCAGAGAGCGACCATGGCCTACCGGCCCCAGGTGAGCGGTAATGCGGAGAGAACGGTCCAGACTCTGACCAGGTCTGTCAAGATGTATGTGGCCGACGCAGGGCAACGAGACTGGGATGAGTATGCGGAGCGTTTTACGTTTGCGTTAAAGACATTGTGCGGGAGGAAAGACCGTTTTATCTGGTCCATGGATGGGATGCTAGGACTACTCTTGAGACCATGTTACCGGTGGTAAACACTCGACGTCGAGAATTAGGACCTCGAAGATGGAGATATCGGATTCAAAGTCACTATCAGCGAGCAAGAGACCAAGTCAACGAGAATTTACGGGCGGCTAGTCAGGCTCGGGTGCAAGCGCAAAATGAAGGGGTAGTCGGCCACGAAATTCAGCCAGGGTCCCGGGTATGGCTATACTTAGACCGGGTGAAAGAGGGGTATCCCAAAAAATTGGTCCACCTTTGGCACGGATCGTTCCGAATTCGGAAATTGGGCGTAGATCATGCAGTACGATTGACACTACGAGGCACATAATATAGACTATTCCCAATCGTGCATATATCCAAGCTCAAGCCCGTCAGAGATTTCCCCGATCGACTTCAGCAGCAAGCTGGAAGTGGATAGAGAAGATTGAGCTTATTTCGTCTAATGTCTGTTACCAGAAGATATCTGGGTGCGGGAATTGGAGGAAGGCACGTATGAGGTCGAATTTTTTTGGAGAGTCGTACAGGTAAATAAATTCGGTATGGACGGCAACAACGAGATTTCCTCGTGCAATGGAAGGAGAACCCTGACTCCTCGTGGGTAGACGAAGTGGATATAGATTGCGAGCCCTAATCCGAGATTTCGAGCGCAAGAAGGCAAGCCATAACCGCTTTAAAGTAATGCAAAGCCATGAGAACTAGCGGAGAATACTAAAATTCCTGAAAGGCAGACCATGGTATCCCATTGGGAGATTTGGGTCCCTCATTGGTGGACCTGGTATCGTATTGGTAGACCTGGGTCCCTCATTGGTATACCTGGTACCTTATTGGTAGACCTGGTCTCTTATTGATAGACTCGGTCCCTTATTGGTAGACCTGGGTCTCCTATGGGAAGACCTAGACCTTTCACGAACCCGATGTATAGAAGAACGAAGAAGGAAGACAGACAAGATCTCCTGGAAACAGAGAAAGTATGGCAAAGGAGATGAAAAATGGACAGACGTACAAAAAATAGGATCGAAGAGAACGAATTTTCGTGTTCAAAAGTAGACCTAAGAGGGCGGACTAAACTTACCCTTGATGTGAGGGACCAAAGTTCCAGGATGAGGCACGATAGCCAACCGATATTGGGTAAGCCACGGCCACGCGAGATCAGAAACCTGAAGAGCCTCGAGAAGGTCGACTGGATTTGACCCCTTATCACGACCAGGGTACCAGTAAAACACACGGCGGGTTCGAGGAATATGTCGGAAGAAGAGGTCCAGGAAAAAGTCGAGATCGCATCGGCCCTTACTCATTTCAACGAAGATAAAGTCGGTCACCTCCCGCCACGCTCGAGTAGCCCGACTCCGACGCTTCTTCCGCGCGTTATGATCCGACGCAAGGAAGGGGTTCGGTCGCGCTAGTTTCTTGGAGACCCACAGGCAGTGGGTCGCCTCCCAGAGCGCTTGGCTATGCACTTCGTCAAACCGTGTGTAGAACGCCGCTAACTGGGCAAACCAGCCGACAGGTCGGAAGGAAACGGGTGGAATCGGAACACATGCAGCTACCCAAGGTTCAGCAGCCAGCAGTTTCTGGATCATCGGAGGGTTCACCAACGACTTATTCTATTTGGGAGGGCGGTCGAGGTTTCCGTCCGGTGGACCGAACCAACCTTAAGGTAGATCCAACTGAGCGACCAAGTCTTCTGAAGACATTGTCACAATGCACCTAGAATTGACAAGGTCGACCGGCCAAGGTGACACCTCCGCGTGGCAGAGAAGGTCTTCAGCTGCATGTACCCAGCGATGATGGCATCCTTGGGGAGCGAACAAGAGTCGGTCGGGAGGGGTCAACCGTCGACCGCAACCGTGAACTCGTCATTTTCCTTCCCTGAGGTCGACTCAGAGTCCGAGTCAAAAGACCCGAACATCGCTCGTTTCAGCGAGAGGCCTGAAGTCGAGGTGACCCTTTGGGAAGTAGTAGGCGTCGGCGGAAGACTTGAGGAACTTGTAATCGTGAGGCGTCGACCAGAGGAACCAAAAATTGGCCAGGGCCGACCTATGCGTCATGCTGTCGTCACTGAGGTCGTCTTGTGAAGACTCCAGCATGACTGGAGAGCGGCTGATAGAGACTCCTTACAGCGGTATCGCGGATGTGTCGGATCTCATAGACTTAATAAATATGGCAGGCATGCAGGATGACTTTCGCATGGACCGTTTACCGAGAGCTTTCGCCGACTTCAAAGATGTACATACGGCCGGGGGAGAGACCGCCGAAGAAGAAGCTGGTCCCGGAGGCGGCCCATCGGAGAAGTCGGCGTGGTCGAGCTCTGCTGCAAGAAGAGATTGACGGCTTCAACTTTGTCGATATTTCATCGTAGGGGGTACACCATTGCCGTCTCGCGCTAGAGGGCTTCGAGGAGTTGGATTACCAGCCGGAAGTTGTCGCGTAGCGCCTCTTCCAGGCGCTCACACCGGGCGGCCAATAAGGTGGTAGAAGGGGGAACGACACTTGGTCGACCCTCGCAGTCCTCTATGCGGCGAGATTGAGCGTCCACGTTAACTTGAAGTTCCTGCAGAGCTACGCGCACGTCAAATGGCGCGGAAGATGGATCGTCGGCCATGGAAACCGAAGTGGCGGAAGTATCGGGCGACTTGGCAGGAGACAAAGCGGTGAAGACAGGAGGGCTATCAACGGCGACAGTTTCGGCAGAACTCAAGGGTAAAGATACTGTCCCGGAGAGGTCGACCAAGGACGTTTCTTCGGATGGAGGGTCAACCAAAGGCGCGGGGATGACCGAGGTCGGCTCTTCAGACGGTTAGTCAGAACCAGGGTGACATTGCTGAAACGACACAAGTTAGAAACGGACGACTAACGAAAGGCAAATTGAAGGACTACGTGACTGAAGAGGGGAAGACATGCGCGTGCTCTAAGCCGCTGTACGGCTGAGCAAGTGCAGGGGGAGGCTGCGGTGAAGTGCTTGTTTTGCGATATGGAGACCCCAGAGTCCAGTTGGATTCGGAGTATAGACCGTGTATCAGGGAAAAGAGACCAGAGAGACAGGGGTCTCGAGGGGAGGAGACCGTTTGAGGAGAACAATCTGCAAGACCCCACAAAATAAAAAATCAGTATTAGGGTACTAGTTTAACCAGTACCGAAGAGAGTTGACCATGGCCCTTTTTTGGTCGACCTGGTACCTCGTTGGTAGCTGGGGCCCCTCTTTGGTCGACCTAGGCCCCTTGGGGTTCAGCCACTGCTAACCAGTTCACACAAGGATCAGACCAGTCGACTAAAGGAATTAGAGCTTCAGGCAAGTATAGAGAAAAAGAGTTATGGGCTAGCACTGTATTAAACACTACTCCATTTGCGATCTACGTGGCACGACTCCGTCGCGATATAAACAAACTTGCTCTTAGCTACAGCCTGTTCAGGGAAGGGATATATTTTGCCCCCCCCCCCCGTTGAAGACAGTGTGTAGCTAAGTTCAAGTGCGAATAGAATCCCAGGCTATATTTAGCCTGTGGGTTCGTGTCGAGCAGCATCCCCCAAGACCCGCTATCGGAAGCGGTCTCTCTCACCTCACGGTACGGGATCAAAGAAAAGGTCAGGCGGTTAATGACCCTGAAACAACAAGGAAAAGGCCAAGGACGACAAGCTTCCTGAAGAATTTGTCTCGAAGTCTACTATCGACAAGGTCGATCGAGTGGCCACCTACCGACCCACCGAGTGAAGCATATCCACTAGAGGCCCCCCAGGTCTACATCTTTCGAGGTAGACATCTACATCTTCACCAAGTATTGCGAAGAGTGGAACCCGCCAGCCTACGGGTACACAAGGTGAGAGAAGGTCCATACGCGGCATCGGGGTACCCCCTCCGACAGTCGGCAGTCCGGCAAAGTGAGTGGTTTGGGGTCTCATTATACAATTTTGAGAGCCACTCCACCACATTGTTTTGACGATGTATGCGTGCATAGTAGGGCGGAGGACGGTCTGAGCGCGATAGAGTCGCACAAGCGTCATTTAGCCGCTGTGTTGCAGACTCTGGGTGACGCCCAATTATACGTGAACTTGCAAAAGTGCGCAAAAGTGAGTAATAGGGGTCCCCGAGATACCTGTACTGGGCTGCATCGTAGGTGCACATGGTGTACGAGCAGACCCAGAAAAGGTAAAGGCTGTAAAGGAATGGCCAGTCCCACGTCATGTGAAGGATCTACACCAATTCCTTGGTCTTGCTAAATACTTTCATAAGTACAGCAAAAATTATGCGGAGCAGACTAAGCCATTGTCTGACCTTTTCAAAAAGGATACAGAATGGGCTTGTTCAAAGGAGCAAGTAGATGCGTTCGCATCAGTAAAGCAATCTCTTGTAGAGGCACCGGTCTTGGCACTGCCAGACGCGGATAAGCCCTTTAGCGTCGTCTGCGATGCAAGCAATTTTGCAATCGGCAGCGCGCTCATGCAGAAGGATGACAACGGCGTTGACCGTGTCATTTCTTATCAGTCTCGGCTTTTGAAAGCCGCAGAGCTAAAATACCTTGTGCGTGACAAGGAGCTACTTTCAATTAAGTATGCCCTTGTGAAGTTTCGGGTGCACCTCTTGGGGCACCGAACCTTTTGTGGTTTATACGGATCACGCATCACTGTGTACCGTTATAAATACACCACACCTCTCGCCGAGAATGACGAGATGGCTGACATTCTTCTCTGAATTTAATTTCAAAGCTGAATATAAGCCGAGTAAGTTGAATGTCTTGGCTGACGATTTATCGCGCCGACCAGACTTCGAGGCAAGACACCAGGAAAGTGTGTCTCGTGCGAAAGCACAAGTTGAGTCATCAACATTGGCAGCCATGAAGGCCCACCATGTCACGAGCTCAATGGCCTCCGATGTAAAGGAGTGTTACATCAGGACGAACATTGTCGCCTGCTGTTGGATCATTTTGTGGACGAAAGGTTATCCTTCCGTCGCACCTCAAAGCGAAATTAAATCGCTTTAGTTACAGTGATGGTCTATTATGGCATCAGCTGTCACCCTGTAATCCCTTGAGAATCTATGTCTCTCATGACACAGATCTCAAGCTGATGATACTACACGAATGCCATCTAGTGGGCATCTTGGCCGTGAAAAGACATTCTTACGAGTGTCAGAGGAATTTTGGTGGCCCCACCTATATCGGTGGGTGGCCAACTATATTCGCTCTTGCGAAGAGTGTCAGCGCATAAAGCCTGCACCTTCTATCGGTGCGCTATTGAAGCCACTGCCGATTACGACTGAATGCTGGAAGTCGGTCACTCTGGACTTCATGTTTGGTTTACCGCCTGACCAAAAAGGCAGGACGGGGCTCGTCGTCTTTGTAGACCGACTGGGCAAGATGGTGCACTTAGCACCATGTAGCACCAAGATCTCAGATAAAGATTCTGCCCTCTTGTTTCTGGATCACGTGTATCGACTACACGGGATGCCTGAGTCCATAGTATCGGACCGGGATCCGCGTTTTACGTCGGGTTTTTGGCGACATGTGTTTGAGCTGCTGGGTAGCAAGCTCCACATGTCAACCGCTGATCGTCCCCAAACTGATAGCCAAACAGAACGGGCCAATCGAGTTGTGGCAGATGTGTTACGTACAGTAGCGACTCCCAAAGAATGGGGCAAGCAATTTCCATTCGTGTAGTTCGCTATTAATAACAGTGTTCACGCCAGTACGGGTGAAACACCGTTTTACATTAACGGACTGCGTCATCCTCGAACGTCAGTCTCGTTTGTGCGCAGCTCGAGTCTTAGTGGGGGAGGGCCCCTCACTTCGCTCAGTGCGAATGCCAAAGAGGGCCAAGGTTGCCCTAGTGACACTGCTAATTTAGCAGTGGTCACGTCACCTATAGGTGCCACAGAGGAGGCACGGCAAGAAATGCCAGTGCTCCTTGATGATGACACTATAGTGTTATCAACAGCGTCGTCCCATGAACGACCTTTTGGAGGCGTCATCGGCGAGCTGGATTCTAAAAGCGTGAGCGAAGCTCAGCGCTTTGTGGATAGCGATTAGCCATCACACGTAAAGTCCGTGACGCGATGGCAAGCGCACAGGACAAGCAAAAACAATATGCAGACCAGCATGGCTGCAAAAACAATGAACATTTTAGTGTAGGGCACAAAGTGCTATTAAGTACTGCTACCTTACCTAAACATGCAATTTCTGTACTATCTGGTGGTACTACTAAGCTATTGCCCCGGTTCATTGGGCCCTTTACAGTGGTTGAAGAAGTTGAAGACCTAAACTATAGGCTCACTCTCCCACCGTATATGAAGACGCACCCCGTATTTTACGTTGGTCGTCTGAAACGATATGTTGATCAAGAAGAGATCACATGTCCACATCGGTCAAACGAGACCGATGGTGACGTCGACTGTGAGTCAATCGTCGTTGCCGATCAGGCGACGAGGAAGCCGAGAGGCTTCCCGTATACGAACGAGGGCTCGGTAGAGGACTCGGCGATCGAGGAGGACTCCGCGCTTGACGCGGGTCTCTCATCACTAGTCGCTCTAAGATGTCCAAACGGGTGTTCAGGCGGTCATACCCCTGACGGTACCTCGTCCTCACATCTCGCAGATCCGAGTTCAGTCGCGAGACTTGACTCTCGAGACCTGCCACCTGCCTCTTCAGCGCAGCGGACTCAGCCTGCAACTGAACAGCAGCAGGGTAGGCAGCCGCGAGTAGGTGGGCGTAATCGCTACTCCTATCGGTCGCCACCTGTGTTGGTGGACGCGGAAGGGAATACGCGCTTCCTTGTTGGAAGGCTGTTGGCCCACCGGTTTGTGAAGCGAAAGCTCCAAATCCTTGTCCAGTGGAAGGGTTACCCAACGAGCTTTGACTCGTGGGAGCCTGTGGACGCTTTGCGCGTCGACGTGCCTGGGATGGTGGCTGCTTATGTGAAGCAGCACGAGCTTTCGTCTTCCTGCTAGGTCCGGATGGACTAGCAGAAGAAGCGTGGCGAGAATCAATTGGGGGTCGCTTACCACCCAAGATTTCATGCGCACGCTTCATGGCGAAGCTGATTCGCTGCGACCGTTGTTTCGTTGCATCTACATGCAACGTTACACGACGCCGGAGATCTGCTTCATAGTCGTCGGCTGTCTCGTTAGAACGCAGCACGACTGGAATTGGGAAAGTACGACCAAGTGCTTTGCCCTGCTTTTTCTACAAGGGAAAGACGCTATAAAACTTAGGAGCGTCAATAGTAGCACGTTGCAAAAGCGCTGCACTAGACTCATCCGAGTTCGTCCCCTCAGATGGAGGTGGAATTGGTAGCAAGCCACCACTCACGTAGCCGCCCTCGCGACGGCGGGCTATTGAGGCTGAAGGTGTACTTGGTGGAGCTTTCAGCTCACACTCACCTGAGTCTGACTCTCCATTATGGATTGTCAAGACATCAGCATGAGAAGTCACATCTGACTGAGTCGCGACTACTCCTTTCGAAGTAGCGTGCTCAGTCTTAGTCGCTGCGCTCGTAGGCGCAGGCGACGAGGCGTTCCCTTCGCTTGTAGGAAGCATAGACGGTCCCTCAAGGACGGGTGCCTCAGATGATGGGTACATATGTCCCATCAATGCACTTTGCTCATCTCCTCTTTGGGGTGATGGCAATGACGTGCTCTCATTGTAGTCTACAATGAGAGATGGATATTCATCCACATTATAGTGAGATGGAAGATTTGTCTCAGTGCCGAAGCACTTTGTGACGGCTGCGAATAATCGCGGCGCGTGCGCTTAGTGTTGGACTGCATGGGCGCCTTTGCAAGCGCCCCATCAGCCTAACCACGTTTCGGTGGCATGCAAATTGAGTAGACTAAGTGGCGCATTTGTAATGGCTCGCAAGTCTTTCTGTCTCCTAGGCGATGTTTTACAAGATGTAAAAATCGTTCTAAAAGGGGAAATGGTGTAACAGGCTCAACGTTACACGTACCCGTTAAGTATGAAATACTTAACGGGCAGGTCTCAAAAAGTACGTAAGTATTTAAGACCTGTCGCTCGGGTGAGACACACCATGTGTCACATTATTGCGTATGTGATATACACTAGGTGTAATCACATTGATGAAGATGACGCTAGTTGAAGTTAGGCATCGCGACGTCCCAGAAGGACGCCATTAGTGAGCTTAAATCTACATTTAAGCTTACACGTCAGGATACGCTTCAAAGAGTCGCGTATCCGATCTTTATATATATATAGCCAATCAGTAGTTAAGTTTATATTTAATTATAATTTATTAAATATGACTCAGTCTTGAATCTTCTAAACGCATAGCACCACGCACGAGAAGCTAAAAAGCTTCTGCGTGACGTCTGTGACTTCTTGTTTTAGAAGTTCGTTGCACTCTCGCTAAAGCGAGAGGCAACTGGTGGTACGACTGCTTAAGCAGTCTACCGATCACACAGCCGCCCTCGCACGCAAAGGTAAGACGGTCTCATCGCTTCCTCGCTTGAGCTGAAGGTGTGTGCTAAGTAGCACGAGGCAACTTCGTAGAAGTGTCCGTCTACACTTTGATGATCGCTTGCGCGGTCCGTCGAATTTACTTGCCAGAGGCATGCTAAAGGCATGATCCTACTCAATTCTCTCCCGCGAGGAAGGATTCCCGCCGAAGAGGTGAGTGAGGCTTGGATTAAATGGTCATGACCGCAAAATTTAAGAATCGAGGCCTAATGAAGCTGCAACTCTACAGTTATATATTTTTTATTTTAGTTTGTTTAATGTAAGTTCATTTCCCAAACGACTGTCAAGCGCGCACAGTGGACAGAGACGAAGTCTACCTCAGCACCGGTGACTAGGCTCCATTTAACGTTCTTTGGGCAGAAGTCCCGAGCCAATAAGGAGGGTCAAAGAGTAAGATGACGTTCTACTCGCTGCGCGCGCTTCAGGAGGCAGTGTAGCGGAGCTGCACAGCTCTTTAGTCAAAGGAAGACTTTAGGCTGAAAGTCTCTTAGTTCTAGAGAACTAAATAAATTTACGGCTAAAAGCCACTTTGTTCTAACGAACTAATTAAAGGATTTTAAAAGTCTTCCTGTTCTAAGGAACTATGAGAGAGAATTTTAATCTGCAAGCAATAAGCTTAAGGTTCAGAAAACCAACGCACAGAGTGCAAGAACAAGCTAGAAGCTTAGAGGTTCAGAGAACCAACGCACGAAGTGCACAGGAGAACAAGTCAGAACGACTTGCGATCTTAAACTCAAAATGAGAACTGATTATATTTATGCTTTAAGATTTTATGAATAGTCCTACTCTAAGTACCCTGCACTAGATTAATTACTATAATAGTAATTATTATATGCAGACTTTGCTATTGGACGACGTATCGTCTAATTATCTGTGTATGATGTACTTAGTACAGCATTATCGATTTATCGAATCCCAATCGATAAGATACGGTATTACCGAATACCGTATTTTAACGCTCATACTTAATACCTCTCTAAAGAGAAGAATTTAGAATGCGTTATATGCAATAAGAGGAAACTTCAACCATAAACTTTCGGAAAGACGCTACAACCGTCGTGTAACCCCGTTACACCCTCCTTCGCCATACTGACGTTCCTATATAATGTCACTCGACATCTTTCCTCGTAGAGGTAGTGCTTTAGCGAACGTTTAAACCTTACGGTTGTTCACGGCACATAACATGACACCTCCCGGCAGTGAGTCACAGACTCTTCGGGACCTCATTGAAGACGACCTTGACGAAGTGGTTGACTACGAAAGTGACACCGTCTTTGTGGGACCCGATGGGTCCCCTTTAGCCACCCTCACGGGTGAAGATGACACTCGTCATGCACCGAATCCGTTCCCTGAACGTGGTGCAGCAGATGCGCTAACAGCGTTACGTGACCCGCCTGACGTATCATCAACGGTAACAGTTACCAATCCACTCGACGAGCAGCAACAGCGGTCCATCGACCAAGAGGAAGGCGCCAAGCGCCGAACGAAGAACATGACGCGGCTGCAGGACCACCGACAGTACAGGTTCAAGCCACCTACGGTGGAAGAACGTCTAAAGGAAGCATCTGGGCATTCCCTTTCTGGTTGGACCATTGGGCCTGAGGCCATTTCACCTGAGGACGTTGCCACACGCACGGCACTTCGACAACGATATCTGGAACCCCACATCACTACACAAAGCCAATACTTGGCACGCCTTAACAGGCAAGTGCGCGGTGCGCCAGTTCCTCCGATGAAGGGTGTTCCCATCCTTCTGTTCGCGGGGGAAACCGAGGACGAAGAAGACACGGCTTTCAGCCGCTGGGCGCATTATGCGCGACGTTTAAGCAGCATGTGGGCTCTACGGGCAAGTGCCGATGTGGCAGATGTTCGACTTGAGCGGAAGATGCGTTATGATTACGCTAAATTGAAGGCCCGGGGAAAGTTGAAATCCCAACGAACGCATTATGCGCCTGCTACCCAGCAGCCCAATGTTTCGGCTACCCCTGTCGGTCACGATAGCCCGAGGCCGCTAACCCGCCTACCCTCACCATTACTGGTGAGAAGCGTCAGCGCCAACAGGCAGACCCTGCGCACGACACTCAAAAACGTCCACGGCGTATGGGCAGTCCTGCCGAAGGGGAGTCTCAAACTTCCATGAATTCCACGATTCGGGATAACCCCGCCACTTCACCAGATACTGGTTTTGACCATGGCGGCGACGCTTCTGCAGTAGACGCTCCACATGGAGCTGCAGGTTCCCCTGCGCATCGAGCAAAGGAGGAGGAGGTCGGTGTATCGGAACAAGCTCATGCCGAGCTTGTTCAGGAGGTGCGGTCCCTTCGTGAGGAGAGGCAGACGATGAACTCCCGGATTGCGTCCCTGGAAGAGAGTCGGACCCGAATGCAGGGTCAACTTGACTTGTTGGTGCAGATGCTTCGTCCCGCGACAATGCCAATGGGCTCGGCGCGAGCGCCTTAGCGTCTATTTGGGACGGATCTCGATAAGGTTTCAACATGGCGACATAGAACACAGGATGTGTACGCAATTTGCGCGGCAAGTTAAGCGTATACGCTGTGCCTTTCTTGGCAATGACCTTAAAGGGTCCGATAAAGCGCGGACGCAACTTTCAGACAGCGGATACTACATTGGTAGGTAGGTTTTTAGCATTAAGTAATACTTGGTCTCCGACCTCATAATCATTAATACAACCTCTGCCTTTCGCATCTGCATATTCCTTTTGTTTATCTTGACTATCAGCCATTGCATCTTGCACATGTCGTAAGACATTTAGTAGCGTTGCGAGAAACGCATTTACCTGTTTCCTAACAGTATTAGGGCTGACATCAGCAAGCCGATCGGCAACCTCTCCCCCACCAAACCCTGAACCACTCGGTGGTAGCGTTAACGGAACGCGTGGGTGTGTAAGACCATTCACATAGAACGGAGTGTAGCCGGTAGAGGCGTGCACGGAGTTATTGAGAGCAAACTCAACTACAGGGAGCATAGCGCTCCAACGCTTAGGCGATTCAGCACAAACGCTGCGTAGGATATCTTCAACAACGCGATTTACGCGTTCAGTTTGACCATCGGTCTGCGGATGATCCGCTGTGGACATGTCCAAACGGGTGCCCAGCACTTGGAAGACGGACTTCCAAAATTTACTCGTAAAACGAGGATCACGATCAGAAACAATTGCCACTGGCAAGCCATGTTGGCGAAACACTCGATCGTTAAAGAGCTCCGCTCTACCTACACCATCCATAGAGTCTGGAATAGCCGCTAAGTGAGCCATCTTGCTCAAACGGTCAACAAAGACCACAATACCTGTGTTGATATGCAAATCGCTCGGTAGGCTATTACAAAGCCCATACTAATGGACTCCCAGCACCCAGTGAGGATAGGCAACTAGCCAGCGGCGCTGCCGAACGGGTAGAGGGTTTAACCCGTTATCACTTTTCACACGTACGCACATATGTGCTCACCCATTTATATAATTTGGGCCACCAATAACTTTGGCATACCGCCCCATAGGTTTTTTTATGACCCAAATGACCACCGATGGCGGTGTCATGCACCTCATAGAGGATCCAATACTTCAGGTCCTTTTCATGAGGAACCACAATACGCGAAGGATCCGCCACATCTGTACGATAGTACAACACCCCTGATCGATAGAATATCGATGAAGGATTGCACGTAATCGTGCCGACAATTTAATGTCCGAATCTTTAAACTCATCACTGCCAAGAGCATGTAGCAACGCTATACAAGAATCATCTTTAACATACGCCGATCGAATGAGATCAATGATAGAAGACGACAACTTCGTAACATGAACAAGCTCATAGTCAGGTCTGCGTGACAACGCATCAGCCAAAGCATTTGCTTGCCCGGCTTATATTTTACCTCGAAATTATATTTGGCAAAGAATGAAAGCCATCTGGCCATTCTCTGCGAGAGATGCGGCGACTGAGTCGC
Source organism: Peronospora farinosa (assembly GCA_947646735.1). Lineage (NCBI taxonomy): Eukaryota > Oomycota > Peronosporomycetes > Peronosporales > Peronosporaceae > Peronospora > Peronospora farinosa. The sequence continues at coordinate 59,729 of CANTFK010000084.1, read as the reverse complement.
ATGCGTAAAGACGCATGATCGGTATAGATCACAAAAGGCTTTGAGCCCAGCGGATGAACTCGGAATTTGACTAGAGCATACTTCATTGCAAGTAGGTCCTTATCATGAACTGGATAGTTCTTTTCTGCAGCTTTCAGCTGGCGAGATTCAAAAGCGATTACACGCTCACGGCCTTTATCATCTGATTGTAACAGAGCACTGCCAATGGCAAAATCCGATGCGTCACAGACGACGCTAAACGGTCGGTCAGGGTCTGGCAAAGCCAAAATAGGAGCATGAATAAGGCTTGCCTTCACCGCTTGAAAAGCATCTTCGTGTTCGGCATGCCAACACCATTCCACATCCTTTTTAAGGAGATTGGATAACGGCCGAGCCATATCAGCGTAATTCTCGCTATACTTGTGTAAGTAATTGGCAAGGCCAAGCCATTTACGCAAGTCCTTTTGAGACTGTGGAACAGGCCAATCGACTATGGCTTTGACTTTGGCGGGATTCGCTCGTAGGACCCGCTTCCCAATGAAGCACCCTAGAAAGGGAATCTCTTCGGCCCCGAAGATGCACTATCATATAATTTATTAGTGCGCATGCACTCGAGCACTGCTCGTAAATGAACAATATGGTTCTCAATATCTGACCGCCCATGTTCAGCTCGGCTATGGACTCTCAAAGTACGTCTGTGCATAACCTCGATGGGGTCGAAACAATTGCGTCACCAAACGGTTAAACGTATTTGGAGCATTCGATATCCCCTACGGCACCACCAACCACTCCTAGAGTATACCGCTCGGAGTATTAACAGTAGTAAGTGGAATATCACTAGCTCGCATGAGCAATTGGTAATAACCATCGACTAAGTTGAGCGCACTGTACATGGTACAACCGGCCAAATTGTTCTGAAGAACATCCTTTCTGGGTATTGGCGTCTGTGCCGGTATAGTGGCTGCATTGAGCTTATTATAAGCATGGACGATACGCCACTTACCATTGGATTTCTTGACACAAAAAGTGGGTGTCGAGTGCGAAGATTTGATCTCGCCCACCATACCCGCCGCGTGCTTTGCACGAAAGAACTCGTCAATGACGTCACACTGTTCTTTGGGTAAAGGCCACTGCCGTGTTACACAGTATTTGGTGCCAGGAACCAAGTCAATTTCATGACGTACACCCCTATCAGGCGGTAAAACCGACGGTAGATCATGACACACCACGTCCTGGAATTCCTTCACCAAAGGATAGTAGGGATCTGAAGGGTTCTTCAGAATAGATTCCCCACTACGTGCACTTAGTGCCGCTTTTGTATCTTCAAGGACTGTCTCATCGATAAGCGAGGATGAGTTCAGCTCGAGGTTAGGTCGAATGACCACCATATCGGATAGAGCACCTGCCTTCAAGGCTTAATGAAAATCATCCTTAGAAATTTCGTCTAGCTCTAAAAGAGCATGTAGTGATGGAAGGGCCTCAAGGTCAACCTCACCATCCACATCACCTTTCACTCCGTTATGCAGGATGTACAGCTGGTCACTGACATTACTACGCGATAAAATAGACACTTTACGTCTTGCAGTCGCCATCTGGCGACGCTGCCGTCTCATTGACGAGACCGTACTTTTTGAAGTACTTGGGATACCATCATCTCCAAGGTCAACAAATTTCTTGACCTTAATTTGGCCTATGCGAGAGCCGATGTCATTATTGACATCAAGTGGGTCTCTAGTACCAGTGGCATCACTAACAAGGTCATAGACCTTAACTTGCTCTATACGAGAGCCGATGTCATTACCGACATCCAGTGTCTCAATATTACTATGAGTATCACTCAGCAGAGTACGTGCCGTTCCACTAGGTGTCATTGAGCTCTGCTCGACACTAATATTGTTGACATTGGATTTTATCAACTCCGACACTCCAATGTCCAGCACACTAACTGACTCAGTTTATGGCTCACGCCAATAGCGCTTTTGTTTTCTAGCGAAGAAGGGTTCATGACTCTTCAAAGCTTCGCTAGGAACATTGCGCGTGGCGTCTAAGTTTTTCGATCTCCAATCGATATACGGCTCATGGCGTTCAAGCCAGACCATACCGAGAATGAGATCATATCTCGAGCCAAATCTAGGACAAGACAGCGTTCAACGCTATTGAAGTCTAAGAACTTCACAGCTAAGTTCAACGGAAATTTAGGAACGGGGACACGTGCACGTAATGCGAGGCGCACCGTTATACTTTCACACACTTGCGCTTTTAGAGCCTCAGCATGCCGCTGACTCCCTTCAAGGGAACGACGCCGGATATAATTACCCGACGCCCCTGAGTCAATTAGAATCGACCATGGTTTCTCCAAACCCCTAACGGTTGCCGACACAACCAAAAAGCCTGGTTTGTAATCCTGTTCCATGGAAGCATACCTGGATCTGAACCCTGTTTACCTGTACCTCCTAGAGGTTCTACAGAACTTAGTTCTTTCCCAGTAGGGCGCCCCGCGCCTACTGGGAGCTGACGTTTCCCCTGCGGTGCTCGCCTTTTGGCTAGGAGAAGGGTTTCGGCTCTGCAGATTTGAACGTTTCTTTTGCAGCGGACAGCTAGGGCGGAGATGCCTAGTGCTTCCGCACATGTAACATCTACGGATGTTACCTTGCTTCTCAGCAGCTTAAAAATTAGCTTCTTCAGCATGTCTGAGGTCCAAGGGTTCCGCCCTGTTAGAGGCATTTGATTGATACCATGGCAGACCATATCGAGCAGATTTAAAAATTAAATTTAGCGTTAAACGCTATGCTTCCTGCCTCTTCGAAAGTCGAAGGCTGGACACGGAAAAATTCTGCCCTGGAGACCCCAGTGCGAAGTCCTTCCATAAAAATGGTTGCTCGGACTTCCTCTGCCAGAGGGTCCTGTTGCATAGCCGCAATGAGGGCCCTCAACTCATGGACATAGTCCTACAATTCTTTCTTGCCCTGTCGGGTAGCTAAGAAGCGTGAGCGCACACGATACGCCTGATTAGGCGGTGCAAACACGCAAGTTAATTCTTTCTTAAGCATTTCCCATGTGGTAAATGCAGCATTTACAGAGACATCGCTCGTTAGAGCCCACTCTCTAGCTCGTCCACCGAGCTTCGAAATGGGTAAGCCAACTCGTTGCTTATCTGACACAAGCATGACGGCACCCATTGCCATTTCAACTTCTCGGATCCAGAGGAGAATTTTTTTTCCTCTTTCCTCTCAAGGTTTTTTCACGTTTAAAATAAATGGGCGAGCCTTTGGCTCTGCATCGGGCACAGGTACCGAGATGGACTGCGTAGACTCATCTGACTCTGCCTGGTCATGGACCTGCCCGAGTAGCGTTGCTTCATAACGCATATAGGCCTCAAGGCGAGCATTTAGGACCTCCGGGCCTTGGGTCAAAAGGGCCTCGATTTGATTGGGCCCAACGAGCGCAGATAATTTATCTAGCGCGAGTCGTTGCGCATTAGAGAAGTGAATTTGATTACAGAGGGTCAGTCTTTAAAAGCTCAGGTGTAGGATTGACCAACAAGTGCTACCATATGTAGCGGAGCTGCATAGCTTTTTAGTCAGAGGAAGACTTTAGGCTGAAAGTCTCTTAGTTCTAGAGAACTAAATAAATTTACGGCTAAAAGCCACTTTGTTCTAACGAACTAATTAAAGGATTTTAAAAGTCTTCCTGTTCTAAGGAACTATGAGAGAGAATTTTAATCTGCAAGCAATAAGCTTAAGGTTCAGAAAACCAACGCACAGAGTGCAAGAACAAGCTAGAAGCTTAGAGGTTCAGAGAACCAACGCACGAAGTGCACAGGAGAACAAGTCAGAACGACTTGCGATCTTAAACTCAAAATGAGAACTGATTATATTTATGCTTTAAGATTTTATGAATAGTCCTACTCTAAGTACCCTACACTAGATTAATTACTATAATAGTAATTATTATATGCAGACTTTGCTATTGGACGACGTATCGTCTAATTATCTGTGTATGATGTACTTAGTACAGCATTATCGATTTATCGAATCCCAATCGATAAGATACGGTATTACCGAATACCGTATCTTTAACGATCTTACTTCATACCTCTCTAAAGCGAAGTATCGAAATGCATTATATGCAATTAGATGAAACTTCAACCGTACACTTTCCGAATGATGTTACAACCGTCGTGCAACCTCGTTACAGTTTCTAAATGGCGATCTTGATGAAGACATCATATGAGTCAACCTACAGGATACATTAAAGAAGGTTATCGCATTAGCTTCTGCAGACTCAAGCGCTAAATTTATGAAAAAAATCTCTTTGCATGTGAAACTTAACCATTGACAAGTTCATGCTTAAGGTAGGATTCACTTAATGTAAATCGGATCATTGCGTGTGCGTCAAAAACTAAGATGAGAAGATGTTGTTTGTAGTGCTGTACGGGGATGATCTCTTTATTGCTTGCAACCATGACACTTAAATAAATTTGACAAAAAAGCGCCACGTGAACGATCTGAGATGACAGATTTAGGCGAGCTGAATTATATTCTTGGGAATGAAAATTACGTAACACCGCGTAGATGGAAAAGTACTTACAAAATAAGAAGTACAAGTAATTACGCCTTTATGATGAACAAAGGCTGCATCAGCTGGTGAAGAAATAAGCAATGGACGACAGCAGTTTCTAACACAGAATCTGAATATATGACGCTCTCGGAAGCTACCTAAAAGGCGATGTGGCTTTAAATGTTCCTGTGCTAGCTTGGATAGATACAAAACAATGAGGCAATTAAGATCTACGAATACGATCAAGGTTCTATGAGCTTCCAAGAATCTGAATTTCACAAGCGCATCAAGCACATTGACATCTAATACCACATTTTGTGAGAATGTCGAAGAAGAAAAAGCAGTACTTAAGTATTGCTTATCTAAGAATATGCTTGGTTTTCATGACCAAGCCAGTTCCTTCTGTACACTTCGACAATTTAAGAAAAAGCTGGGTTCTTGACCATCACGTGCTGTTGAGTCGAGTGGTAGTGTTGAAGATAAAGAGATTAAATCATCTTCATGATTACGGCTTTAAGCTGGGTGATCGTAACATGCACAAAGATCACTTCAAAGATGGGATGATAGATTGGCTTAAACGTAGCTACTAGTGAAGTAAGGACCTATATTGAATCACTTAGCATTTTACACTCAACCACTCGAGCGAATTACTTTAGAAGTGACCCTAGGCGTACTTTTAAGACGCCTTCGGCGTATAAACAATCCTGCCGTAGGGGTATCTCAAACTTCCATTAGTTCTTAGATTCAGGATACCTACACCACTTTACCAGATACTGTTTTTCATCGTGACGGCTGAATTTATATTAGACGGTCCTCGTGACTGGATGTTCCCCTGCTCACCGAATAACGCCAGTGGAGGCCGGCTGTAATGGGGCACCCTTCGACTATACTGATAACAATATCGAATACCTTCACTGATGACAGTGAAAGCAGGTGCCTCAAAACCTCTCTTACACAAAAAGGCAGAGGAAGCTCTATTTTTAAACTACACGCTTAGAAGTAGAGAAAAAGAGTGCTGATTTAATATAGTTAACTATCTAATAAAACTAATCAGTTATAATCTATGTGTTGAATTGATATATGTAGAAGAAGGCAAATATTGTGAAGTAAATATATTTGGTCCTTAGTTCACTATCTTGAGCTACATCTAAACCTGTCCTCGTCAGATCTTTGTTACTGACGTCATCTAGATATGTCCGTTAATAACGTCATGTCCTTTCAGCTATTGGCCTTTATCATATCCGTATCCTGAAACGTCAGGATACGAATACGATATCATATAGCGCCGTACGCCTGTCCAACATGCATTCAGCGGTGAAATAACAACACTTCCACTCACCGCTTATGCTGACTGCGCCTTGGTCCGATTCCATTTGCTTGGAGCAAGTACTTGAGTCGCTTCGTCCCTAGTGCCTCGGTCAACATGTCTGCTAGCTGGTCTACCGTTGACTTGTACTTGACCACAATAATGTCTTGAGCCACATTCTCTCGGATGAAGTGTTGACGGATGTCGACGTGCGAGGTCCTGGCATTGCATCCTGAGTTGCTTGCAAGTCCAATCGCACCTTGATTATCTTCATAGACCAAAGTCGCTCCCACTTGCTCGTGACCGAGATCCTTGAGCATCGCGCGGACCCACAGTAATTCCTGGGTACAAAAGCTTAAAGCCATGTACTCCGCCTCTGCCGAACTCAATGCCACAGTGCGCTGGTACTTGGACTTGAACACGACTGGTGCGCCACCAATCATCACCATTATGCCTGAAACCGAGAGTCGATCGACGATGTTGCTTCCCCAGTTCGCGTCCGTGTATGCTGTTGCTTGAACCTCGCTTGCGCTGCCGTCGTAGATTATGCCGTAGTCTCTTGTAGTCTTGAGATGTCGAAGAACACGAATGGCAGCCTTCCAATGACGTTGACCAGGATTTTCCAAAAAACGTGACAACTGTGTGATTATATACACCACATCAGGTCGCGTACATGTTGTGATGTATAGCAGACATCCAACCAACGACCTGTACGGCTTCGACTGCATTTCTTCTCTTTCAGCGTCCGTCGCTGGTGTTTGTATTTTTGATAGCTTCAATCCAGACTCGCATGGGTTGACAACTGCCTTGGCTTCATCTTGGTTCAACCGGCAGACCACGTCATCGATATAGCGAGTCTGACGAATCATTAGCGTACTGCCGTTACGATCATGATCGATATCAATACCTAGAATAAACTTGACCTCACCGAGCTCCTTCATCTTAAACGAATTTTTCAGTGCTGTCTTGACTTCCTGGATCTCTCTACTGGCCTTGTCATCGATGATCATGTCGTCGACGTAAAGACACACATAGATGAAGCTGCCATTGTTGACCTAGACATAGACACACTGATCTGCTCAACTGCTTTGAAAACCAATTTGCAGGAACACACCATGGGTAGTCATGTTCCATGCACTCGCAGCTTGTTTGAGTCCGTAGATTGCCTTGTCCAACTTGCACATCATCTTTTCAGCATTTTTTATGCCATTAGGTACTTTCATGTACACCTCTTCTTTGAGATCACTGTTTAGAAACGCCTTGTCTGCATCCATCTGTTCGGTCACGTATCCTTTCGCCACCACCACAGCCAGCACGAGCCTGATCGAGTTTATGTTTTCTACGGGTGAGTACGTCTCAAAAAATCGACACCGAACTTCTGCTTAGACCCTTTAGCGACAATTCGGGCCTTGTACCGCACCACCTGTCCGTGCTCGTTGCGCTTCTTAGCGAAAACCCACCTGCATCCGATTGTTCGGACGTTCTTCATCTTCAGGACAAGACTCCATGAACCATTTTCCGAATGAGCTTTAAGCTCAGCGCTCATAGGCTTCACCCATTCCTTGGCTTCGTCGCTATTCATAGTTTGTTGATATGTCGTCGGTGCATCATTTGCATCACCAATACTTGCCGCATATGCTTTTACAGCTTCTGCAAGCAGGTTATCTTCATCAATACGAGGTCGTTTGGGCGACGGCGGATATAAATGATCGTCATTGTCAGGATCATCGTCGCTATCCATTGTGTTCTCGTCAGCCATAATCAATCCATTCCCAAGAAGAAGTGATGGTTCTCTTGGACGTCGAGATCGTTCCCTTTCGGGCCTGAAAACCATGTCACCGTTTGCTGTTGACTCATGTACTCGATGATATGTCGTTAATTCTCTTCTTGATGACATAGGCTCATGTTCATCTTCTTGCATCTCGACGTCTTCAAATGGGTCCGCTGTCAATTCCATTGGTTCATCCTCCACAGGATATTCCTTCTCATTTTCCGGCTGAGCCACTTCTTCGATGTCCTTCATCACGTTGATGACTTCAGTCTTTTCTGTCATCGTCGACGTGCTATAAATTCCATTCACCTCGCGTTCGTCGAGCTTCACTGTTCTTGACATCTTGACTATATTTAGCTCCAGATCATAGACGCGATAGCCCTTCGTATTGTCCTCATAGCCAAGAAACATACACTTGAAGTTTTTTGGCTCGAGCTTTATGCGCTTAGCGTCGTCGACATGAGCATAAACAATTGATCCAAACACTCGCAAGTGGTCTAGTCGAGGCTTAATCTTAAATTCAATCGCGTATGGAGTCGCGTCAGTGTGTGTGCTGTTTGTTGTCCGGTTAATTAAGTACACTGACGTGCTAATTGCCTCTGCACACCAGGAAGTAGATACACTCTTGTAGTGCATCATGCTCCGTGCCTTCTCCATTATCGTTCGGTTCATCCTCTCAGCCACTCCATTTTGTTGAGGGCTGTATGGCACAGTCTTTCGATGAACAATACCGTTACGCTGACAAATTTCATCCATGGCCTTGTTTACAAACTCAGTGCCGTTGTCAGAGCGTAGACACTTGATGCGCTCTCCCCACTGATTCTCGTACATGGTTTTGAAAGACTCAAATCTTCTCGGCACCTTGCTCTTTTTCTTAAGGAAGTATGCCACAACGTACTTCGAGTAGTCGTCAACGAAGGTAAGCACATACTTCGCGCCACCTTTTGATCTCGTCTTCATCGGTCCCATTACGTCTGTATGAACAAGTTCCAGAACACGGGACGTCTTCGTCTGTGAATGAGATGGGAACTGTGTCACCGTTTGCTTGCCTTTCAAGCATCCACTGCATAGCGCCTTCGTCTTGAAATTGGTGATTGGAATACCAGTCGCTACACGCTGCGTCTTTGCCAGCGCGTCCTTGTTCAAGTGACCCATACGAGCGTGCCAAAGATCATAATTGCTATCGACGTCCGAGTATTCCACGTATTGCGCCGTTCCCTGCTGACATTCTAGTATGTAGGCCTTGCCGATCTTTTCCCCGAGGCGGTGGATTGGTTTTTGTTCCAAATGATACATGATGTGCGCTCGAACTCAACATTGAGTCCGCGTTCTGCTAGCTTGCCGACCGATAGTAGTCGTCGATCCAGGCCAGGGATGTGGAAAATGTCTAACATCCGAATGCGCTTGCCGTCAATGCTTTTAAGCGCACCGACCCGGTTCCTACCACACGGATCTTCTTTCCATCCGCGATGGTCACCTCAATGCTTGTCACTAGGTTTTTGTAGCCGAACAAGTCTTCTCGTTGCGGCGTCATGTGTGCCGTTGCACCACTGTCGATTAGCCACCCTCATGATCGACTCTCCCCGGCAGCGAAAAAAGCCTCCTCTTCATTTTTGCCAGGCCCCTTAATGTCCGGGCAGTCCCGCTTCATGTGACCGAACTTGTCACAGTTGAAGCATTTGCCTTTGAACCCACTTCTTTTCCTCGAGAAGTTGTCCTTGCGTCCAATGTTCCTTCCGCCCTTGTCGAACCTTGCGTTCTTCGACTTGATCCCATGTGTTGTAGCCTTTAGCGCGCGTTCCGTGGCTTCCTTCTTGTCCTGTCGCTCATACACCTTAAGAAGCTTCTCCTTTACCTCAATGAGAGTGACGTCCTTGGCGTTCTCCACCATCGACGCTATAATTTCGTACTCTGCAGGCAGACTGCTGAGCAACACCACGAGCTGTCGCGCTTCGTCAATTGGATCTTCCAGAGACTGGAGACCAACAATGAGTTCATCGAACTTGTCCAGATGCTGGGTCATCTTCACGCCGTCGTCCATATTAAAATCATGAAGACGGCGGGTCATCGTTACCCGATTGTGCATGGTCGTGCGATTCTAGAACTCACGTAACGTAATTTATGCCTGGATAGCCGTCGTTGCCGACAGAATCTTGGTGTGATGCTCCCCCGCAATGCCTTGAGCAATCAATTTCAGTGCCTTCATGTCGTTTATCACCCACGCTTCAGTCATCTCAGCTTCGGGCTTGACCATCTGGATGTGTGCTAGCAGTCCCTTTCTCGCCAGCGTCATTCGCATGACAAACTCCCAGTGGAAGTGGTTGTCGCTCCCAAGGATGACTTCAGCCCTTTTCGTAGACATGGAAGCGGCGACGTTGTTCTTGAGCGTCTTGCGGATGTTAACCTGTTGAATTGATATATGTAGAAGAAGGCAAATATTGTGAAGTAAATATATTTGGTCCTTAGTTCACTATCTTGAGCTACATCTAAACCTGTCCTCGTCAGATCTTTGTTACTGACGTCATCTAGATATGTCCGTTAATAACGTCATGTCCTTTCAGCTATTGGCCTTTATCATATCCGTATCCTGAAACGTCAGGATACGAATATGATATCATATAGCGCCATTCGCCTGTCCAACATGCATTCAGCGGTGAAATATCAACACTATGTCAACTATATCAAACTACAACTATGTATGTTGACAACTTGCCCTCCACTCATTGCGCGCGTCCGTCGGTCATTTGTCAGCGTGTGGTTGATATGATGGCCTATATCAACCAATTAGAGGGCATCTTTAAGGAGATCTAGGGACAATATTATAAGAAAGATAATATTGTCAAATATTATTTCTTATAATATGTTTTTATATTGACACTTCATATATGTGTTAATATTATGTAACGAAGTCACCTCGTTACACCAGTATTCGGCATCAGCTCACGTGATGTGGTTCAAAAATTGATCCGTATCCGTGAGACACTGGGCGCGGTGCAGACTCGTCTGCAGGTTTCAAAGCAGCAGCAGCCTCGGCTAAAGGCACAGCTGGGCGTCTCAATTCGGCTGTCATAGCCCGTGGAAAAGCTGGATTACTCGGAGCAAGCACCTCCACATTCACGTAAGAGGATCCCGATATGGCTTAAGCATGCCAACTGAAACACATGATATTAACGCAATTTTCGAGGCAAATCTAGCGTATACGCTTGGCTCAACCTGGAATTGACCTTAAAAGGTCCGATGAAGCGTAAACACAACATCAGCATTTAGACAGCTGACACTACTTAAGTAAGAATATTCTTAGCATTAAGTAAAACTTCGGTTCCAACCTTATAAGTTTGGTATAGTGCTCTTTAAAATGTGAAGGACTCAGGGGCCAGTTAAATAAAAGGACCAGAAGACCGCTCAGCAGAGAGAGGGACCGGAAAGAAAGAGGACAACGGGGGCAAGCGACCGTTAGCTGGGAATAGTTTGAAGAACCAGCAACGGGGGGGGTTCATTATTTAAGTACAAAGAAATTGGTACCGAAAAAGGTCCCCCCCCTTTCTTCTTAAGGTTTTTTTTATTTTCGAAATATCTGATATTTACGGTAGACCCCGTTCCCCCATCGGAAGACCTGGTCCCTCATCAGTAGATCTGTTTACTCATCGGTAGACCTGATCCCTCATTGGTAGACCTGACTCTCATTGGAGGACCTTGTCCCTCGTCTGTAGACTTGGGCCCTCGAAGTTTGCCCTGGTTCCTCGTCAGTTGACCTAATTCCTCGTCGGTCGTCCTCGGCCCCTTGTCGGACGACCTTGGTTCCTCATTGGTAGATCTGGTCCCTCAAAGTTCAGCCACTCCTGACCAGTTCACACAAGGATCAGACCAGTCAACACAAGGAATCCGGGCTTCAGACAAGGATAGAGTGATGGAGTTATGGGATAGAAATATATTAAATACAACTCCATTTGCGATCTACGTAGCACGTCTTCGTCGCTCTTACAAAAACTTGAGTCTGACCACACACCTGTTCCGGAGAATAGGTATATTATTCCCTGCCCCCGTTGAAGACAGTCGTGTGGTTAAGTTCAAGTGCGAGATGAACCCCACGTGGCACGACTTCGCCGCGCTATAAACAAACTTGCTCTTAGCTACAGCCTGTTCCGGGAAGGGATATATTTTGCCCCCCCCCCCCCGTTGAAGACAGTGTGTAGCTAAGTTCAAGTGCGAATAGAATCCCAGGCTATATTTAGCCTGTGGGTTCGTGTCGAGCAGCATCCCCCAAGACCCGCTATCGGAAGCGGTCTCTCTCACCTCACGGTACGGGATCAAAGAAAAGGTCAGGCGGTTAATGACCCTGAAACAACAAGGAAAAGGCCAAGGACGACAAGCTTCCTGAAGAATTTGTCTCGAAGTCTACTATCGACAAGGTCGATCGAGTGGCCACCTACCGACCCACCGAGTGAAGCATATCCACTAGAGGCCCCCCAGGTCTACATCTTTCGAGGCAGACATCTACATCTTCACCAAATATTGCGAAGAGTGGAACTCGCCAGCCGACGGGTACACAAGGTGAGAGAAGGTCCATACGCGGCATCGGGATACCCCCTCCGACAGTCGGCAGTCCGGCAAAGTGAGTGGTTTGGAGTCTTATCATAACATAATAAGTATCCAATCCACCACAATAAGTATATGTTAGTTTTAGCTTATAGTTTAAAGCGTTTAGCTATATGGAGGTTATCGTCCTAAGAAATAGATGCTTACTTTATCTGGCAGAAAAGGTGTAATGGGCCACATTACACACATATCATGAACACAAATAAACAATAACATATGTAGGCAGGTGCTGTGCTCGAGTAGCCGGCACAGCGTGGCAATTTATTATTGGTTTATTATGGGGGCCTAAAGTCCCAATATGGACAAATAATAGATTAACCTGAAAATGAGTTGTTCCCGAAAGGCGGGAACTCTATCGTATTTATTACGACTAAAATCTTCGTAATTAGTACGAATTAAGAAAAATAAAAAACAGAGTTAAAAATAACTTAATACCTTTTACTTGGGCTTGAGTCTTTCTCAAGCGCAATTGTGAGCTAGTGACGGTACTATCTAGCCCCGTAATGTAAATTAAATGCAGGTGCAGCATACAGCGATCACAGCGAATCAGTTTCGCTATGACGCGTGCGAGGGAAGTATTAGGTGGTAACATATCCCCAAATCCTTATCGTCACGCCGCCTCAGCAAGTCTATCAGGACCTAGCAGAGCGGTAGTAGCTAGTGCTTCTACTCGTAAGTAGCCACCAGCCCAGTCACGTCGACGCAACGCGTCAAACGGTTCCCAAGAGTCGAAATTCTTCGGGTATCCTTTCTAATAAATAAGGATCTGAAGCTTTTGCTTCACATGGCGATTGCCAACAACCTTCCAACAAGGCAGCGTGTGTTCCCACCGCATCCACCAACACAGGTGGCGCCCAGTAGGAGAAGCAATTACGCCCAACTACTCGCGGCTGCCTATCCTTTTGTCATTCAGTCGAAGGCGAAGATCGCTGCGCTGAAGAAAGAGGTGAATGGTCTTTCAGGTAACGTTTTGAGACTGACTTCGGATCTACGCGATAATAATTCGAAGTAACGTCAGGGTTATTACCGCCTGAACCTTCGCTAAGGCATTTTATTAGCGACTGAATGATGAGAGACCCGCGTCCAACGTGTAGTCCTTCTCGATCATTGAGTCCCCTATCGCCTCGCTCGTATACGGGGAGCCTCTCGGATTCACCGTCGCCTGATCGGCAACGACGATTGACTCACAGTCGACGTCACCATCGATCTCGTTTGACCGATGTGGACATGTGATCTCTTCTTGATCAACATATCGTTTCAGACTACCCACGTAAAATACGGGGTGCGTCTTCATATACGGTGGGAGAGTGAGCCTATAGTTTAGGTCTTCAACTTCTTCAACCAATGTAAAGGGCCCAATGAATCGGGGCAATAGCTTAGTAGTACCACCAGGTAGTACAGAAATTGCATGTTTAGGTAAGGTAGCAGTACTTAATAGCACTTTGTGCCCTACACTAAAATGTTCATTGTTTTTGCAGCCATGCTGGTCTGCATATTGTTTTTGCTTGTCCTGTGCGCTTGCCATCGCGTCACGGACTTTACGTGTGATGGCTAATCGCTCATCCACAAAGCGCTGAGCTTCGCTCACGCTTTTAGCATCCACCTCGCCGATGACGCCTCCAAGAGGTCGTTCATGGGACGACGCTGTTGATAACACTATAGTGTCATCATCAAGGAGCACTGGCATTTCTTGTCGTGCCTCCTCTGTGACACCCATAGGTGACGTGACCACTGCTAAATTAGCAGTGTCACTAGGGCAACCTTGGCCCTCTTTGGCATTCGCACCGAGCGAAGTGAGGGGCTCTCCCCCACTAAGACTCGGGCTGCGTACAAACGAGACTGACGTTCGAGGATGACGCAGTCCGTTAATGTAAAACGGTGTTTCACCCGTACTGGCGTGAACACTGTTATTAATAGCGAACTACACGAATGGAAATTGCTTGCTCCATTCTTTGGGAGTCGCTACTGTACGCAACACATCTGCCACGACTCGATTGGCCCGTTCTGTTTGGCTATCAGTTTGGGGAAGATCAGCGGTTGACATGTGGAGCTTGCTTCCCAGCAGCTCAAACACATGTCGCCAAAAACCCGACGTAAAACGCGGATCCCGGTCCGATACTATGGACTCAGGCATCCCGTGTAGTCGATACACGTGATCCAGAAACAAAAGGGCAGAATCTTTATCCTGAGATCTTGGTGCTTCATGGTGCTAAGTGCACCATCTTGCCCAGTCGGTCTACAAAGACGACGAGCCCCGTCCTGTCTTTTTGGTCAGGCGGTAAACCAAACATGAAGTCCAGAGTGACCGACTTCCAACATTCAGTCGTAATCGGCAGTGGCTTCAATAGCGCACCGATAGAAGGTGCAGGCTTTATGCGCTGACACTCTTCGCAAGAGCGAATATAGTTGGCCACACACCGATATAGGTGGGGCCACCAAAATTCCTCTGACACTCGTAAGAATGTCTTTTCACGGCCAAGATGCCCACTAGATGGCGCATCATGGCATTCGTGTAGTATCATCAGCTTGAGATCTGTGTCATGAGGGACATAGATTCTCAAGGGATTACAGGGTGACAGCTGATGCCATAATAGGCCATCACTGTAACTAAAGCGATTTAATTTCGCTTTGAGGTGCGACGGAAGGGTAACATTTCTTCCACCAAAATGATCCAACAGCAGGCGACAATGTTCGTCCTGATGTAACACTATTTTACATCGGAGGCCATTGAGCTCGTGACATGGTGGGCCTTCATGGCTGCCAATGTTGACGACTCAACTTGTGCTTTCGCACGAGACACACTTTCCAGGTGTCTTGCCTCGAAGTCTAGTCGGCGCGATAAATCGTCAGCCAAGACATTCAACTTACTCGGCTTATATTCAGCTTTGAAATTAAATTCAGAGAAGAATGTCAGCCATCTCGTCATTCTCGGCGAGAGTTGTGGTGTATTTATAACGGTACACAGTGATGCGTGATCCGTATAAACCACAAAATGTTCGGTGCCCCAAGAGGTGCACCCGAAACTTTACAAGGGCATACTTTATTGAAAGTAGCTCCTTGTCATGCACAGGGTAAGTCAGCACTGCGGCTTTCAAAAGCCGAGACTGATAAGAAATGACACGGTCAACGCCGTTGTCATCCTTCTGCATGAGCGCGCTGCCGATTGCAAAATCGCTTGCATCGCAGACGACGCTAAAGGGCTTATCCGCGTCTGGCAGTGCCAAGACCGGTGCCTCTACAAGAGATTGCTTCACGGATGTGAACGCATCTTCTTGCTCCTTTGAACAAGCCCATTCTGTATCCTTTTTGAAAAGGTCAGAATAATGGCTTAGTCTGCTCCGCATAATTTTTGCTGTACTTATGAAAGTATTTAGCAAGACCAAGGAATTGGCGTAGATCCTTCACATGACGTGGGACTGGCCATTCCTTTACAGCCTTAACCTTTTCTGGGTCTTCTCGTACACCAAGTGCACCTACGATGCAGCCCAGTACAGGTATCTCGGGGACCCCTATTACGCACTTTTGCACGTTAGCGTATAATTGAGCGTCACCCAGAATCTGCAACACAGCATCTAAATGACGCTTGTGCGACTCAATCGCGCTCTGACCCGTCCTCCGCCCTACTATGCACGCATACATCGTCAAAACAATGTGGTGAAGTCGCTCTCAAAATTGTATAATGAGACTTCAAACCACTCACTTTGCCGGACTGCCGACTGTCGGAGGGGGTATCCCGATGCCGCGTATGGACCTTCTCTCACCTTGTGTACCCGTAGGCTGGCGGGTTCCACTCTTCGCAATACTTGGTGAAGATGTAGATGTCTGCCTCGAAAGATGTAGACCTGGGGGGCCTCTAGTGGATATGCTTCACTCGGTGGGTCGGTAGGTGGCCACTCGATCGACCTTGTCGATAGTAGACTTCGAGACAAATTCTTCAGGGAGCTTGTCGTCCTTGGCCTTTTCCTTGTTGTTTCAGGGTTATTAACCGCCTGACCTTTTCTTTGATCCCGTACCGTGAGGTGAGAGAGACCGCTTCCGATAGCGGGTCTTGGGGGATGCTGCTCGACACGAACCCACAGGCTAAATATAGCCTGGGATTCTATTCGCACTTGAACTTAGCTACACACTGTCTTCAACGGGGAGGGCAAAATATATCCCTTCCCGGAACAGGCTGTAGCTAAGAGCAAGTTTGTTTATATCGCGACGGAGTCGTGCCACGTAGATCGCAAATGGAGTAGTGTTTAATACAGTGCTAGCCCATAACACTTTTTCTCTATCCTTGCCTGAAGCTCTAATTCCTTTAGTCGACTGGTCTGATCCTTGTGTGAACTGGTTAGCAGTGGCTGAACCCCAAGGGGCCTAGGTCGACCGAAGAGGGGCCCCAGCTACCAACGAGGTACCAGGTTGACCAAAAAAGGGCCATGGTCAATTCTCTTCGTTACTGGTTAAACTAGTACCCTAATACTGATTTTTTATTTTGTGGGGTCTTGCAGATTGTTCTCCTTAAACGGTCTCCTCCCCTCGAGACCCCTGTCTCTCTGGTCTCTTTTCCCTGATACACGGTCTATACTCCGAATCCAACTGGACTCTGGGGTCTCCATATCGCAAAACAAGCACTTCACCGCAGCCTCCCCCTGCGCTTGCTCAGCCGTACAGCGGCTTAGAGCACGCGCATGTCTTCCCCTCTTCAGTCACGTAGTCCTTCAATTTGCCTATCGTTAGTCGTCCGTTTCTAACTTGTGTCGTTTCAGCAATGTCACCCTGGTTCTGACTAACCGTCTGAAGAGCCGACCTCGGTCATCCCCGCGCCTTTGGTTGACCCTCCATCCGAAGAAGCGTCCTTAGTCGACCTCTCCGGGACAGTATCTTTACCCTTGAGTTCTGCCGAATCTGTCGCCGTTGATAGCCCTCCTGTCTTCACCGCTTTGCCTCCTGCCAAGTCGGCCGATACTTCCGCCACTTCGGTTTCCATGGCCGACGATCCATCTTCCGCGCCATTCGACGTGCGCGTAGCTTTGCAGGAACTTCAAGTTAACGTGGACGCTCAATCTCGCCGCATAGAGGACTGCGAGGGTCGACCAAGTGTCGTTCCCCCTTCTACCACCTTATTGGCCGCCCGGTGTGAGCGCCTGGAAGAGGCGCTACGCGACAACTTCCGGCTGGTAATCCAACTCCTCGAAGCCCTCTAGCGCGAGACGGCAATGGTGTACCCCCTACGATGAAATATCGACAAAGTTGAAGCCGTCAGTCTCTTCTTGCAGCAGAGCTCGACCACGCCGACTTCTCCGATGGGCCGCCTCCGGGACCAGCTTCTTCTTCGGCGGTCTCTCCCCCGGCCGTATGTACATCTTTGAAGCCGGCGAAAGCTCTCGGTAAACGGTCCATGCGAAAGTCATCCTGCATGCCTGCCATATTTATTAAGTCTCTGAGATCCGACACATCCGCGATACCGCTGTAAGGAGTCTCTATCAGCCGCTCTCCAGTCATGCTGGAGTCTTCACAAGACGACCTCAGTGACGACAGCATGACGCAAAGGTCGGCCCTGGCCAATTTTTGGTTCCTCTGGTCGACGCCTCACGATTACAAGTTCCTCAAGTCTTCCGCCGACGCCTACTACTTCCCAAAGGGTCACCTCGACTTCAGGCCTCTCGCTGAAACGAGCGATGTTCGGGTCTTTTGACTCGGACTCTGAGTCGACCTCAGGGAAGGAAAATGACGAGTTCACGGTTGCGGTCGACGGTTGACCCCTCCCGACCGACTCTTGTTCGCTTCCCAAGGATGCCATCATCGCTGGGTACATGCAGCTGAATACCTTCTCTGCCACGCGGAGGTGTCACCTTGGCCGGTCGACCTTGTCAATTCTAGGTGCATTGTGACAATGTCTTCAGAAGACTTGGTCGCTCAGTTGGATCTACCTTAAGGTTGGTTCGGTCCACCGGACGAAAACCTCGACCGCCCTCCCAAATAGAATAAGTCGTTGGTGAACCCTCCGATGATCCAGAAACTGCTGGCTGCTGAACCTTGGGTAGCTGCATGTGTTCCGATTCCACCCGTTTCCTTCCGACCTGTCGGCTGGTTTGCCCAGTTAGCGGCGGTCTACACACGGTTTGACGAAGTGCATAGCCAAGCGCTCTGGGAGGCGACCCACTGCCTGTGGGTCTCCAAGAAACTAGCGCGACCGAACCCCTTCCTTGCGTCGGATCATAACGCGCGGAAGAAGCGTCGGAGTCGGGCTACTCGAGCGTGGCGGGAGGTGACCGACTTTATCTTCGTTGAAATGAGTAAGGGCCGATGCGATCTCGACTTTTTCCTGGACCTCTTCTTCCGACATGTTCTTCGAACCCGCCGTGTATTTTACTGGTACCCTGGTCGTGAGAAGGGGTCAAACCCAGTCGCCCTTCTCGAGGCTCTTCAGGTTTCTGATCTCGCGTGGCCGTGGCTTACCCAATATCGGTTGGCTATCGTGCCTCATCCTGGAACTTTGGTCCCTCACATCAAGGGTAAGTTTAGTCCGCCCTCTTAGGTCTACTTTTGAACACGAACATTCGTTCTCTTCGATCCTATTTTTTGTATGTCTGTCCATTTTTCATCTCCTTTGCCATACTTTCTCTGTTTCCAGGAGATCTTGTCTGTCTTCCTTCTTCGTTCTTCTATACATCGGGTTCGTGAAAGGTCTAGGTCTTCCCATAGGAGACCCAGGTCTACCAATAAGGGACCGAGTCTATCAATAAGAGACCAGGTCTACCAATAAGGTATCAGGTATACCAATGAGGGACCCAGGTCTACCAATACGATACCAGGTCCACCAATGAGGGACCCAAATCTCCCGATGGGATACCATGGTCTGCTTTCAGAGATTTTAGTATTCTCCGCTAGTTCTCATGGCTTTGCATTACTTTAAAGCGGTTATGGCTTGCCTTCTTGCGCTCGAAATCTCGGATTAGGGCTCGCAATCTATATCCACTTCGTCTACCCACGAGGAGTCAGGGTTCTCCTTCCATTGCACGAGGAAATCTCGTTGTTGCCGTCCATACCGAATTTATATACCTGTACGACTCTCCAAAAAAATTCGACCTCATACGTGCCTTCCTCCAATTCCCGCACCCAGCTATCTTCTGGTAACAGACATTCGACGAAATAAGCTCAATCTTCTCTATCCACTTCCAGCTTGCTGCTGAAGTCGATCGGGGAAATCTATGACGGGCTTGAGCTTGGATATATGCACGATTGGGAATAGTCTATATTCTGTGCCTCGTAGTGTCAATCGTACTGCATGATCTACGCCCACTTTCCGAATTCGGAACGATCCGTGCCAAAGGTGGGCCAATTTTTTGGCATACCCCTCTTTCACCCGGTCTAAGTATAGCCATACCCGGGACCCTGGCTGAATTTCGTGGCCGACTACCCCTTCATTTTGCGCTTGCACCCGAGCCTGACTAGCCGCCCGTAAATTCTCGTTGATTTGGTCTCTTGCTCGCTGATAGTGACTTTGAATCCGATATCTCCATCTCCGAGGTCCTAATTCTCGACGTCGAAAGTTTACCACCGGTAACATGGTCTCAAGAGTAGTCCTAGCATTCCATCCATGGACCAGATAAAACGGTATTTCCTCCCGCACAATGTCTTTAACGCAAACGTAAAACGCTCCGCATACTCATCCCAGTCTTGTTGCCCTGCGTCGGCCACATACATTTTGACAGACCTGGTCAGAGTCTGGACCGTTCTCTCCGCATTACCGCTCACCTGGGGCCGGTAGGCCATGGTCGCTCTCTGACGTTACCCACCATGCGACTGAACGATCGGAAGAAGTCCGACGTGAACCCCGGCTTCCGATCGTGACGGATCGTCTCACTGGTGCCAAAACGACGAAAAACGCATTCTTCATATCCCTCAGCTACTTACTGGGCTGTCCGTGACGCACTAGCCTTAGCCATCACATAACCCGTAAACAGGGTCGACCCAAATTAGTAGCTCCGTTTTCCTTCATACGACTTGAGGAGAGAAGATATGTGGTCCATCGCGATGATTTGGAAAGGTTACGTCGCTTCAACATTCCTCGAAGACTTTCCTTGTAAATTGGGCCTCCTTCCCCAGTCTTACAATCTATGCACTGACCCACATATTTCTGGACACTCCGAAATAGACCTTTTTAATGATAATATCATCGAATTCGGTGATAGGTACGCCCGATTCCCTGATGACCGCCTTCCAAACTCGTATGATAATGATGGAGGACGTCAGCTTGGAAACTCTCAGGTATCACCAATCTGGCAGTTATGTCTCGGTCGTCCCCCATAATTCTATGGCCGGGGTACACCAGCAGTCCTTCTTCACTTATCTCGTAATCTTCCGACATTTTGCTGCAGTTTCTGGCCGCTTCCACTGACAAGTATTTCCAGTCTCCCTTCAAATATGCCTTCAACTCGCGTACCCAGCTCTCCTCTTCTTGCGCATCTCGGATCCTATCCATCCGGAGTTGTTGTACCACATCTTCTTGCATGACCTCTCCCGATATTTTTATGGGGAACCGTGATCTCGTCACCGCGGATACCTTGACCGACGGAACCCGGTCTCTAGGGACCAAAACCTCTGGCTGCCGATTGATTGTTTCTAGACCTGACCACTCTCCTCTTGGTATCGACTCGACCCCTTGCTGCTGATGTAAAGCCGCACTAGCCAACTGGTCTGCGCTCTGATTCCAGTCTCGTTTCACGTGTAGGACTGCATGGTGGGCCACGACTGGAGCCTACTCAACGCCTTGGCCCGCAACGGGGATAGACCTGAAGCTTTGCATTCAATCTCTCCACGCATCTGTCTTATAAGCAGATTGGAGTCTCCACAAATAATCAAATGCCGTCGCTCCATTGGCCCCAACAGGTCAAAGCCCAGTAACATACCCTCATATTCAGCCTCATTCACCGTAAACTTGTCGAGATATTTCGACGCAGCTGCGACTATAGTCCATGCAAGGAGTCTCCACATAATAGCACTGCAAGCACCTCCCCCTTGTTTCACCCGGGCCGACCCATCGAAACTCATCACATACAGTTCTTCATTTAGTCCCACCGTGGGCGTCGGTAGGTCGACCACTTGCCTGGATTGCTTCTTGGGAGCAGTTGACGACAGAATTGAGTCTACATTTTCTCGAGGCGTAATTCTGGCTGCTAACACCCCCAGCACCTGGTCTTCGCCTTTCTTGCAATTCAAAATCTCTTAAGTCCACTGGGACAAGAGAGCGGCCAAATTTCCCAAGCGACCTTGCAACCCCGAAAACTTCACTAGCCAGGCTAGTGTAGAATGTATCGTCAGAAGGTCGGGTGACCAACATTTTTAAATGAGTCTCCAATATTCGTAACAACGCCACCACTTCCTCTTCCACTGTGCTATAGTTCAACTTGTTTAGCTTGAGAGTTCGGCTCGTGAACATTACCGGCATGTACAGAACGTCGTAATTCTGCACAAATGACGCCTAGATGGCCCATAAACTTGCGCAGACAGTAATAACTGCCTCTCTAGTAGGGCCGAGATGTCGTAGAATGGGTGCTGTAGCAATCTTTTTCTTAGGCATAGCGAATGCTACTTAACATTCTACCACTTTTCTTCGTCTTTTTATAGACGTCATGCTATCTTCAGTCTTTATTTGCACCTCCACGCGTAAAAATCCACCTCTCTCAGTTCATAGAGGATCGACGCGTATACGGCATAATCTTCGATGTATCTGCTGTAGTAATTTAAACTTTCCAGAAAGGATTGCATAGCCTTCAGCGTTGTCGGTAAGTAAAGGTCGACCAAAGACTGAAGGTCTTTTGGGTGGGCCACTAGTCCTTCCTTGGAAACTCGATGTCCCAAATACTCGACCTTCCAATACCCCCACGTACTCTTGACGGCACTGACCGACAAATTACAATAGTCACACACGTCTAGCAGCCGCTCCACTTTCTGGCATAATACGTCCCACGATTCGGCCGGAACAAGTATGTCATCAATGTATGATCGTCGACCCAATACAGAGAGGCCCGATTTTGCATCTGGTTCCCCTGTTGCGAACAAATCCTCTGTTTCCTCTGTGGCCGCCCCTGGCGAAATCCGTAAGAATCCATATAACGCATTATCCAACAACATTTGATATATCTGAGGCGCATTCTTAAGCTCAAAAGGCATCCGGTGCCATTCAAATAATCCCAGTGGAGCAACGAAAGCTAGGATTAGTCTCGCCCTTTCGGTCATACTGACGACCCAAAAACCACTCGCCATATCAAGGGAACAGTACCATAAAGCTCCGTACAGGTCCTCCAGTAATTCGTTAATCAACGGCATCGGGTACACCATAAGCTGGGTAAAATCAATCACCAACCGATAGTCGATACACAATCGAATATCGACCCCATCCTTCTTCACGATAATTACAATTGGGCTGGCCCATGGCGAGGTGGAAGGCTGAATGATCTTTGCTGATAACAGTCCCTTGATCAGGTCGGCTAGCTTCTCTCTGAATTGAGGGGCCACCTTCCGTATACGTTGCGCGATCGGTCTTGCGTTCCCTACATCGATATCGCATATCGCTCCTCGGGCGGCCGGGGGTAAGGCGTTACCTTTACCCATCAGCAGATGTCGTTTCTTCCCTATTATTTGTCGCAACCGGTCCACCTCTTCGGGAGTGTTCCCATCTGGATCTGGAATCTGTATATCTTCTAACGCAATGCCTTCGGATGAGGGGCCCACTTCCGGTACGACCGCCCACCCTGGCCTTATGTCCTCGGCCCAAAGTTCTCCACTCTCGAAAGAACACACCTGGTCATCTGCCTGTAACAAGTCTACCGGTTTGACTTCCTTCTCATTGGTGGTGGTCACTGTATGTAGGTCTTCTTCAAATACACTCCGCTTTTGGGCGGTCCCCTCCTGCCGATTCACCTCTTCTTCGCACGGTTGTTCTTCACTGTCGGTTACCGGTTGGTGCGTTATATTCATCATTGGGGCTGGGGCCTCTGGTCGCTGTAAGATGTGTGACGGAGTCTTATACTCTGGTCTCTCCACTAGTGGCCCCTCTTCCTCTTCCGTTGGGTCGACCTGATGGTCTACTTGGTCAGTGGTAGATTCATAAGCCAGATTTAGCCATTCCGCATATCTTCGAGAGCCTACCGAGACAAACCCTGTCGTTCTCGGAACTTGATCCCTGGTCAACCACATACCTACCTTGGTATCTTCGTGCAATGTTAAGGGGCGAGGGCTGACATTGGTTATCTTCAAAGTCGGTCGACGTCCTATCCCTTGTATCATGGTGGTCACCCATCGTTCGCCTCTCGTGACCCACATTTTCCACTGTTCTGGGGTCGACCTTTTGAGAGGCACTTCCGTACATCCTCCATCGGATATCTGTACATACCGACCCAGCTTCACATCCGATACTCGGGTATTGTTAAGCGTCCTTCGCCCGGTCAATTGTACTCGAACTTCATCGGGGAGACAGAGCTCCGTCGGCCAAGTCTAACCGGATACCGGCTGGGACCATGAAGTCCATCCCCAAAATTGCGTCTTGACCCACCATAGGGCCTACCCACACCTTATAGATGTACACCAAGTTCCCATTCGGAGTGACCTTGATGCGAGTGCGCCACTCCGTAGTACATACGGATTCCCCAATACCAATGCATTATTGTCGTTCACTTTCATCACTTTGGCAACCTACCCTACGAGCAAAAGCGATATCCAGGATGGATTTCTCGGCACCAGTATTGAACAACAAATTTACATGGTCATTGCTGACCAATCCAGAGGCTTTGGCTCGCCTGAACTATTTAGTAGGGGCGTGGTTTTTCCAGTACCCCCTAGACTCGCCTGGCAATAAGTCCAGCTCCATTACTGCATTTTCTCGAAGACAATTGTTAGGCTTGTTCAAAGAAGCAACATTACTAACAGGGTAATTTCCAATTTTCGATATATTCCCAATCTTAACTGGAATACCCGTCTCCTCCTTGGTCTGTTTCTCCACATATGCAAAGATACAACAATTAGAACGCTCGGCTCGTACCAGATTCCAACCTGGCAAGCGTCCTAATTTGCCATCTTCTCGAGTTTTTCCGGGAACATCCCTGCATGCTTGGCTGGGTTGTACCATTGACGGAACATATTGTAGAACTCCTCCATCTGGCACTTCCCAATCTCGTGAATCTCTCCACAACCCCGGCATACAGACAGGCAGCGATCAGACGGGTGACCTTTCCTTTCACAGCGGTCGCAGGTCAATCTTTTCCAGCAATTCAGATCTACATGTTTCTTGGACCCGCAATATGCACATCTCGGGTTTGGGGTCGCTGATGATGGGCCGGGTCGCTGGTCTACTGCCTGGCGATGTTGGTCGGCCTCTCTAGTCGGTAGATTTTTCTTTGAGAACCTCACACTTGGATCCCTCCCCGCTTCTTTCTCCATAAGGTAGACTCGTCTTAGATCTCCCTCATTCTCCGAGGAGTCTGGACTGGAATCTTCAGAGCTCGAGTATTCCAGGGGCGTCCGTACTGCATGTATAGAGCGGCGATTCATATCTCTCGGCCTGTCTGGTAGCGCAGGTGCCTTTTGACGATACTTGTTTGATCCAAACAACATCTTGCCTCGTCGTGCCTTCGTCCGATGACATGCTGTCAATACTTTCTCCAATTCTTCCACGCCCGCCAGACGCAACATAGTCAACTTGTCTGCTAGCTCCGGGTCGTCCACCGTCAAAATGTAGTGATCTACATGATCTTTTTGAACGTTAAGCGACCCATCTTTGATCTTCATCTTCGCCCTGAGTCCAAGCACATTCAGTCGGTACCGATAATCCAGCGGGGTCTCTTCCGATCTTTCTCGCATGGTAGTACTGGCGGGCGACAGGTACCCCCGTACCACAGAAACGAATCATGAATTCTTGCATTAGGTCCTTCCAGTTTCCTCGGACTGAGCGACCCAGCTGGCGGTACCAATTATGTGCCAGTCCAGTTAGCAAACCTCCAAAAACAAGACATCGTTCGTCATCTGGTGCTTGGTCTCTTATAAATGCTGTCTTGACCGTCGATACACATCTGCGCGCTCTGTGTTCATTTTGGTCTGTTCCATGAAATTCTTTAAAATCCGAGGTCGCCGAGAGTTTGATGCGAGTGACCATATTTGGTATCTGTCCCAGAGCTGCGTTCGCCATCATCGACTGAGGTCCCCTCAGATCCATGTTTTCAGGGTCGAACTCACAGGAACCGACGGATTCCATATCGACGTCGGTCATCGTGTGGCCTCTTGGCATTTGTATGCCTGGATGCTGGTCATGGTGAGCGGTCGTCCTTTTCGCCTCTGGTCTTCCTCCTGCTACACTCCCGTTAGGGTGTGCCCGCGGTACTTGACGTTCATTCAAAAATCTTGTCATCGCCGCGTCGAAAAGATTCTGCAGATTGCCTACCGGGTAGGTAGGTCTTTCCCCCCCAGCACCTTCGTCACGGTGCAGAGCAAATTCCAATTTTTCTCTTGCTGATTTTTCCATTAACTGAAAATCGGAATGATTTTTCATTCTTGCCACGCATCGCCATTTCGAGAACTCGTGATTCTTGCTCCGCGCTGCGCGTTCGGGCCTGTAAAAGCGCCTCCCCAGTTGGTCTTAAAGACATCCGAGTGACCGATTCAGTCGAGGACGATCCTGGAGACCACGGAGCTGCTGCCATCTGGCCTCTTGACGGCAGGTGTTAAGATGGGACTTGATTCGCCCCTGGGCGGCCGGCGGCTCCGTACATGTGAGGATACACCGTGATGTCTTAAAGCGTCATCTGGCTGTACTTGGATCGTGTTTGTGTATGTGTCGTCAGAGGTAGGTGTCCCTTTGCTGGCGTGGTACCGACTAGAATCGACAGACGCTTGTGTATATTTTCTAAAGCCTTTGTGATTCTGTCGAATCCCAGGGACAGCAGGTCGTCCGGATCGAATCGTCCGGCGACCATGTTCGCTTCTCAAAGAAGGGTGAATAGCGCAGTGATCGCGTCCGTGGCGGTCTGCATCCGTGGTAGGGTCGACACCGGTCCAGTAAGTTGCCCTAGCAGCCGAATCTCGAGGGTCTTCGCGACAAGGTAGCTCTCCAGGAATGCGTTCAGCTTGCGCTGGTGGTAAGCATTCGTGACGTCATCGTCCGACCATGATGCCAATTCTGACTTCTCGGGGCCTATCGACTTGATCCAATCACTTCAACCTTATTCCACTCTCCATATCCCGAGAGCAATACCATTAAGCTTTATCCGAAATTTTTCAGTTCTTCACTGAATAATGGCATAGGGCGTACCATTAATCGTGTTAGATAATTAATGAGCCGAAATTATACATAGCCGAATGTCCACTCCGTTTTCTTTAATGAGGATCACTATAAACTAAGCCCTCTCAACACAAATTATTCTACCGTCGACGCCCTAAGGTGACGTCGACGTTCGAATAATTCGTGCCGAGAGAAAACCCTTGAATAAACCAGACAGCTTATCTCGATCTCTCGGAGCGACCGGCCGTATTCTCTGGGCAATTGAGGAAGCTTCCCACATAAATATCACAAACTGCTCCACGTGATGCTGGAGGTAGCGCATTATCT
This sequence comes from Peronospora farinosa, assembly GCA_947646735.1. Taxonomy (NCBI): domain Eukaryota; phylum Oomycota; class Peronosporomycetes; order Peronosporales; family Peronosporaceae; genus Peronospora; species Peronospora farinosa. Next base: position 32,930 of record CANTFK010000084.1, on the reverse strand, counting down.
TCGTCCACTAAAAAATGCCGCCACTTTTACATTAACACTCTCAATTTCTTTTAGATGTTCCTGACCGGAAGAAGCGATGCGTGAAGGCGGTGGTACCTTGTCAATCGATCCCTGTTATCAATAATTAATCAAAGGCGAAAAACATATAGCTCTGCCTACGCCTACCTTTTTTTGAATAATTCCTTTCGGAATCGTGAGCATGCGTGTTCAATTCGCGTGATCTTGAACTCCATTCCAAAGGAAAAAAAATGTTGAAGGGGCACTGATGGCAGGAATGGCCAATATGCTTCTGGCACCATTGTGTGAGTGATATCAGGAGCAGGTTCGTTCATCTCAATCAGCCCTTCTATTCATTTCAACGATTGCACCTTGAGTCCCAATGATTGTTTCATGTGCCTCAATTCTGCGATCTTCATGGGCATTCGTCATTTGCGATTGGCGATCATCATCGGCGATCACCACCCAATATCTTTGATCATCAATATGAATCACCGTTATGTCGATATCTACAAGTACTCGCCATTCCTCATTATTTATCGGCGATCATCAATTGTGATCATCGGGCTTCACTAGCGATCACAATTCGTGATCGTCGATCTTCATCGGTGATTGCTATATAGGGTCTTCGTTAGTCATCGATAATCACATGTCTATAAATCTGCGTCAAGGATCGTCATTTGTGTTTAACTTAATTTGTGGTCCCCTTTTGAAATAGTCGATCCCAATTGGCGATCACCCTTTAGAATCGTGGATCGTCGATTGAACGCCTATTTCTGCATCATTCATCATCTCCTGGAATCTCCATTCCAGCTCCACTGTGCTTTTCTTCACTCGGTAGGCCGTTAGGTGGCCACTCGATCGACCTAGTCGAGAGTTGACTCAAAACCAAATTCTAAAGGGAGCTTGTGGTCCCTGGCCTTTTCCTTGGTATTCTTAGGGGTGTTAACCATCTGGCCTTTACTTCGCTCTCGGACCACGAGGTGGGTGAGGCCTCTTCCGATAGCAAGTCTATGAGTGTTGCTACTCGAGATGAACCCACATCTAGGCCATAATACTTCCTATGGGTTTTTTCGCACTTGATTCAAGACACACGACTGTCTTCAACAGGGAAGGCAAAATATATTCCTTCTCCGGAACAGGCGTATGTTCACACTCGTGCTACTTAAAGCACGACGAATACATGCCAAGTAGATCGCAAATTGAGTAGTATTAAATATATTCCTATCCCATAACTCCTTAATCTATCCTTGTCTAAAGCCCGGTTACTTGTTCTGGCTGGCCCTGATTCCTTGTGTTAATTGGCCAGTATTATCTCGACCTCGACCGCCCGAGGTCTACCGACGAAGGACCATGTCTCCTGATGAACTACTGATGAAGGACCAGATCTGCCGATAAAGGACCAAGTTCTAACGATGAGGGACCGAGGTCTACCAACGAGGGACCAGGTCTACCAATTAGGTACCGTGGTATACCTATGAGGGACTAAAGGTCTACCGCGTCCCACTTAAGTGAGGCACATCAATGCCAATAATGTGATATCCGTTGATGTATTCACATTCAAAGGGGTACCGGCCAGTTGTGACTAAGCTTAATGATGACGCCACAGGCGGACGTCATTAGCGAAGCTTACAAAAAAATATATAAGCTCGCATGTAGGGATGCGCATTTAAAGAGACGCGCATTTAATCTTTGTATAACGAACCAACCAGCAGTTGGAAGTATATTTAATAATTTTCTATAATTAATAAGTCAGATATGAATTTCCCATGCAGTGAACTAACGTTCACTGCCGACGTGAAGCTGAATAAGCTTCTTCATGGCGTAAGTGAAGCAATTGTTAGAAGTTTGTTGCGAAGTTCACTTCAGCGATCGGCAACTGTTGGTGCGGCCGTTTAAGCGGTCGACGAGGCATCCCACCACCTCACACGGAGGTTAACAATCTAGCCGCTTCCTCGCGTGCTTAAAGGTGTGTGTCAGAGAAGCACGTGGCAGCTTCTTTGAAGTGCCCGTCTACAGAACATCACTACTGTGAGGTTGCTTTGGATTGAATATATAGGGCTGCGCCTTCCAGTGTGCGTTTCATGTCATTTATCGTCATCAAATATTATTGTGGGGTTTCTGCCGCGTGATCGCATACCGCGCTGCTCCCTTACTCTGTTCCGGTATTGAGTTTCCGCTACAGCTTCCAAAGCACTTTGCATGTCGAACTTCAGTAGTTACACAATTTTACGGAAAACAATGTAACTACTGTAGTTGAAATTTGTTTTTCAGATTCATGTACAGGTGGTGTTATGGGGCAACCTATTACATGAGTGGTTATAGGAATAATACATAATTACATAAGTAGGCATAGGGCAGTATTCGATTAGCGGATACTTCTCGTCATTTTTTATTATTTATTTATTATTGGAGTGCCAGACCGAATAATTAACCAATAATAAATTGAATCCATTATGAGTGAGCTAGGGAACATAATGCACTTACTTCGAATAGAAACAAATTAAAACATAGAAAGAGCTTTATTACGAGTTGTTAGGAGCGCTTCCTCAACGTCCTTTTAGTGTAAGATGGTAACGGGTCCTTAGCCCGTTACACCTGGTAGCACTTCGTTGTCCTTTTAATGACCAGATTCGAGATGAACATGGGCGAGTCTTTGGTGGATCCAGCGGTCTCGCTGGAGCATTCTGATTTCCCACATCTTACCTCGGTGGAGTGGCAGGCACTACATCGCCTCGCGGCGGTGTCTGGTGAAACTATTGTGACGTCGCTGCTGAGCACAGCGACGCCTGATGATCAACGTGCCGCCATCCAAGTATAAATTTATGGACTTGTATTTATCTTTATATTTAATAGGGGAAGAAAAACATGAAGATGGAGCAATATAAAAACCGAATAATCCAGCAGCTACTGAACCTAAAAAGGTAAAAAATTAAAGTTAAACATTGATGTTTGATTTAAACGTCCAGGACAGGCATCCAATTTAATACCTAATGATGGGATAGCCCATGAATGTAAAACATCGGAACTGGTGATAATTTTATGCAAATGTTTGTACATTTAAAAATTTAATGCATTTTTATAATAAATAATTATTATATTTAATTATTATTTTTATAACTTTATGGTGCGCGAGCTCGCCGAAGCGATCGCATATTGACTCCCTCGCGCACTTCGCACCATGACGCTATCAAGATGGAGACGTCAACGTACTCCGGTGATGGTCCGGATCGTCTCCCCCTCAATCGCTGGTATCGCGAGGTGGATATTGCAATAGCGTTAAGATTAATTGACGCTCCGACGGCCAAGGTCAATTTCCTGTTCTCTCGTCGTGCTGGCAAAGCCAAGGAATGGGCTCTCGGAAAGCTCGTCGTAGATGAGTCGGCGTTCCCTACGCTGGACGATATACAGCGTAACTTACGACTGGCTTTCGAGCCTCCTCAAGATGAATCTCGCTTGCGTGCAGATTTTTTCTCACTCCGACAGGGCAAGCTGTCGATGCGTGAATACGTGCAAAAGACACGTCATCTTGCTTCGTGCATTACCACGCAGCCAATTGACATGGCATCACAAGTCCATGTCTTTATCATCTGTATGCAGGAGGGTATGACGCGTTACTGCCTCACACGTTCTGAGCCAAAGTCCCTCGAGGAGGCATTTGCCCTCGCGCTTCGTGAAAGATTACACTGATGCGTCGCCTTTTTTTCATGAACCGCCACGAAATCTGCGGAAGTCTGGCCTAGAGCCAATGGAACTCGACGCTATCGAGTCCTCTCGTGGTCGCGGCAAATTATTAAGCTGCGACATTCGCAATCCTAACACGATGAAGTGTTTTCGCTGTGGTAAAACAGGCCATCGTGCGGCTGTCTGTCGTGCACCTGCGCCGGTGACGATGAACACAGCTGTCTCACGAGGAGACGCTGTGTCGTCGGTGGTCCCGCCAAAAAATGAGCGGTTCCAGTAGGCGTGGGGCGCCCTACTGGCAGAAATGGAGCCCCGAGTACTCAGGTGGCAGCTCGGGATCCTAGCCACAAAGTGATTCATACCCACTTCAATGCCACCACCATGCGCGATGATTAGAGACTGATTATTATCAGTCTAATCGTCGCTGGAGTGAAGCGACCACTTCGAGCGTTGTTGGATTCTGGCGCTTCCAACAACTTCTTTCGTGCATCCTGTTTGTCCCTTCTCCCGTCGACTGTCACTGTTCGAGAAGGTCCAGGTGAAATCGTTGTCAAATTTGCCGATGGACAACCAAAACGTGTCCCGCGTAAAACAGTGGTTTTACCGTACACTTTCGACGGTTTCCAGAGAAACGACAACTTTTTGGTGTACGAGATGAACTATGCATTTGATTGCATACTTGGGATACCGTGGCTGTCACGGTATCAGCCGAAGATAGATTGGCTATCTCGGTCCGTCAAACGACGAAGCAGTTATGACGTCAGTGAAGTGTTTACTCATTTGTTGGTCGCTTCATCCAGATTGGCCTCACGTCAGGGTCGTGAACGAACTCGCCACGACTAGTAGTCAACACAGAGAGAGCGATGGCCCTCTGTGCGTAGTATGTTCCGTTACACTGACGGAGCCACACAACGAGGCGGTCGAACAGCGGTTCCCGCATACACAGACATCGGTCGAACAGGGGTTCCCGATGCAAAACGAGGCGGTCGAACAGCGGTTCCCGCATACACAGACATCGGTCGCAACAGGAGTTCCCGATTCACAACGAGGCGGTCGAACAGCGGTTCCCGCACGCACAGACATCGGTCGAACAGGGGTTCCCGATTCTCAACGAGGCGGTCGAGCAGGGGCTCCTGCATACAAGCACATCGGACGAGCAGAGGCTCCCGATCAATTTCTAGGCGGCTGAGCAGGGGCTTCCGCGTACAAGTACATCGGACGAGCAGAGGCTCCGATAAATATCAGGCGGTCGAGCAGGGGCTCCCGCGTACAAGTACATCGGACGAGCAGAGGCTCCCGATAAATATCGAGGCGGTCGAGCAGGGGCTTCCGCAACCAAGATGAAGCGGTGAAGACAAGCTCCCGCTTTTGATTGACGAGAATGGGCGGACTATGGATCCGCATGAGACCGACGTGGTGGAGACAGAGCTCCCACGTCTAGAGGGGGTACATCATCCTCCTCTGATAGCGACGTGCCAGTCTCGAGCAGGGGCTCGAGACGCAAGAGAAAACGAAAGAAAGGAGCACGCCGATCACCGAGACGACGACATTCGCGTCATAGATGCTAATGCATTTGATTCCGTAGTGACGGAATCCGTATGCGCGCTTAAATATGTGGAGGGATCTCCACATCGTGGCAACTACATTGAGGTAGCGAGTCACACCGTGCACTGCTTCAGATATCACATCTCTGCCAGACCTTACATGGAAAGACTTCCTTCATGACCTCAAGGTCGGCGACATCGAGCAAGTGTGCATCGTTTCAGCCACCGAAGAAGCCAGTGAAGAAGTTCTGGAGGCTCGACCGAAGAGCGCCGAGCCTAAATCAGCGCGCGAAGAACGCTTCGCGGCACAGTCTTGGGATGCTCTTCGTGCTTCGGGCAACCCTGTATACGATATCGCCCGTGAGTACGCCGATATTTTCCCGGAGAGAAATTCCAGCTGAGCTTCCGGCAGATCGTGGTGTGCAGCACGAGATAGATCTCGTGCCAGGATCGAAATATTGCGTGACACGGCAGTGGCCGTTACCGCGCGACCAAGTCATCGCTATTGATGAATTCTTCGAGGGTCGCCGCAAGGCTGGCCATGTCCGCGAGAGTATCTCCACATTCGAGTCCGACTTTCTGTGTGAAGAAAGCCACCGGCGGTTGGCGCATTGTGCACGCCTTCAACAAGCTGGATGACGCCACGATCCCGGCTCAAATGCCTATCCCTCGAAAAGACATGGTATTAAATACCATGTCCGGGAGCGAGATCTACAGCGCCATAGATCTGACAGACGGTTTCTATCAGATCCTCATGAGGGACAGTGACATTCCGTTCACTGCGGTCATCACCCCAAGCGGTATGCTTTGGGAGTGGCTAGTCATGCCACAAGGCCTTAAGAACGCTCCAGCTACGTTCAATCGGATGGTGACACAAGTACTTCGCCCACTTCGCGACTTTGCACCGAGCTACTTTGACGACATTTTCGTTCACAGCCGCGCTGAGCAAAAGCTCAGCGCTACGGAGGTACACCTTCGACACTTGAAGCAGGTGTTTCAAGTTATGCGAGAGAATAAATTGTATGCGAATTCGAAGAAATGTGTCTTCTGCGCCCCCGAGATTCCAGTACTCGGTTGCTACGTCAGCAAGGAAGGTGTCCGCGCTGACCCTGAGAAGATCTCGTCGATCTGTTCCTGGCCAACGCCCAGGAACCAAGCTGAATTACGTCAATGGCTCGGTCTGGAGAATTACTTGTATAAGTGTACGAAGAATGATGCTGAGCTAATTCAGCCATTATCAACTTTGCTCAAGAAAGACGCAGTATGGTTATGGAAGGCAGAACATCGATCTGCCTTCGACTCCGTGAAAAATAGCTTGTCCGAGACACCGTTGCTGATGCTACCTGATGACTCCAATCCATTCCACGTCGTATGTGACGCGAGCAATTTCACTATAGGGTGTGCCCTCATGCAATTTGATGACGAGGGTCGAGAGCGCGTCGTGAGTTTTCAATCACGACAGATGGAATCTTCCGAGAAAAATTATCCGGTACATGACAAGGAACTTTTGGCTATGCGTTACGCGCTAATCAAGTTCAGAGTATATTTGCTCGGCGTAAAGATGTTTTCTATCTACACGGATCACGCATCATCGCGTACCGCCGTCAAGAGTCCTCACTTGTCCCAGCGTATGGCACGGTGGTTGTCATTTTTCGCCAAGTATAATTTTGTGGTGCATTACAAGCCTGGCAAGAATAACATTCTCGCTGACGCGCTTTCTAGCCGTCCTGATTACGATCCTCGACGCAACATAGGTCTTAAAATAGAGAATGTTGATGACGACGATGATATATGTGCGTGTTCTAAAAAGCTGCGGCTCACTGCGATAATTTCTTTACCTATGCTGTCAATCCGAACTAAGATCGCTGAATGCTATGCAAATTATTCCTTTTCTGCAAGCAAATCAGAAGCGCTTCCCCAACGCCCTTTAGTGTAAGACGGTAACGGTTCCTTATTCGTTACAGATGACGCCATCGAAGTGAGGACGGGCACCAAACCGGCTGTCTCAAAATGGACAGCCTGAGATGCCGCTACGGGAAAGAATCAAACGAACAAAGTCGCGTTCTAGAGAAGTTCGCTTCATGGGACCGGAAGTTGCGCTTGGCGAACGGGCCGGCGAAGAGGAGGCGGAAAAGAGAAGAACAGGAGCTTGTTAATGTATGTTTTCTGATTTTCGAAGTGCCCCACACCTCGGGAGAACGTTAAAAGGAGCCTAGTCATTGGTGCTGAGGTAGACTCCGTCTCTGTCCACTGTGCGCGCTTGACAGTCGTTTGGGAAATGGACTTACATTAAACAAACTAAAATAAAAAATATATAACTGTAGAGTTGCAGCTTCATTAAGCCTCGATTCTTAAATTTTGCGGTCACGACCATTTAATCCAAGCCTCACTCACCTCTTCGGCGGGAATCCTTCCTCGCGGGAGAGAATTGAGTAGGATCATGCCTTTAGCATGCCTCTGGCAAGTAAATTCGACGGACCGCGCAAGCGATCATCAAAGTGTAGACGGACACTTCTACGAAGTTGCCTCGTGCTACTTAGCACACACCTTCAGCTCAAGCGAGGAAGAGATTAGACCGTCTTACCTTTGCGTGCGAGGGCGGCTGTGTGATCGGTAGACTGCTTAAGCAGTCGTACCACCAGTTTCCTCTCGCTTTAGCGAGAGTGCAACGAACTTCTAAAACAAGAAGGCACCGACGTCTCGTAGAAGCTTTTTCAGCTTCTCGTGCGTGGTGCTTCGGTGTTAGCAAATTCAAGACTGAGTCATATTTAATGAATTATAATTAAATATAAACCTAACTACTGATTGGCTATATATATAAAGATCGGATACGCGAAGCGTATCCTGACGTGTGAGCTTAAATGTAGATTTAAGCTCACTAATGGCGTCCTTCTGGGACGTCGCGATGCCTAACTTCAACTTGCGTCATCCCTTCTCATGTGAATTCATCAATGGATATCACGTTCACGAGGTGGATCACATTTGTGTATCGCACCCAAGTGACAGGTCAAAAGTAATCATGGATACTTTGATACCTTACATTAATTATTAATTAATGTTTACGTGTAACTAGATGCCCTGTTACAGAAAAGGCCACCCCCACGCCGCGTCCGACGATCGCGCGCTTCAGAAAAACGAGCAGCTCGAGTAGCCTATCAGGAAATAAATAAAGGTGTCAATCCCGTGAGCGTTACCGCGGATAAACAGCTCCGTACAATCACCGGAGTCATTTGGGCACCACGTTGCTGTCTAGGCTTAGAAAAACCAGACACACGGCAACCACTAACGATTTAACGACCGAGTGGTCGCAAATAAAGGAGCTGTAGCAGATAGAGATGTGGGAAACAGCATCAACCTACACGAGCGTCTTTTCTCGTCGTCAGTATTACCCACTCGCTCTGAGCTCTCTTGAGCTTTTATAGGGATCATCGCTGTATTGTATCCATTTGATGATGGGGTCAATTGTGTATCAACTTCGAAGCGGTTTAAAGACCTATGGTACCCGTGGCCAGAATTTAACGTAGGACAATATTGTGTTTGCTCTCAATTGCATTGCGGGTTTTGTTCATCAGCATGTATTAATTGGCACTGTCGTCACCGCAAAAAAGGTCTCAGCATAAACAAGCTATCGTTCTGCAAAAGAAAAACCAATGAGATTGGTGGAAGAATTCTCCACAGAGTTTGACCATTTTTAGCCGCAACTCTTAGAACTAAAATATATACATCTTTGAATTCATATCCTTTCGATGCATCCTGTCCCAGTCTAACAAGTCGACCAAGTCCATTTCCATCCATCTCAATCTCATAGGCAGCACATTGCAAATTTTTTTTCTCCCGAAAGACCATAATGAAGCGACGTAGATCGCCTAGAATTGCCAACAGCAAGCAAAAGAAGCAAACAAGTTGCGCGGAAGCTTTGATGGATTCTCCTGCTGATCGTCTTAGCTTTGTTTTAGAGCTTATAGCGGGGCAAGTGTGTACATTTTTGCTCACCGAGGAGATCCTATACTTGTTTCAAGTGTGTTCTAGTGGCTTGTCAGAAGATTTCATTGACAAAATGGCACTAAAAGCACTTGACCAATTTGTAAACGAAAACAAGACCCACGTGGGACGCCAGTGTGACTGTGACTGGATGCGAAGTATCCACTTTGAAAGATCTTGTTTGGAGAAATGTCCTCGCACCGGACCGTTCACTGTAAACAGGTCCATGCCAAGTCTTCAAGCCCCAAATGGTGCCTCAACATTGTGGAGTGCATTAGCACTGGCAAAGAGAGCTATGCTACCCCTTTTTTCTGTGAAAAACTGGCATACCACAGGGGCGCTTCTTCCCGTTGTGTGCTTGCTCTCAGAGGATAACGAGAAACTCTGCAGCGAATTAGCTGTCAAGAAAGCGATGAACCGTGTTTGTAAAAAAGCTGGTGACCGATTCGTCTACAAGTATTCTACGCAACAACCAAAAGATGATAAAAAAAGGCCAGATTTCATTTACGATCACTGGGACAGTATCGAGGGCCCAAAATGCGCGTACTGTGACGCTTTTATAGATCGACAACGTGTAGATCCACGCCAATTCACGCAGCCTAATTTACGTATCCCACTAATGCGTGCTAACTGCAGGCGTTTGTATCAGCCGCTGAAAGCTGCGATGGAGAAAGAACTTCAGTTCGTGCGGTATATACCTCAACCAAAATTCTCCACCACATACAAGGGATTGATAGCAGGGATTTCGCCCAGCGGCGTTTTCTGCGGGTTCTACATCGCAAGCGAATTTTGGCCTTACGATCGATTCCTAAGAGAAATAACATGAGAAAATCTGATCTTCCAAATTATTGAATGATAGTACTTTGTTTGTGCGGACACGAAACAGCGGTGATTTCAATGCATTCCATAGAGCTCCGATCATTCTACCCTCCAATACCACCCCAATCTTCTTCACCGATGTCTTCTTCGCTGAGCTTTCCGTACAAGCCTCTTTCTCCCCATGCGACTTCAACTGAATCTGACCCTTCAAGGGTTTTTTGTGCTTGGCCCAATGGAGTTTGCTGCCACAGCGTCTCAAACTCATCTGGATTGACAATAGAGAAAACAGACTCGTGCTGTCTTTGTCTGCCTTGTTTCGACGCGGGAGCGATCACTTTAACGCACGGGCAGTATACCGCCGCATCATGTATCGAATGGGGCTCTTCAAGCGACATTCTGTATACAGTATATATTCTGCGATTTGTGGTGCGGTTCTTTGAAATTTCACGAATAACGGCTGGAAATTTTACATTTGCCGGTAAGACAAAGAGACCGTTTTCTAGTGCCATTGCTGCTCACCATGACCAACGAGTGTATTTCGTCGTCGATGGCCGTATTGCCACCATGCTACTCATCGCGACTCTTTCGATCTTCGTTTGCAACATGCTTCTCAGTGGTTGGGGCTCTGCGCAGTGAGCTCTGGGGCTGCGCATGCGTGGCGCTTGTGGTGCTGCTTACGTCGCTCAACTACTGGCGTGACCCCGTGAAAGGATGGCGTCGCACGGCCGACATGACGGCGGTCTTTGGAGCTGCCATCTACCATGCCTACTATTGCGTGGCAGTGTGCCAGGATCCGATCGTGCAGGTTTTGTACGCGCTGGTGGTAGCCAACTCGGGCTATTGTTACATGCAGGCTTGCAAGGCACCGAATCAGGACGTGTCGTCAGCATGGCATTGTGGCCTTCACTTGCTGGGGAACGCGGCCAATGTACTGCTGTATCTTGGCATATCCATCTAGAGAAGAAGAATGAAAAGAAGACAGGAATTGTGAAAATATAAATGAATGCTGTCAATAGTAGTGTATGTTCATCATGATGCACGAGTAGCACCAAAGGGTGAGTTCTCGATGGCTGCAAGTGCTTTCTGTACTAATGTGTTGACACGGTCGCGAGAGAGTGCCAGCGATGAAGACGAAATGTCAAGTCGATAAGTGACCGACTTCCGGCCGCTTTTTTTGCAGCAATACTTGTCTAGCAATGAGATTGAGACCGTCATTGTCTTGATCGGAAAGTGCTTTCTCAGAATGTCAAGCAAACGGTCCTCTGTTAACAATTGCTCGTTGGTGACCCAAAAGCTGACGTCGCGTGTCCATTGAATAGGGAATCGAGACTTGCGACCTGTAGCTTCATGGCAGAACACGTGTGTGATGCCATCCTCCGTCCAGAAGGCCTTCTCTCGCGATTGATATCCGACGCTGTAGTACCCCAAGTCGGCCAATGCGTCAACTGGGCAATAGTGGGCATCCTGCAGCACCAACTTTGCTGCCGCAGCGCAGTGAACAATCTGCCATGTATCTCCCACTGATCGTGTCTTCCTCTCCAGCATCGTCCCTCCTTGTCCAGCACAAAGCGTGACCCAGATCTGTCCGTCACTTGCTAGTACTTGACTTGCACTAGTAAAGAAATCGAGCAGTAGTTGTCGATGACGATGAATTTTGTTGCGTTTATTCTTGTTGCCCACACCTCCGTCTGCCGCGTAATGTGGGTAGTTAAACACGATCCGGTCAAACTTGACAGCCTGGAACAAGTAGCTCTCCAGCTTCGTCGCGTTCACTCCGTGTCGGACGTGAGCTTCGCCACTGTGTAGCTCATCCAGAATTTCACGTGACTTGGGATACATTTCTAGTAATTGGCTTTCACTGTCTAGCGAGGTGGCTGTCAGATTGATCGCTGAAGCGCCGATACGAGTGCTATTGGCACGCAGGAATGCTCGAGAGTAGGAAAAGTTGCCATCCCCAACCACCAGCACGTGGGCGGCTGGTTGAAGTGGTCCTAATGAAGTTAAATCACCGATAACTGCACTACAATCGGAAGAGTTGTAAGCTGATGGGGATATTGACGTCATGAGCAGCCTGTTCGTTTCAAGAGCTCTTTTACGTAACAAGTACCGAGCGCCAATGAGCTTAAGTATGGAGCAATGAATGGAGGACAGTTTTTGCAACATCTAACAGGTAGGCTTGCAAAGGGATTGTTGGTAGTAAGAAGACATCGATTCTTACAATCAAGACGCCTCTTAGGCGTTGTAATGGTACCACAGCATTGCGATCAATAGAGCGATGAGTGTAGGGCCAACAAACGCTACTGCCACTCGTGTTGACTGTTCACTTTGAACTGGTTCTTGAATCTCCATACACGACGAGTCGTTGCTCTTGCTGCTATCCCTGTCCTTCTTTTTCTTCTCGCGACGCTGCATTAACTGCAACATATCCAAGCCACAAATCACAACGTAGTCAAAACAACACTAACCGTCAACATCAAAGCCATTGGAACCATCTTGTCCTCACCGTCAGCTCTAGGTCGTCGATTGTCATCCGTAGCTGCCAAGGCACTTGAATTTTCTGCTTCTCTAGCTCAGCAATCAGTTGCTGGCGACAAGATAGAAATGCTTTGTACTTGGTCACCACTTCTTCACCAAAGTCATCGTTGCATTTGGCCTGCTCGTGCGCCGCTTGTAGTGCATTGTCCATTGCGTACAGCTCGTTAAGCTTGTTGCGAATCGCCTTGGACTTGCTGCCCAGTGGCTCGAGCCCCTGTGTCAACAATGAGTTTCCTGACATAGTCGTGAACAACTTTACTCGACTGATGGCCAAGGAAGATATGTGTGCAGCTTCAAAGGATAACCTAAATCTACTTTCGACGATTGTTGCTCTGTCCAACGTGATGGAAAACAGCTAACAAGAAATCAATATGCTACTTTGTCGTAATTACAAGCTCAACCTAATCGCATCGCAACAGGCAAACACGGTGATACCTACCACTTTCCTTTGCTACAACACCGAGAAACCCGGATGCAACACTTACCTACAGCTCCACAACATCGTTACGACGCTGCCCGTACACGTTCTGATCTTCCGTGATGTAGTGGTTGGCAGCCGCGTGTCCGCTGGCGTCGTACGTCTGCTGACGATCGTTATTCTCGTGAGTGGCTGACCGCAGACGGATCTCGTCAGCGCTGTTGTAGTCTACGTCAGCGTTACCCTGGACGTATGGGCTGTGGTTATTGTTCAAGTTCTGGGTCTGGGAGTGGAGAACCGGTGGGCCAGAAGGTTGCTGGGCGTTACTGAGAACATGGTCCTTGTGTCCAGCGGGCGTCTCGTCTTTAAAGTAGTCCTGCGCAGTCTGCTCTTCCTGGTCGTACGCGGCATTACGCTGCAGCTTCAACTTTTGCCAAAACGAGTACAACGATCTGATCATAAGCAAAGCCAGGACGAACAGATTGAGCCCCACAATGGCCAACGAGATGCCGTTCTGCAGACTGGTTGGGAAGCCATCACTAGTAGCAGCGGTAACCAGGAAGAACGTCAGCACAAGCACGGCAATTTTCATGATAGACACGAAGCTCGTGGTGGTCTGAACGAACTTCGAGTGGTGTGGCGACTGGATTTCCAAATAGAAAAAGAACGCCACGTTCAACGCGAGAATGATAGCGATCTGCGCCTTGCCCGACATGCTCGCACAGCCAGTAACTACACCGGTTGTCAGCGCCAGCATCATCTTAGCAGCAAAGAAGTAGCGGTTTTTGAATTTGTACTCCTCGTACAGAGGGCCGTAACGCATGTTAACCGTCTTCTTCATGTGCTGCACTGTACCGACATCTGCAATGTCAGCCTCGTGCTTCTTTATAACGATGTATCCATACACGAGAATGCCAGCAGCGAGAAAAATAATTGCAGCAATAGCCAACAGGCATTTTGGATCCATGATGCTCTCGTATTTCGTCGAGTAGTAGATCTGGAACGTGGCCGTCACACCCACAGTGTACTGCGATAGAACAGCCACGAGCACCTCGAGACCGATCATTTTGTCAAAAAAGTTGGCCAGATACTGTTCACGAGGCATCATAAGGCCAGAAAGCAGGTATCCAATGCCGAATAAACCCACAACGCAGGCCATCATACAGAAAACACCAGCCAGCGTCACAATAAACAGCATGTCTTCCTGGACGTTTAGTTGGCGAGAATATTTTTCGATACCATTGAGCTGACTCGTAGAAGAACTGCCGTTCTCGCTGGTACTAGACAGCCGACGGCCAGCAGGGTCGCCAGACAAGTTGCCGCTGCCTAAGCTGTCCGATTTGGTCTCGTTAAGTTTGCCAAACGGCAAGAACAAGAACGCCATAGGGGCCATCGCCTTGCCGAGGTGTGTCACAGCCGACGACTTGCCATCAAGCTGAAGCTGGTTAATCATAACGCCAAATTGGCAAAGCTCGACTGTCGTGATGGCCATCGTAGAGCCGGCCGCTGCAAATGACGCACCCGCAGAGCTCACTCCACCGACAGCCGCACTAGCAATAGCAGCAATGCCCGTGACCACAACAGTCACACCAGCAACACTTTTAGACGTTGCCGCTACCACCGTGCCGGCAGTTGTTGTACGGTCCTTCGTTATGACACCTTCTTCCTCATCTTGCTGACGCAACTCCTTTTTCACGGCGTCAGCCTCGCTCCCCGAGCTCGAGATATCCACAAGCATAGCTGAACATGAGCACGATGAGAACGAGTCTTCTGACGAATACGTGCACTGCTCTGAATTTGATATTGTCGAATTTGACAAGACCGTCGACACCTTTGACGACCGGTTCTCCATGGCCGCAATCACATCACTCGGCAGAAACGCTTTGATGCTCAAACCTTTGTAGACAGACGACGAGATACCGTTTTCAGCGCCGTACACCCATGCATTGTCTTTGCACGTAGGGAATGAGCAGATCGAAACGCACGTAGAGCCAGAGGTGCTGCCGACACTTCCGCTGTAAATCACGCAGCTCGAGGCTGACACGGCCGAGGCCACATCGATACCTAAACCACCGCACTTTAGACCCAACGTGTCCCATTTCAAGTAAAAAGCACTGTCACACAGCAGACTGCTCGTTTTCGACGTAGGAGAGCCACTTGTATCAGACGCTAAACTAGAATTTTCAGCCGTTGTATCCGTTTGGGCCAGCCCCTCCGGCGTCGTTCCGGTCGTAGTCGTACCAGTCGTAGTCGTTCCAGTCGTCGGCGTTCCAGTCGTCGGCGTTCCAGTTGTCGGCGTTCCAGTCGTCGGCGTTCCAGTCGTCGGCGTTCCAGTTGTCGGCGTTCCAGTCGTCGACGTTTCAGTCGTTGGCGTTCCAGACGTCGGCGTTCCAGTCGTCGGCGTTCCAGTCGTCGGCGTTCCAGTCGTCGGCGTTCCAGTCGTCGGCGTTCCAGTCGTCGGCGTTCCGGTTGTACCGGTCGTACCGACCACAGGAATTGCTGTAGTCGTAGCCGCTGTGCCCGTTGCACCGATCGTTTCTGTCGTCGGTTGTATAGCTGTCGGGGTTATAGTCGTAACTTGGAGTTTGCGATCAGTTGAAGGTGGAGAAACGGTGCTAACTGCCGCAGTTTCCAAAGATTTTGATATCGTCGGAGCCGTCACTGAAGCCGTCGTTGTAAGCGCAGGAGCTGTAACAGGAGCAGTAGCAGGAGCAGAAGGTGGTGAAGTCGATTCTGTCGTCGGGGTTGTATTAAGTACACTATCCGTAATGGGAGTAGACACTTTTGTACTGGACGTTGGCGTTTGAATCGTCGCCGGGGTGTCGGGCGTGGACGCTGGGGTGTCGGATTTGGACGATGGAGTGTCAGATTTGGACGATGGAGTGTCAGATTTGGACGATGGAGTCTCGGGTGTGGCCGATGAAGTCTCGGGTGTGGCCGATGGAGTGGTGTTATCAGTTGTTTCCGGAGGTGAAGAGACATCAGCGGAATCTTTGCTATCTTTATTGGTTGTTGTTGTTGTATCCGTGGGAGCATTATCATTTGATCCAGCACTTGTGGACACATCGGAAAAAGTGCTGCCTACTTCTTCGTTCTGACTATCATTAGCATCCGGCGAATCAGCACCCGACCCAGAGGTCAACGATGACGACGGTGTATCATCAATGTCAGTGGAACTAGAAGGCGTCAAGATTATTTTTGTAATCGGGTCTGCAAGTGTCGACGTAATCTCCGACTGTACTAACACAGGACACGTCGTGACGGCCGACGTCTTATGCGCTAATGCTGCTGCTGCTGCACCAAGTAGTGCAAGAAGTCGCGCATTCATCGAGGAATCTCTTTGTTGGAATTAATTTTAATTGTACACTTCCTTATGCAAATGTGAATGCACAGAACTTTTTGCCTTATGAGCGATCGAGGTAGAGGTAGAGAGAGAGAGAATGGCGAACGACGGTTTAACGCAATAGGGTAAAAATAAGGCAGCTGCTTTACCGATAATAGTAACATACTGAAACCAAGTAGAAAACGCTTATATGTATTCCGCTGCCCTACACGCACAAACAATTGCGTGCTTCTAACGATCGCGCAACTTTATACCCATAATTTCATACCCTGGCTAATGAGATGCATTTTTAGCTTAAGTGTCTGTACTTTATTAGTAATACAAAACCTTCAAGACATAATATACGATATATTTGTAAACAGACCCAGATGTGTGCGAAGAGACACCGAGATTTCGGCCAAGAAAGGTCGGACCCGGACTGCGAGACAACGTTGTAATCAACATTGTACATGGTGTCGCTTTACCTGTCACTGCCCTGCTCCAATGATGACATTTTCCAACTAATTCGACACGTGTTTGCAGGCAGCCTTTGATATTTGAGACGAGCAACATTAGCATTGCCGAGTGTGGAATTGTGCTCGCAGCTGTAGCCTAGTGTCGCAGTTGATATGGGACAAAAAAGGTGGTGTATGCACCGAACGATAGCTACACGGCCGCGCAACCTTCTAGCAACATGATATTTGGAAACAGCTGCTGGTGTCCATTTTCTGGCGTCCAGTGGATTTGTTTTGTAGAGACACGACTAGCAATAGTGATCTTGATTTATGTTCTCATAATCTACAGTTCTAGAATCCACCCACTCTAAATGAATATATGTCGCTTTGTATGGGACGTGTTGAAGAGCCCCATTCGATCGCACTTCAACATGATGCGGCGGTATACTGCCCGTGCGTCAAAGTGATCCGCTCCCGAGGTCACTTTGAAATTTGCTACAAACAAGACAAACACCAACCGATCAAATAACACGACCAAGTAACTTAATCACAACCATGTTGAGCTCGTGGGATCTCGTACGACCGCGCTTCTGGTACCCCATGTCATCGCTGGAGCAGTCCGTGATGGAGCTCGAGCATCTGAGCGACAGCATCATGCGTCCGCGATCCTTGTTTGATATGCGCCGAGACATACTTGCGGTACCAAAGTATGTTGAAGACAAGGATGAACCGGTTGACGACGACTTCTTTGTCGACCTGCCGGTGGTGTCGCACACGTACAAGCCGACATCGTTCCACATGGCTCCCGAACAGGATGAAAAGGTCCTCATGAATAAGGAATCTGCGGAGAATGTCAGCTCGGACATTGACACAAGTACCGACATGGAGGTCGATGATAAAGGCAATGAACAGATGGACCAGGCAGTAGGCTCAGCATCCGAGCCAGTGAAGACATTGGAGAAGGTCGAAGGCAATGACAAGACCATGGAGACACATTGCAACAAGAACAAACAGATCTGTCATGAGTCTTGCAAGGTCAACTCCATTGCAGAGCACAAGGTTGCTCCCAAGAGCGACGCTGAGTGCCGCAACTTCTCGTCTTATTCATTCAGTAGTTCGTCCGTTTTGGACAACATGGGTCGGCGAGTGACGACCACGCGTCGCCGCTACGAAGACTCAAATGGCCAGCTCAAAGCTGTGCATGAACGGGAGATTGACGGCAAGAAGCTGCGTACGACATGGCGTCGTCAAAACAAGGCAGACAAAGGCCAGCACGAGTCTATTTGCTCTATTGGCAATCCAGATGAGTTTGAGACGCTGTGGCAGGAAACTCCATTTGGTCGAGCACAAAAAAACACTGTGAAGGACCAAATTCAGTCGGAGTCGGATGTAGAGAAAAAGGCTTGTACGAAAGGCCCAGCGAAGAAGACATCGGTAAAGAAGAGTGAGAACGTGACGACAGAGGATGAGTGAGTTGACAATAATCGGAGCTTAATGGAATGCATTGAGATCACACTGTATCGTTTCCGCACAAAGTGCTATCATTCAATAATTTGGGAGATCAGAATTTCTCATGTTATCTCTTAGGTTTTAATCGTTAGGTCAAGAACCGCTTGCGCTATAGAACCCACAGAAAACTCCACTAGGCAAAATACCTGCTATTAGTCCCTTGTATGTGGTAAAGATGGATTTTGGTTGCGGTATATACCGCACGAACTGAAGTTCCTTTTCCATTGCAGCTTTCAGCGGTCGATAGAGATTCTTGCAGTTAGCATGTATTCGTTGGAGTCGTATATCAGGCTGTATAAAATGGCGTGGAATTACACGTCGGCTTTTTCTTGAACAATCGTCACAGTACGCACATTTTGAGCCCTGGATACTGTTCCAGTGATCGTGTATGAAATCGGTTTTATCATGTGCTCTTCTCGCAGAATACTTGTAGACGAATCGGTCACCAGCTTTTTTACAAACACGGTTCATCGCTTTCTTGACAGCTAATTCGCTACAAAGTTTCTCTTTATCCTCTGTGAGCAAGCACACAACGGGAAGAAGTGCCCCTGTGGTATGCCAGTTATTCCCAAAAAAAGGGGTAGCATAGCTCTCTTTGCCAGTGCTAATGCACTCCACAATGCTAGGGCACCACTTGGGGCTTGAAGACTTGGCATGGATGGACCTGTTTACAGTGAACGGTCCGGTACGAGGACATTTCTCCAAACAAGATCGTTCAAAGTGGATACTTCGCATCCAGTCACAGTCACACTGGCGTCCCACGTGGGTCTTGTTTTCGTCAGCAAATTGGTCAAGTGCTTTTAGTGCCATTTTGTCAATGAAATCTTTCGACAAGCCACTAGAACACGCTTGAAGCAAGTATAAGATCTCCTCGGAGAGCAAAAACGCACACACTTTGCCCCGCTTCAAGCTCTAAAATAAAGCCAAGACGACCAGCAGGAGAATCCATCAAAGCTTCTGCGCAACTTGTTTGCTTCTTTTTCTTGCTGTTGGCAATTCTAGGCGATCCACGTCGCTTCATTATGGTCTTTCGGGAGAAAATAAATCTGCATTGTGCTATGGTCTTCCTATGAGATTGAGATGGATGGAAATGGACTTGATCGATATTGAAATCAAATATTTGACCATTTGTGATCCATCTATCTCTGTCCGATTGCAATTGTCACTACACGTTACATATCAATCATGGTACGCAAGGCAGCAGCAGCAGCAGCTTTCCCAATGGCTCTGCGCCGCAATGGATCTCGTATTCGCAAGGCCTTAGAAGTCTGTGATCTTGCCAAGCATTCGCAGCAGTTGGTGCGTAGCTCGCTGCCTCTGCGTGTGCTTGGACTCGATGTCAATACCAACAGTACAGGTTTCGCCGTCGTGACGGAGCGTGGTCGTGTGTGTCGCTGGGGCCACATCCCCACCACGAAATTCGCCAGCGCTGATGTGCTTCGCATTGGCAGCGCTGTTGACGACATTTTAGCGACGGTACAAGACGCCGAGCAGCAGCAGGAACCATCAGCTCAATGGGTCGTGGGTATTGAAGCTTTCATGCGGATGTTTCGCTCTGGTCGTTTCCACAACGCCGGTATTTTTCAACTGGCGCAGCTCAATGGAATCGTGTCCTTTGCTTGTTGGAAACGTTTTAATGTGCTGCCATTGCACACTCATCCGTCCGCTGCTCGTGGGTTCTTTGGCCTTAGTGCTCCGTCAGGAAGCAGCAAGACGAACAGCATCAAACATCAGGTTATGGAATTCTTAGAGCAGCAAGAACCCGATGTAGCAGGACAACAAGATGAAGGGCTCGAATCTCTGCCCACTTTGGAGCGAATGCGTACTGGTGCATTAGCAGGTTCGGCATTCGACATTGCCGATGCCTACGTGATTGCAGCTTATACGCGCTGTGCATACTTGCACAAACAATTGAAGGTACAGCACCCTGAACTTGTTGAGCATTTTGCGACACGATACCTAGAGTTGACGCACGAAACAGCGGCGAAAACGAAGAAGAATTCAAAAGAGATGGAAGCTTTACAGACCATGGACGAGAAGGAAGTAACTGCTTACACGAGTGATCTGTTCGCTTTCGGCTTGGAGAACTGGTTCAAAGAGCACAACACATGCTTCATGCTACAAGATGAGACAATTGATCGATGATAAAGTGCTTTAGATAACAACTGTCGTGTTATGACTTTCGTCTTAGTCTAGTCCACGAGATACTCCACACATTAAGCCCGCACAGACGACTTCCTCGTGTGAGCGTCCACCTCATTTGGAAACTGAAACGTGCTTTAGTGGAACTCGTGCACGTCAGTCCACACGTCCTCCTCCTTCTCGCGCTCGTAGTAGTCGAAGAGACTATCTGGCTCAAGGCCAAGCAGCGGCTGGTTCTTGTGGACAGCCATGGCTTCCACGAAGAGCTGTACCAGGCTGATGTTCGTCAGCAGCGGGATGGAAAAGTCCACTGCCGTACGACGAATACGGTAATTGTTCTCCATCTGCTGGCTTTCGCTGTTGGGCAGGTTCACCACCAGATCAATCTTGCCATCCTTAATCAGGTTCAGCGCGTTAATCTCGCTATCGCCGTCAGATGGGAAGTCTACCTTTGTCGACGGAATGTCGTATTTCTTTAGGTACGCGTGCGTCTTCTCCGTTGTAAACAGGCTGTAGCCTAGCTCGTGCATCTGGTAGGCAGCGTGCACGAATTCCTCGGAGAACTTGTCCTGCATAGACAGCAAGATATTCTTCTCCGGCAACTTAAAGTTCGACGAGATCAACGCCTTCAAGAATGCTTCGTGACGATTCTTGCCGAAACAAGCCACCTCGCCTGTCGAAGCCATCTCGACACCGAGCAGCGGGTCAGCACCCCCAAGGCGCGTGTACGAGAACATCGGCGACTTAATGCCGACGAAGCCCTCCGGACGCTTAGGGCCGTCAAGAGGAGGCAGGTTGTCGTTCTCCGTCGACTCACCGACCATCACCTTGGTGGCAGCGTTGATGAAGTCCGCGCCAGTCGTCTTTGACACGAATGGGAACGAACGTGAGGCACGCAGGTTGCATTCAATTACGCTCACGTCAGCACCCTTGGCCAGGAACTGAGCGTTGAACGGACCCGATATGTTCAGCGCCTTCGCAATTTTCTCGGCGTTACGCTTAATCTGGTTCATGTAGAAAGAACTCGCCTCTACAGGTGGCAGCACCAGCGTGGCGTCGCCACTGTGTACACCAGCATTCTCCACATGCTCCGAAATTGCAGCAGCGATCACCTTGCCATCCTTGGCCACAGCGTCCAGCTCCAGCTCTTTGGCGCCCTCAACGAACTTCGTGATTACGACGGGATGATCCGCAGACACAGCAACGGCCTGGTTCAGCACATCATCCAGCTCGTCAAAGTTGTACGCAACATTCATGGCAGCGCCACTCAGTACGTACGATGGGCGCACCAGCACGGGGTAGCCCACGCGCTCCGCGAACTCGCGAGCTTCAGCGTGGCTAGTCAGCTCCTTCCACGCCGGCTGAGGCACACCAGCCTTGTCCATCAACTTTGAGAACTTGTAACGGTCTTCAGCACTGTCAATCATCGTCGGATGCGTGCCCAAAATCTTCACACCAGCCTTGTGCAGAGGAAGCGCAAGGTTGTTTGGGATTTGTCCACCCACAGATACTACGACGCCTCGAACGCTCTCGCGATCGTTCACGTCCATCACACGTTCCTTCGACAGCTCTTCGAAGTACAGCTGATCGCATTCGTCATAGTCCGTGCTCACGGTCTCGGGGTTGTAGTTAAGCATCACCGCGCGGTGACCTAACTTGCGCAAGGTACGAATGCAGCTCACAGCGCACCAGTCAAACTCGACAGAGCTACCAATTCGGTAGGCGCCGCTGCCCAGCACCATCACGCCGTCGTTCGGGTCCTGTGCAGGCACGTCGTGTTCCGTACCATTGTACGTCATGTACAGGTAGTTGGTCTGAGCCGGATACTCTGCAGCAAGCGTGTCGATCTGCTTCACCGCTGGTACGATACCAAGCTCCTTTCGCTTAGCACGCACCTCATCGTCAGTGCAGCTGAACATGCGAGCAAGCTGACGGTCCGAAAAACCGAGCTTCTTCGCCTCAGCAATCTCGGAACCGCTCAGATCGTTCAGCTTCTTGCCAGTAAGATTCACATCACAGTCGCAAATGGCTTGCAGACGGCTTAGGAACCAAGTGTCAATCTTGGTGATTTCGTGCACCTGCTCAATGGACAGCTGACCAGTCTTTAATGTCTGCGCGATTTGGTAAATACGACGGTCTGTAGGCTTGCCCAAAGCCTTAACAAGCTCCTCGTGTGATAACTCGTCGTAACGTGGCTCAAAGCCTTCATTGGAAGGTTCTACCATACGCAACGCCTTCTGAATTGCTTCCTCAAAAGTGCGAGCAATTGACATCACCTCACCGACACTCTTCATTGACGAGCCAATCTCGGTGCTGACGTTTTCAAACTTGGCCAAATCCCAACGCGGCATCTTGGCAACGCAGTAGTCAAGCGAAGGCTCAAAGCAAGCAGTTGTACTCTTGGTCACCGAGTTCTTCAGGTCCGGCAGGTTAATGCCCAGAGCAAGCTTAGCAGCTACGAAAGCAAGCGGATATCCTGTTGCCTTTGACGCCAGAGCACTCGAACGCGACAAACGTGCGTTTACCTCGATAATGCAGTACTCCTCCGATTCGGGGTTGAGTGCGTACTGAATGTTGCACTCACCAACAATGCCAAGGTGTCGCACCACCTTCAAAGCAGTCTCACGCAGCATGTGATACTCGCGGTCCGACAACGTCTGCGAAGGCGCGATAACAATCGACTCACCCGTGTGAATACCCAGAGGGTCGAAGTTTTCCATGTTGCACACTGTCAAACAATTGTTAGCGACATCCCGTACGACCTCATACTCGACTTCCTTCCAGCCCTTCATCGAGCGCTCGACCAGAATCTGAGGGCTACCAGAGAAAGCCTGCTGTGCCATCTGGCGCAAGTGAGCCTCATCTTCACAAATGCCTGACCCCAGACCGCCAAGCGCAAACGCTGAACGAATCATCACCGGAAAACCAATATTGTATGCAGCCTTTACCGCATCGTCTACTGATCCCACAGCCTCACTTTGAGCAATGGACTCATTGATCTCCGCAAGCTTGTCGTTGAACAGCTCACGGTCTTCCGTGTAGTTTATTACATCAATTTGTGTACCAAGGACCTGCACGCCGTACTTTTCGAATACTCCACGCTTCTCGAGCTCCACGCCACAGTTCAATGCAGTCTGGCCACCCATCGAGATAAGGATACCGTCAGGGCGTTCGCGCTTGATAACCTGTTCCACGAAATCAGGGTTTACTGGCAGGTAGTAAACGTTGCTAGCCTGGCCCTCGCTGGAGCGGTCAATATTTGTCTGCACGGAGGCAATGTTGGGGTTGATCAGGATCGTTTCAATGTCCTCCTCCTTTAGAGCCTTAATTGCCTGCGAACCAGAGTAATCAAACTCACCGGCCTGGCCAATAGACAGACCACCTGATCCGAGCACCAGCACCTTCTTCACCTTGGGGCGCTCAATATTTGGACGCTGCACTAGACTCTGGATCGGTCCTGTCTCCTTCGTACGCACGGCATCAAGGAATGTGTCAAACAGGAACTCAGTATCCGTGGGACCACCAGCGTGCTCTGGGTGGAACTGTGCCGTGAAATACGGTCTGGACTTGTGAATGATACCTTCATTGGTGCCATCGTTGAGGTTCACAAAGAGCTCTTCCCATTCACTAGGCAGCGTCTTGCCATCCACTGCGTAACCATGATTCTGCGCAGTGATATAGCTCTGACCGGTCTTTAAGTTATACACAGGCTGGTTTTGCCCACGGTTGCCGAATGGAAGCTTATAGGTCTTGGCGCCAGCTGCAAGACTAAGCAGCTGGTTACCCAGACAGATCCCAAAAATCGGCTTAACATTGTCGCCTTGAAGAGCCAAAGCCTTCTGAAGTTGTGCAGTGGTCTCTTTCATAATAGCCGGATCACCTGGACCATTAGAAATGAAGAGACCGTCGTACCAGTTAATCTCAGACGAGATATCGTGGTTCCACGGTACGCGCTTGACTTCTGCACCGCGCTTGACAAGTTCACGGATGATATTGTACTTGATTCCACAGTCCACGGCCAAGATCTTGATTGGGTTGCCTTTGCCATACGTAATGACCTCTTTTGTTGACACAAGAGCAGCGAGATTGTTTTCATTCACATCAACGAGTTCGGGTGGAGCACTACCTTCGACAATAATGCGACCAGCCATAGCTCCATGTGCACGAATTTTTTTAGTAATGGCACGGGTATCAATGCCAGCAATACCGGGAATCCCCTCACTCTCAAGCCACTCGGAGAGTGATTGGGCAGCATTCCAATGACTGTAATGACTCGAATAATCCTGCACAATCATACCAGCAGCATGGATACGATCCGACTCGATGTTCTTATTGAGACCAAATTGATCCAGTGCTTTTGTATCAGGTACACCATAATTGCCAATCATTGGGAAAGTCATATTCAAGATCTGGCCTTTGAATGACGGGTCTGTTAGTGCTTCAGGGTAGCCAACCATACCCGTAGTAAAAACTATTTCACCAGCCATAGACTTTTTGGCACCGAATGAGACGCCATGGAAGCGTGATCCGTCTTCAAATTCAAGCACAGCAGGTGTCTCGAAACGTGGAACGTGACGACGATCTACTTTGTCACGTGCAGACACGAGAAAGCGATTACCACTTGCTTTGTACAAGGGCACACGACGTTTAATGGAATGTGACAAACGAAGCATTTTCTTTTCTCCTGAGAATGAGCAACAACTCGAGGAAAAAAAGAGGATGAAGCAAAAAAAGAGCTTCGTTCCGACCGCTTCCAGTTGCGAAATGACTTGCAAAAGGATCGCTGAGAGAGAGGGTGGACGACGACTAGCAGCTGTTTGTTTGAAAAGTAAGATCGCGTGTGTGCATAGAATCAGTAACCTGCGCCGTGCGTTTTGTGCGAAGCGTAGTTGACAGTGATTAAATCCAATACAAAAAAGACGGGCTCGTCGCATGTCAAAGGCAACCTTATGTGCCGACACAAAAAAGATTCTTGTTCTATGCAATGTTTAAGACGTATCAAGTTCAACATGGGGCAATATCTTTGTCTTGATGTTGACGATACTTGCATATACTTGGAAACACTATGTTTCTATTTTTTTGCAGTGCACTATTATGAAAGACTGTTTATTAGTAGTTCGCGTGGAAGGCGGGGCGATATCTTTGGTGTCCCGAGCTGCAAGTCAATCAAAACCATGCACAGCTTCCTAGTTGCTAGGAAACCTTTCAATTGTGTATTTAAGACCGTGGCGCATCATCATGTTGAGAGGCGGCGGCTCCAACGCCATTCATTCCGTTTCCCATAAGGAGATGGGCAGCAGGTCCAAAGTACGCGTGCCGGGACTCTGCAGCTGGCGGCCACGCACCTATCGACTTTTCTTTCAGCCAATAAGACGTACGCAAGTCTGAGCTGGGAATGTCCACTCCTTTGAAACCGCACTTAACACGCACATCACCAAACCTTTACCGGTATTTTCTAAAATCCCGCAGTAGTAACAATCTTGCCCAAGTATGTGGCGTTCCGTGGCCCATCAAATGTCCCGCACCGCAGTGCGTAGCTCACAGGCAGCAGTGATCCCCAGTACTGCTTATCATGAAATGGGCGCTTCATTAACTATCGTCACGAAGGTCTCAATCGCGACACTACAGACTCGAGCGCTCTCGTCCAAGGTCAGTGACGATTATGCACTGAATTTGGCCAAGGTATTAGCCCCAGAGGCCACATTAAATGAGTTCAAGGAGTTGTATCGCACGCCTGGTGTAAAGCACACAACTGTGATCAAGATTGGCGGTGAGGTGATCATTAATGAGCTGGAAACGCTCATCGAATCACTTCGCTTTATGAAGGACACGGGGCTTTTTCCGATCCTCGTGCATGGGGCCGGTCCGCAGATGAACGATGAGTTGAACAAACAGGGCGTTGAGCCCCAGTATGTGGGTGGGAACCGTGTTACTGACCAAAAGACGCTTGACATTGCACAGAAAATCTTTATCGATACGAACGCGACGCTTGTGGCTGCACTCAACAAGGCCGGTGTGTCTGCTAAGGGTATTACAAACGGTGTCATCCAGGCAGATTTTAAGGACAAGGAGGTCTATGGCTTTGTGGGTGAGGTGCACAAGATCCACAGTAACCCTGTCCAGGCGGCCATTGACGCTGGTCAAATTCCCGTGCTGTCATGTCTTGGCGAAAGTGCAAACGGTCAGACGCTCAATATTAATGCTGACGTGGCTGCTCGCCAACTGGCTCTCAGCTTGCAGCCACTAAAAACCATCTTTGTCAATGCCAAGGGAGGTTGGATCGAGGACGACGGCACAAAACTCAAAACGATCAATATGACTAAGGATTACGAGCGCATGGCCGCCCGTGACTATACTGGCCGTCAAGGCACACTCTTGAAGCTTAATGAGATCAATACGCTTTTGCAGGGTCTGCCGTCGACATCGTCGGTGGTGCTCACGTCGGCATCACAGCTCATGCGCGAGATTGTAAGCAAAAAAAGCGCGGGTACGACGTGTATTAAGGGTGAAAAGCCTGCTGTTGCCAGCGAAAAGAGCAGTACCAAATCGTCGGCGATTCCTCGTGGTCCTAATGGAAAGTACCGCGTTGGTCTTCTTGGTGCGCGTGGATATGTAGGCGGCGAGCTCATTCGCGTAATTGGTCGACACCCGGAGCTGGAGCTAGTGTGTGCTAGCTCGCGAGCCCTGGCTGGGAAAAAGGTTGTCAAGGTCGCTTCTGCCCCGCCACTTAACCCTCACACGAAGCTACCGGCCAAGCTAGTTGAGGATGTGGAGCTGAACATTGATCCTGAACTGGAATTCTGCGAGCTTGGGCTGGACGGTATTGCGACCTCGCCGTTTGGAGAGAGCGTCGATGTGTGGGTTGTGGCGTTACCCAATGGCTACTGCGAGGACTACGCCACTGCTCTGAATGCGCTTCCCAGGAAAGATAAGATCATCATTGACTTGAGCGCGGACCAGCGTTTCAATTCGGAGTGGACATACGGCTTGCCGGAGGCTCCGGGTGGACGCACGCGGCTGCAGGGTGCCACACATATCTCTAATCCCGGCTGTTACGCTACTGGTGCGCAGCTCGGATTGATGCCACTACTTGGAGGCAAACCTGAGGTGAGCGGAAAGCTGATCAACGAGAGCGTTCCGCCACATGTGTTCGGAGTTTCGGGCTATAGCGGTGCTGGCACAAACCCTTCCAAGGCCAACGACCTGGAAGTACTCACCGACAACATTATTGCGTACAAGTCGGTAAATCACATTCACGAGCACGAAGTTAGCCACCAGCTTGGTACACCTGTTCGATTCATGCCTCATGTCGCACCGTACTTCCAGGGTATCCATCTCACGTTGTCCGCACAGCTTGCTGACAATGGAATCGTTACTTCAGCGAAACAGGCTGAGGAGCTTTATCAGGAGTTTTTCATGAATGAAGCTTTGGTGAAGGTTACGTCGGACATCCCGCTCGTGAAGGACAATGCGTATCATCCACATGTGACTGTGGGCGGCTTCCAGCTGGACTCGGACACGGGTCGACTTGTGGTGATTGCTACCATTGACAACCTTCTCAAGGGTGCAGCTACGCAGGCAGTACAGAATATTAACGTTGCGCTTGGGATTGACGAGTACGTTGGAATCAACTTCAAGTAAAGAGCCATTTGGATTCCTCAACCGTTTTGACAATATCTCGCAAGGAAAGGTAACAACTTATATGTACCAATCCGTTAAATACAACTGAGATCAACAGCATTGACACTAGTGGACGGCCCACTCGATTACAGTTTATTTAATCGCTGCGATGGACGCTCGGTTTCTAGACTGACATGATGAAAGTACTCGAGAAACTTATGGTTGCTGTCTGTGTCAGACATCAGACATAAGCTCTCATTTGGAACTAGGTTGGCGCCTTACACCATAAACATGACAGCGATGCAACGCATTGGACGAAGCAAACTATTGTCTTATAGATAGCAAGCGACCCCTAAAGCGAGAAGCTTTTGATTCCTTCTGATCGAAGTGGCGATGGTGATAACACCGGCAATTAGTACTGTAGGATCGGATCACCAACGCGATCGATGATGGGCACCGTGCACTTGAGGTCAAACACCTTACTGAGCACTACCTTGAACACTTTCTGCACATTAATGGAGTGCGACGCTGACGTAAAAATAAGCGGTGCCTTCATGGCCTTGGCAAACTTGCGAGCCTTTCAGCACCGATCACAACATTAGCAATGTTTCATCAATAGCACCAACCTTTCTGCAACAAATGACTTCACCACGTACTTGTTTTGTAATATCTTCTTGCTCTTCCATGGCAAAGTTGGCAAAGTGGTCGTATTTCATTCCCACAAGAAACGGGAACGCATTCTACAGACCACCAAGAAAAACTTTCGGTTACTGATTGCCCTCCCACATCCACAACAATCGTATCCATATACAATACTACCTTGTTAATAGATCGTACTTGTCGATACCACTCCTTAATGCTAGTGAGTGTAGCCTTTCGGGACAGATCAAACATGAACAAAATGGCCACGGCATCATTACACACGAGCGGCAGCATACTAATAAACTCACGGTGACCTCCTAGATCCCAGATACTGAATGTAATCTCGGTGTTTCGTAAAGCGATGGTCTTTTCCATAAAGTTGACGCCCAATGTATGAATATAATCCTCATCAAACTTGCCCTCGACGTACTTGACCATGAGACTCGTCTTGCCTACCTGCGCATCCCCCACCATACCGACCTTCACGACCACATTATTGCGACTAGAACCACTTCCTCCAGTCGAATCTCCACCTGCTGATCCCACACCTCGTGATGGCCGCTCGATACGCGCCTCAGTGCAAGAAGCTTCTTCATGTTTTTTCTCCATTTTTGCAAATGACGTGCCGATACAAATCATATAAAATTGACATAAGGTAGTGACTGCTTGAATTTATGCTCGACACGACACAGGAAGCAATCTTTCCAGACATATAGACGTAGGATGTTTTAGTTTGCATGACGTGTCTCTTTAGTTATGATGTTCTTCCCATAATGTGAAATTATCAAACAAGATGAGAAGTTGCGGTACTCAGCATCGCTCTTGGGAGCAACTTTGTGCTCTGCAATGGAGTTGACCTTGCAAGACTCATGATAGATCTGTTTGTTCTTATTGCAATGTGTCTCTTTGGTCTTGTAATTGCCTTCGACCTTCTCCAATGTCTTCACTGGCTCGGATGCTGAGCCTTCTGCCTGGTCTATCTGTTCATTGCCTTTATCATCGACCTCCATGTCGGTGCTTGTGTCAATGTCCGAGCTGACATTATCCGAAGAATTCTCATTCGTGAGGACCTTTTCATCCTGTTCAGGAGCCATGTATAACGATGTCGGCTTGTACGTGTGCGACACCACCGGCAGGTCGACAAGAAGTCGTCGTCAACCGGTTTATCCTTGTCTTCAACATACTTTGGTACCGCAAATATGTCTCGGCGCATATCAAAAAAGGATCGAGAACGCATGATGCTGTCGCTCATGTGCTCGAGCTCCATCACGGACTGCTCCAGCGATGACATGGGGTACCAGAAGCGCGGTCCTACGAGATCCCACGAGCTCAACATGGTTGTGATTAAGTTACTTGGTCGTGTAATTTGATCGGTTGCACATTTTAACGTGACCTTGGGAGCGGATCACGCGCAGTACCACTGAAAAAAGTTGCAGTGCGATCGAAGGGGGCACTTTAACACGTATCTTACAAAGTTTGGATAACTGGATGAGCAGATCGTATGCATTCACATTCGAGAATTCAGCCGAAGGCGTCATTGATAGATTCGACTTTTCGACCATCTTTTTGGAAACGAATTCCGACAGACTTTGATATTCATTCAGCTACAAGGTGCTACATTCGTACCGTGTCTTTACTTCACGCAAATCTTCTTCTTCATTGTTTTGTCGTCTGGGTCTAGCTTGACCTTCTTGACAGCGTAAAGCTGTCGGTCTAGACGATTACGTACCTGCACTACCAATCCTCCGCGTCCTGTTGCCGAGTCATCATTTGGTCGAAAAATGGTGTTGGTCCTTAAGATGGTCTTGGATGATGTCAATGGCAAAGACACGAGATCGTACACGGCTGCGTCCCCCATTGGCTCCAGCGCGAGTTTCTCCATCCCACGCGTAAGTTTCTGCGTCTCCGTATCATACAAGCCGTGCTTAGCTTCCACCGTGATATTGGGCGGCTATTAATATTATATGCCCGTGTCAAATCGAAATGCAGCAGCACTTCTGGCCGTCGTAGCTAGCAATCGGATAGTGAAGATGTAGGCGTATAGCGGTGTAGAGCTCTGCATGGCCAGGTCTTGATCGCAAATGACTTGTAACACTTCCAGCTCTTGGGTCTGTAGCTCGGATAAAGTAGCGGCGTCATAAGAGCTGAAGTGTCGTGGGTTACACGACTGTAGAAAGCGACGTGTAAATCACGACACTCAGAGCACATTTTTGCACTCAGGAGCAAAATGTTGAGATGGTTAAGGAGAGGAGATGTAAACGTAGCAACATACCTCTTTTCTTCCCCTTCTTCCGACTCATACTTCAGTGAACGAGGTGGTACAACGATATTATTGGATTGTGAGAAAACTTGCCATGATTGAGGACGCTATGTACACTCGTACATATGATGAAGTGATTAGAAAGGCCATGAAGAACAAGACACACAGACTTGCAATCTGGTTACAAGTGGCTCGAGAGGATGCATCTCTAAAGACTTTAATGAAAATGCTTGAAAAATGAGAGGACGAATGGCATCTGCAGCATTGTGATGGACACCCTATCCAATGCAGTAGACACTTCTCGATCACGCACAAACTACCGTGCTTGAACCGTTGATGTATTATCGACGAAGCTGCAGGCAACAACCACTTTTACTTGATGTCACTGCTTTTTTTGCAAGTAAACAGTCAGGAGCTCACTTGAGAATTTGCTGCCTGCCAACGGCCACATTATTCTGTGTAAATTTAGTGCTTTGAGCCACATTCTGGCAAGTTGCAATGCAATGTCTGCGACGTCTTCAACATGGATCGTCGATCGTTCCTAAAAGGATGATCTTCAACCTCGTGCTAATGTCTTTTCGCTGCCATTTTTAATGAAAGGACTGGTAGATGTGTGCTATTTTACTACTGGCTGAACCCTTGCTTGCTCTGTGCTTACCGAACGCCAGTACCATTTGTGGATCAAGTTTACGACTATTAAAAGTAATGTTTAAATGGCAAGATGCAAAAATATACTCAGGTCCTTAGTTCGCAAACCTTTGCTACCTCTAATCCTGTTCAACGTTTTAGATCCTTCCTATCCTGACTCACGATCTTGACCACAATCACTTATTGCGCCATCGCAGCAACGTCATCACCACGACGTCATTCGGCTCGACAGGGTTCCGCTTTCTGCTAGAGCGTTACCTGGTCACTAAAACCTGCAGCTGATGCTACTTCTTCAGCCAAACGATAGAGATTTTCTTGCGTAGCGCATTGATAATAGCTATTAAGCGACTGCACCAGCGCCAGGCTCAGCATATTCTTGTGAGGGAGTCTCAGAATGGAACGTGTAAGTATTTCAGCATCCAGTCGTTTCGAAAAAGGTGTCGCAATTTCTGCTTCCACAAGATCAATCCAGAGAGTCTTCTCCTCAATGAGGATCACATTCGGCACACGAGGATCTCCATGAACCAAGTTAGTCGCGTGAAGCTGCCATAACATGTAAAAGAGGCTTCGTACTTCCATTCCAGTCGTTGGTCGCGGTAGAGGTTTCCCGACAGGACACAGTAATAGCGCACCGCTTTCCATAGTAGCTGTAACCTCTCCAATAGGTTTAATCGTTAAGCCTGTGCGCTCGGCCATTAATAAGGCTTGTCGCTCCCGACGAAGACGTCTTGCATCCGTTACGATTTTCAGCGCGAAAATCTTTCCATCCTGCCCAGTAACCTTGAAAACGCGTCCATATGCGCCACGGCCGAGAAATGCATCGCCTTCCATCACATTAACATGTAATGCCTCGCAGGCATTGGTCAAGTAGGCCACCCATGGCGACGTGTTCTCACAAATGAAGTTCTGAAACAATGATTTCGAGCCCTCGTCGACCCAATTCGCTTCTTGGATTCTGGAAACATAACCCTTGTAGCTACTGATTAACCAGAAGGACTGGCGGTCAAACAGAATGGCGTATGCTGACGCCTCGGGGCAAAGGTTTTGCAGGTATTTTACCACTTGGCCAAACGCAGCGTTAGATATACTAAGCTTGCTTTCGAACAGAATGAGGCAGTCGAACAATTCTCCCTCTGCAACTCCAAATCGAAATCCATCCGGGCGATGAACATAATCTTGCGGTTTTGGCTTGACACGATACATTCCAGGGTGGGTCACAAATCCATCTGGTTTAAGGTTTGTGCTCTCGGGCAAATTGGGAGACTGAGGTAACCATTGATACCTCTTACTATTCACGTATACCAAACCACAGCTTTCTAATATGCTGCTGAAGAAAGGAGTAATAAATGCGACA
>CANTFK010000077.1:0-289745 GCA_947646735.1 Peronospora farinosa | reverse complement strand
TCCATGCTTGTGTTGTAACGGGGCTAGAACGTACCGTCACTAGCTTACACGCGTGCTTGAGGAAGACTCAAGCCCAAGTATTAGGTATTAAGTAAATTTAACTCTGATTTTTATTTTGGTTTTAATTCGTACTAATTACGAAGATTTTTTAGTCGTAATAAATACGACAGTGTTCCCGCCTTTCGGGAACCACACAATTTCAGGTTGATTTATCATTGGTCCATATTGGGACTTTAGGCCCCAATAATAGACCAATAATAAATTGTCACGCTGTGCCCGCTATTCGGGCCCAGCACCTGTCTACATATGTAATTATTTATTTGTGTTAACTCTGTGTGTAATGTAGCCCATTACATCACCCCTTCTCATAACAGCACTCACCAACCGTGAGTGCTCAACTGTCGAAAACCCATCGCTCACAAAAGTGGTGGAGTGAGCTCTCAAAATTGTATGATGAGACCCCAAACCACTCACTGTGTCGGAATGCCGACTGTCGGAGGGGGTACCCCGATGCCGCGTATGAACCTTCTCTCACCTTGTGTACCCGTCGGCTGTCGGGTTGCACTCTTCGGAGGACTTGGTGAAGATGTCGACGTCTGCCTTGAGGGAGGTAGACCTGGGGGGCCTCGAGTGGATATGCTTCACTCGGTGGGCCGGTAGGTGGCCACTCGATCGACCTTGTCGAGAGTGGACTTAGAGCCAAATTCTTCAGAGGCGCTTGTCGTCCCTGACCTTTTCCTTCTTGTTTCAGAGGTATTAACCACCTGACCTTTACGTTGCTCCCGGACCGTGAGGTGAGGGAGACCGTTTCCGATAGCGGGTCTTGGGGGGTGTTGCTACTCGAACGAGCTCACAGGCCAAATATATCCTGGAGCTCTATTCGCACTTGAACTTCGCTACACAACTGTCTTCGACGGGGGCCAAAATATATCCCTTCCCGGAACAGTGAGTAACTTAGAGCAAGTTCTTCTTGGTGACAGAGTCGTGCCACGTAGATCGCAAATTGAGTAGTATTTAAAAAGTCCTATCCTTTTAACTCCTTTACTCTATACTTGCCTGAATCTCTGATTCCTTGCGTCGACTGGTCTGATCCTTGTATTAACTGGTCCGGAGTGGCTGAACCCCGAGGGGTCGAGGTCGACCGATGAGGGACCGGATCGAACAATGAGGGACCCAGGTCGCCCAATGAGGGACCCAGGTCGACCAATGAGGGACCCAGGTCTACCGATGAGGGACCGGATCGACCAATGAGGAACCCAGGTCGACCAATGAGGGACCCAGGTCGACCAATAAGGGACCCAGGTCTACCAACGAGGGACCGGGTCTACCGACGAGGGACCCAGGTCGACCTATGAGGGACCCAGGTCGACCTATGAGGGACCCGGGTCTACCAACGAGGGGCCAGGTCGATCAGAAGGGCCATGATCAATTCCCTTTGGTACCGACCCTGATACTGATTTTTCTTTGGTGGGTCCTGCGGATTGTTCTCCACCAACGGTCGCTCCCCTTCGAGGCCCCTGTCTCTTTGGTCCCCTGTCCCTGACCCACGGTCTATACTCCGAATCTAACTGAATTCTGGGACCTCCACATCACAAAATAGCACTTCACCACACAAACGAACAAGCAATGTCCGGAGACCCAACACCCAATCCAGCAGCACTCCCAAGCACCATCAGAGGGAGTGCAACAACCAGCATCATGGCGCGGCAACTCATACCTTGGTCACTGTATGACTTGTCCGGAGCTCACGCCTTGGACTCACTGGACACGATGCGGGACTACTTCCGCCGATTTCAAAAACTGCGCGGGAAAGGTCTTGATGGAATCGAGCATGAAGCTCTACAACGTTCTTGGTGTGCCTTCATCCAACGTTGGAATCGGATGCTCGAGGATGGTAGCAGCTTCCAGTTATGGCTAGACAATCGAGAGGAGCTTCGCGCCGATCACTCCTTTGGCGCGCTACGCGAAAGAGTGTGTGAGAATGCTTGGAATGAGGACCGCCTCTATTTCGTTCATGTCAATGAAGGATGCCAGTCTTGTGACTCAACTCCACGCCCAACTCATGACGAATGGCGACGACACATCGCTGAGTGTCCACTCAGTGATCGCGAACGAAGTTGGATTGCAAAGTATGAGCGAAGTCTAAGCGAACGGAGAAGCGCAGTTATTCGTGGTGCGCCTCGCTGGCAGCACCACTCGCGACAGCGGAGTCAATCCTCGCGGAATAATCAGTGCAGGGCAGTGACACGTTCTCCTGCCCGTCCTGCTGCGCGATTCTCGCCTCGCGATCGTGATAATATGTATTCACCACGACGTTCTCGCTCACGGCATCGTTCTCGTTCGCTTCATCGTTCCCGCTCTCGACGACGTGGATCTCCTTACCGCTCTCGTTTGTCACGAGAGCGTTCGCGTGCTCGCCCCCATTGGAATAGCCCGACTTCGTGGCTTCATACGATAGAACCACATCTGGAACGTCAAGAAGAAGCAAGAAACGTGGTTCCCATGTATCCTGCTCGGGAGGGAATCCAAGCCAACGTACTCGATACCTGCGCACGGATGTAACCGCGCGCTTCTCGTGAGCCGACTGCAGTGCTGGTTGTGGAGGGTCCTCGTGACCCACAATGCGGTCTACAATCCAGCGCACCTGTCCCTCCGCATCAACAAGCGGAGGAGGGCCCTCGCGATGGTAATGCTGGCGTCCTAGTTGCCCAGGACGATTTTGATCAGGCCGTGAACAGAGCTGTCGATGCTCAGCTGGAGGCTGAGGCTGCCAATGAACGTGCTGCCCAGACGGAGAAGACTGCTAGTGAGAACCGACAGTCGAACCGTGAACTGCTCGAACGGATTAGGGTTCTGGAACGCCAGATGCTTGGTCATGTTCAGACGGGATCGAGGCCGCGCCCCATGTCATCGGCGCGTCGAGCACGACGGGAAGGCCGTTCGACTTACGGACCTCTGAAGCCGGCATCGGAGCCAAACCGTGAAGCGTAGCCGGACGATATTCCTTCAGCCGCCCGACATAGAATGTCGGGTGGAGTCGCAGTGAAAAGGGGACGTCGAGTGTATAAGCGTCGCCAATTGCCTTCAGAACCTTGAATGGACCGATGAAGCGTGGCGCGAGTTTACTCTCGCCCAGGTTAGTGACCGCTGAATCCCTTAAACCTTCCGTAGAAAATAACACACGATCACCTTTCTCAAACTTGCTCGTGTTCTTTCTGCCATGTTTGTCGGCGTTCTCTTTCTGTCGATCTACCGCAGATTGTAGTGCGTCGCGCACAAACCGGGTGATGGCTTGACGTTGGAGTATAAATTCCGACACAGCCATGTCATTAATTGGTCGCGCCGACTCAATCGGCGCGTAGTTGGCAGTAGGTGAACGCTTACCCGAAGACGGGTCAATCAATGTCTGCGCAGTCCATCGAGCTAATGGGGACGCCATGTCTGGTGGCGCCAAAGTAGCCGTCTTTGCCTTGGATCGTGTTACTGCATTCGCGCTCAAAATACCGTGAGCTGCACTCGATCCGTGTTTATCACCTTTATCCCCCCCAGAGTGGAGCCACTAGGTGTTGTGGGTCGCCCCACGGCCAGGACAGTAGGAACACGAGGGTGACGATCCGAATTCACAAAAAATGGCGTCAACCCTGTTGACGCGTGTACGGCGTTGTTGAGTGCGAACTCAGCGAGTGGTAAAAATGCACTCCAACTTGTAAATGACGTAGCATAACTCCGAAGAACATCTTCGAGGACTCGGTTTCACGCGCTCGGTCTGCCCATCCGTTTCCGGATGGGCTGCAGTCGACATCAGCTGTTTTGTCCCGAGGAGTTCGAAAAGTGATGTCCAAAATGCGGACTTAAATCGCGGATCACGGTCCGAAACAATGTTTTCTGGAAGGCCATGATGACGGAACACCGCGTCGATGAAGTGCGCCGCGGTCTCTGCCGCGGTGACCTTAGCGTGAACAGGCACGAGATGTGTCATCTTGCTGAATCTGTCAACAAAGACCAAGATGCCCGTTCGAGCTTGGCTATCGGGGCAAGCCCGAAGATGAAGTCCATCGAAACTGATCTCCAGGCCTCTGCTGCAATTGGCAAAGATCGCAAGGGAGCCTGTGACGATGGAGATGGCTTCACACGCTGGCATATTTCGCACGTTCGGATCCAGTTGCGTACCCACTTATACATGTGGGGCCAGAAGAAGTCTCGAGACACAGCCGCGAAATTCTATTCGCGGCCTAAATGACCGCCAGAAGGAGCATCGTGATACTCGTGAATGATTCTTGCACACAAATCCATGTCATTGGCAGTAACCGTGCGAGGAGAATCATATTGGTCGATGCTATACAGAAGCAAATTGACGTCTAAACTGTATCGATGAATATGGTCGCGCTTCGTTCGGGATAATGCTACCAGTGCAGAATCGCTGGTAGCACGCAGATACTCGATAATGTCTGCATAATCTGAATCGCCCTTATACGCTGCGACGATCTCATCAAATAAACACGGCTCGGGTGTAACCCGAGTTAGATTTAGCGATACGCGCATCGGTCATCATCATCCTTTTCATCAGTCGCCTGACGACTCAGCGCAGTCCGAGAATCGTAGTCTGGACGTCGTGACAGAACGTCAGCAAGAATATTAGTCTTGCCCGGCTTGTAGTGTACGACGAAGTTGTACTTAGAGAAGAATGAGAGCAATCGTGCCATCCGTTGGGATAGGTGTGGGCTCTTCATCGCTGTGCGCAGCGATGCGTGATCGGTGTACAAAGAAAATGTACGTCCACCAAGCAGATGTACGCAAAATTTGATGAGCGCGTAGCGCATCGCTAACAACTTTTTGTCGAGAATCGGATAGTTCTTCTCAGCTGGCTTCATCTGTCGCGACTGATAGATTACGACTCCTCATCATTAAATTGCATGAGGGCACAACCGATTGCAAAATCACTGGAATCGCAAATTACGTGGGTCGTCTTGGAGTTGTCTGTTAGGACCAGCACTGGCGCTGACGCCAGGCTCTTCTTTACTGCTTCGAAGGCTGCTTGGTGCTCGCGACGCCACAACCACGTGGCGTCTTTCTTCAAGAGTGACGACAAAGGCTGGATAGAACCAGCATAATCCTTCGTATACTTGTGCAAATAATGAGCCAAGCCGAGCCACTGGCGCAGCTCCGTAGGGTTCTTGGGTGTGGGCAAAGAACAGATGGACGAAACCTTCTTTGGATCAGCTCGAACTCCCGATTTACTCACATAGCATCCCAACACCGGAATCTACGGTGCACAAAAGGCACACTTCTTGAGATTCGCCTACAACTTGTTGTCCCGCATAACTTGAAACACTTGCTTCAGGTGTTGAAGGTGAACTTGGACATCGTTGAGGTTGCCCTCGGCGCGACTGTGGACGAAAATGTCCCAAAATAACTTGGAGCAAAGTTCCGAAGGGGTCTCAACACTTGAGACACCATGCGATTGAAAGTGGACGGAGCGTTCTTCAACCCTTGTGGCATAACTAGCCACTCCCATAACATGCCACTAGGAGTTCTCACCGCGGTGAGTGGGATATCGCTCGGGCGCATCAAATCTGGTAAAAGCCATCAGTCAAGTCGATGGCACTGAAGATGACACTTCCTGACATGGAATTCAGCACCATGTCTTTACTGGGAATAGGCGTTTGAGCAGGGACAGTGGCATCATTCAACTTATTGAACGCATGAACTATCCGCCAGCCTCCCGTCGCCTTCTTCACGCAGAAGGTTGGACTCGAATGTGGTGAGATACTTTCACGCACATGACCCGCTTTGCGGCGGCCTTCGAAGAATGCGTCAATGGCTTCGACTTGATCTTGAGGCAACGGCCACTGCCGTGTCACACAATACTTCGACCCTGGCACGAGATCAATTTCGTGCCGAACACCACGGTCCGCAGGAAGTTCAGCCGGGATCTTGTCCGGGAACACGTCTGCATACTCACGAGCAATGTCGTAGACAGGGTTACCAGACTCTCGCAGAGCCTCCCAATACTGTGATGCAAACCTTTCGTGACGCGCTGACTTCGGCTCAGCTCTTCGAGGACGCGCCATATGCTCTTCGTTTGCCACGGTAACCACCTCGTTGGTGACTAGACACACTTGTTCCACAGTGCCTCCTTTGAGGTCAAGTAGGAAATGCTTCCAGGAAAGCCCTGGAAGGCTTGTAATGGAAGACGCATCACGAGGAGGACTCTCGACTTCGATATATTGGCGCCTTTGTGTACTTCCTTCCACCTACACGATAGCGTGGACACATTCCAACGCTAAATTCTCGGAGCTGTTGTCCCCATCGTGCTTCGAGTCACTACTCGAAGCTGGCGAACCGCAGTCAGGTGATAAACCATCACCCCCCCCCCTTTAGGCACTAGATGTCTTCATCCACGATGCCGGAAACGCTAGACGGAAGTAACCCAAACTTGACCGTCGACACTTGATGCGGGAGCTCCTGCTCGGCCGCCGTAAACCCGTTTGGGAGCCCCTGCTCAACCACAATATGCCCATGTGGGAACCTCGGTTCGACCACAGTGGGTGATGATGGGAACCCCGGTTCGACCATCATGCTCTCGCGTGGGGACTCCTGTCCGTCCACGTCACACTCGTTGGCGAGCTCTTGCTCGTCGTCACAATGCCGTTGTGGGATCCCTACTCGACCACAATAGGTGCAGATGGGAACCCCGGTTCAATTACTGCATTCACGTACGGGAACCTCTGTTCAACCGCATTCATAAAGCGCGGGA
Source organism: Peronospora farinosa (assembly GCA_947646735.1). Taxonomy (NCBI): domain Eukaryota; phylum Oomycota; class Peronosporomycetes; order Peronosporales; family Peronosporaceae; genus Peronospora; species Peronospora farinosa. Next base: position 282,988 of record CANTFK010000077.1, on the reverse strand, counting down.
ACCCCTGTTCGACCGCGTCGTCCTCGACGTCCTCTTTGCTCTGTAGCAAGAAGTCACTATCATTTGTGTCTCGAAGAACAGCACAAGCAGTGCAGAGAGGGCCATCGCTCGCTCTGTGCACCGCCAACGTCGTGAAATCACGATCCACGTTTGTGACGTTCGGCCAGTCACTTGAAGATACCAAGAGATGGGTAACCACTTCACTGACATCGAACTTGCGTCGATGTCTCACTGATCTGGCTAACCAGTCGATCTGGGGATTGTAACGTTCCAACCATCGCATGCCCAGTATGCAATCGAATGCATAATCCATCGCGATCACCAAGAAATCATCATTACTGCGAAAGCCATCAAACGTATACGGCAACGACACTTCGCGCCGCGATACGCGATGTGGTTTACCGTCAGCTAACTTGACGATGACTTGGCCAGGTCCAGGTCCCTCACGTACCTGAATGCTAGGAGTAAGCATCGATAAACAAGATGCACGAAAGAAAATATTCGTTGCTCCTGAGTCCAGGAGTGCTCGCAGAGGTCGCCGGACGCCGGCGACATGTAAGCTGACAATAATTAGACGTGAATCACCACTCGTAGTGGTTGCATGTAATCGTGCGCGTAGCGCAGGAGGTTTGGAAGGTTGGGCTGCCACCGGGGGACCCGGACTTCCGTTTTTGACCAGTAGGGTGCCCTGCAACCTACTGGTCCTGACCGTTTTTTTGACGTGCGGCCGGTACAGCACTCTTATGATGGGCATCCACTACTTGCAACGATATCGGTGCTGGCGCACGGCACTCAGCCGCGCGATATCCTGGCTTGCGACAACGAAAGCAAACCATTTGACGTCCGGTGCGAGCGTTCCCTTATGGGAAATGACACGTCGTCGGTCACCCGGCGACTCAATCACGTCTATTTCCATAGGTTTTGAACCAGAAGGCCGGGGAACGGTGACGACCGAGGGTTTGGCATATGCCTTTGTGACCCTAAAGTCTTCACGGAGTGCGATGGCAAATTCCTCCTCCAATGTGGCAGGCTCGGCGCGCTCCAGCAATAAGCGGGTCTGCCCTCACGCATACCATCCACAAAGACATTCACCTGTGTGTACATGTCCATGGGGTGCGTGATAATACACGACGCCAGATGCCTAGCCATCTGTACGTAGTCGCGCATCGCCATTTTACCCTGTCGCATCGACAGGAATCTTGATCGCACCAGCTTCTCCTTTTTGCGGTGGCTCGAAAGCAAGAAGAAGATCGTCCTGGATGGTATTCAAGGTGGGGAATGCGTGCTCGTCCACAACGAGCTTACCAAGAGCCCATTCCTTTGCCTTCCCGGTGAGGCGGGAAAGAAGAAAGTTGACTTTCGCCTGGGGATCTTCAAGAAGTCTCGAGGCGATGGCGATATCAACTTTTCGGAACCACCAATTCAGCGACAACCGGTCCTTACCTTCTCCAGATTAGGAGGAGGTTTCCATCTTCACGGCCTCATTACGTGAAGATCGCGAGGGAGTTAATCCTCGCCGGTTGGATTCGGCTTGGTCACGTGCCATAACCTCATGTATGGCGAAACGTTGCGCGTCAGGGGTCGCTGATCTCATCAGCGACGCGACGAATGCCTCTCCCGATATCGCCGCGAGGCGATTAAGGGCAACACTAGTAAGATGGGGAAAGGTCGCGTGCTCCAGAAATAAATCTGAAGCGTCAAAGTACGACGATTCGCTCATCCTAAAGTCGGGCATAGGAAGGACTACAAAGTGCTACCAGGTGTAACAAGGCTAGAACGTACCGTCACTAGCTTACACGTGCGCTTGAGAAAGACTCAAGCCCAAGTATTAGGTATTAAGTAAATTTAACTCTGATTTTTATTTGGTTTTAATTCGTACTAATTACGAAGATTTTTTAGTCGTAATAAATACGACAGTGTTCCCGCCTTTCGGGAACCACACAATTTCAGTTTGATTTATCATTGGTCCATATTGGGACTTTAGGCCCCAATAATAGACCAATAATAAATTGTCACGCTGTGCCCGCTATTCGGGCCCAGCACCTGTCTACATATGTAATTATTGATTTGTGTTAACTATGTGTGTAATGTAGCCCATTACAACCTATCTCTCATTGTTGACTACAATGATAGCAAGCCATTGACATCACTTTAAGGCAGTGATACGCACCGCGCTTTAATGAGACATACGTCTCCATCATCAGAGGCACCCAACCTTTAGGAGGCATTTATGCTTTCTGAAAGCGAGGGTCATGCCTTGTCTTCTGCTCAAACGAGCCAAGCGACCACAACTGAGCGCGCTGCTTCGAAAGAAGCAGCCGCGACTCAACAGCAGGTCGTCAATTCTAATTCGTCCGCCTCTGTCAATCCTAAGTATGATGTCTTGACAATTCATAATGAAGAGTCAGACTCAGGCGAGGGTGAACAAAAAGCTCCTTCAACTTTATAGTCGGTCTCATTAGCGCGCCAACGCGGGGGCGACTACGTGAGTGATGGCTCGCCAGCTATGACACCGCCATCCGAGTAGCCACGCTGGCGTGTAAATAGTGCGACGCTTTCAAGGCGTGCCACTGTTGAAGCTAATTAGCTTTTTAGCGTCTTTACATTATGAAAAGCCAGGGCAAAACACGAGGTCGTCCTTTCTCTGTTCCCGTCGCGTTTAGTTTGAATGAAACAATCGGCTAATACGAGGCAGATTCCTGCGCCATGTTACACCGCATGGAGATACAGTGAAACCGCGGTCGCAGCGAATCAGTTTCGCTATGACGCGTGCGACAATAATATTGAGAGATAGAATACCTCCAATTCCTTCTCACTACGCTGCCTCTGCTAGTCCATCAGGGCCAAGCAGAGCAGGTGCAGCTGGCACCTTCAGCCACCAGCCCAGGCACGTCGACACGCAACGCGTCAATCGTTTCCCATGAGTCGAATTTCTTCGGGTATCCCTTCCACTGGACAAGGATCTAAAGGTTTTAATTCACATGGCGGTTTTCCAACAACCTTTCCACAAGGAGGCGTGTGTTCCCGCCCACATCCACCAACACAGGTGGCGCCCGATAAGAGCGACGATTACCCAACTATTCGCGGCTGCCTATCCTGTTGTCGTTCAGTCGCAGGCGGAGATCGCTGCGCTGAAGAAAGAGGTGACTGATCTTTCGAGTCAAGTCTCTCGACTGACTTCGGATCTACGCGCGGTAAGTACTAGGGACCTTCAGAGGTATGAACGCCTGAAGACCCGTTTGGACATCCTAGAGCGACTGGTGATGAGAGACCCGCGTCAAGCGCGGAGTCCTCCTCGATCTCCGAGTCCTCTATCGCCTCGTTCGTATACGGGGAGCCTCTCGGCTTCCTCGTCGCCTGATCGGCCGCGACGCTCGACTCACAGTCTACGTCACCATCGGTCTCGTTAGACCGATATGGATATGTGATCTCTTCGGGATCAACATACCGTTTCAGACGACCCACGTAAAATACGGGTTGCGTCTTCATATAAGGTGGGAGAGTAAGCCTATAGTTTAGATCTCCAACTTATTCAACCACTGTAAAGGTCCCAATGAATCGTGGCAATAGCTTAGTAGTACCACCAGATAGTAGAGAAATTGCATGTTTAGGCAGGGTAGCAGTACACGATCGTACTTTGTCCCCAACACTTAAGTGTTCATTTGTTTTTGCGACCATGATGGTCTGCATATTGTTTTTGCTTGTCTTGTGAGCTTGCCATTGCGTCACGGACTCTACGTGTGATGGCTAATTGCTCATCCACAAAGCGCTGAGCTTCGCTCACGCATTTAGCATCCAACTCGACTACGACACCTCCAAGAGGTCGTTCATGGGTCGACACTGTTGATAACACTATAGTGTCATCGTCAAGGAGCACTGGCATTTCTTGCCGTGCCTCCTCTGTGACACCTGTAGGTGACGTGACCACTGCTAAACTAGAAGTGTCACTAGGGTAACCTTGGCTCTTTTGGCATTCGTACCGAGCGAAGTGAGGGGCCCTCCCCACTAAGACTCGGGCTGCGTACAAACGAGACTGGCGTTCGAGGATGACGCAGTCCGCTAATATAAAACGATATTTCACCCGTACTGGCGTGAACACTTTTATTAATAGCTAACTTCACGAATGGCAATTGCTTGTTCCATTCCTTAGGAGTCGCTAGAGTACGCGACACATCCGCCACGACTCGATTGGCCCGTTCTGTTTGGCCATCGGTCTAGAGGTGATCAGCGGTTGACATGTGGAGCTTGCTTCCCAGCAGCTTAAACACATGTCGCCAAAAACCCGACGTAAAACGCGGTTCTCGATCCGATACTATGGACTCGGGCATCCCGTGTAGTCGATGCACGTGATCCAGAAACAAGAGGGCAGCCTCTTTTCCTGAGATCTTGGTGCTACATGGTGCCAAATGCACCATCTTGCTCAGTCTGTCTACAAAGAAGACGAGCACCGTCCTGCCTTTATGGTCAGGCGGTAAGCCAAACATGAAGTCCAAACTGACCGAATTCCAACATTCAGTTGTAATCGGCAGTGGCTTCAGTGGCGCACTGTTCGAAGGTGCAGGCTTTATGCGCTGACACTCTTCGCAAGAGCGAATATAGGTGGCCACCCACCGATATAGGTGGCCACCCACCGATATATGCGGGGCCACCAAAATTCCTCTGACACTCGTAAGATTATCTTTTCACGGCCCAGATGCCCACTAGATGGCGCATCATGGCACTCGTGAAGTATCATCAGCTTGAGATCTGTGTCATGAGGGACATAGATTCTCAAGGGATCACAGGATGACAGTTGATGCCATAACAGGCCATCACTGTAACTAAGCGATTTAATTTCTCTATGAGGTGCGACGGAGGGTAACCTTTCGTCCACCAAAATGATCCAACAGCAGGCGACAAAGTTCTTCCTGACTTTAACACTCCTCTATATCGGAGTCCATTGAGCTCGTCACATGTTAAGCCTTCATGGTTACCAATGTTGACGACTAACCTTGTGCTTTCGCACGAGACACACTTTCCTGGTGTCTTGTCTCGAAGTATGATCTGCGCGATAACGCGTCAGCCAAGACATTCGATTTACCTGGCTTATATTCAGCTTTGAAATTAAATTCAGAGAAGAATGTTAGCCATCTTGCCATCCTAGGCGAGAGGTGCGGGGAATTTATAGCGGTCCGCAGTGATGCGTGATCCGTATAAACCACAAAAGGTTCGGTGCCCAAGAGGTGCACCCGAAAATCCACAAGGAAATACTTAATTGAAGGTATCTCCTTGTCATGCACAGGGTAGTTCAGCTTTGCAGCATTCAAAAGCCGAGACTGATACGAAATGACACGGTCAAATGCCGCTGTCATCCTTCTGCATGAGCGCGCTGCCGATTGCAAAATTGCTTGCATCGCAGACGACGCTAACGGGCTTATCCTCGTCTGGCAAGGCCAAGACCGGTTCCTCTACAAGAGATTGCTTCACTGATTTAAACGCATCTTCTTGCTCCTTAGACCAAGTCCATTCTGTATCCTTTTTTAAAAGGTCAGACAATGGCTTGGTCCGCTCCGCATAATTCTTGCTGTACTTGTGCAAGTAATTAGCGAGCCCAAGGAATTGGCGCAGATCCTTCACGTGTCGTGGGACTGGCCATTCCTTTACAGCTTTTACCTTTTCTGGGTCTGCTCGTACACCGCGTGCACCTAGGATGCAGCCCAGTACAGGTATCTCGGGGACCCCTATTACGCACTTTTGCAAGTTCATGTATAAGTGGACGTCACCCAGAGTCTGCAACACAGCGTCTAAATGACGCTTGTGCGACTCTATTGCGCTCAGACCGGCCTCCATCCTACTGTGCACGCAATACATCTTCAAAGTAATGGGGCGCGTAGGCACGGTGCTGACGCATCACGTGAGCCGCCACTCGGTTGAATGTTGCCGGAGCATTTTTAAACCCTTGTGGCATCACAAGCCACTTTCACAGCATACCTCTTGGGGTGTTTCTTGCCGTCTTGGCTACATTAGTATATCTCATGAGAACTTGATAGTAGCCATCCTTCAGATCCAAAGCGAAAAAGATAGCTGACTTTTCCATGGAGTTCAACAAGACATCTTTCCGCGGGATCGGCGTTTGAGCCGGAATCGTGGCCGTGTTTAGCTTATTATAAGCATGAACCACGCGCCATCCACCTAAGGTCGGGCTGCAGTGAGGCGACTTGCTCTCACGTACATGTCCCGCCTTGGCTCGCTTGTCGAAGAACTCATTGATGCAGCCGACTTGTTCCTTCGGAAACGGCCATTGCCTGGTCACACAATACTTGGTGCCAGGCTCCAGTTCAATCTCGTGCCTGATGCCCCTTTCGGCCGGTAGGCGGCTCGGCACTTCTGCTGGAAACACATCACGGTGTTTCCACAGAACATCATAGAGCGGGCTGTATTTTAAGGCTTCCCAGCCTTGAGCAGCGAACCGTTTCTTTTTGTCGGTCTTCAAGACGCTCTCGTTCACTGTGGACGACGAGCAACAGTACACCACGTTCTCTTCTGGAACTGGTGCGACTATCTCGTGGATCTTTCCTTCCTTTAGTTCGGACAGGAACAGATCCCACGTCATCTCCGAGAGATTTACTATCTCCTCGGCAGATGCCAAGACAAGTTGGAGCACCTCAACTGAGTAGCCTCCGGCATTTTGTCTTCGAGGGCCTCGAACAACTCGTTCGTAGGTCCGTCCTCTTGGACCAAGACTGATCCAAGGGTCACTCGTTTCGACGTGCCCTTGATCGTCTTAATACGTCTGGTGCTCGTTCTTCGAGTCACCACGACCTTTGACTTGAAAGAAGGTGTCGCTGCTGTATTAGCCAACGCACACCTTCCAACTGCACCAGGCCCATGGCTCTGTGCCGGTTCTTGTGGCGCTTGACTTCCTGTCAGCCCACTATCAACTGCCACATGCTCTCGGCTCTGTGCAGGACTATTGGACGCATGACTACTTGTCATTGCCCCATTCACTACACCAGTCTCCTTGAGCTGGTCCCGACTGGCGTCATCCTCGTTGAATGTGAATCCATTCATGGATATCACATTTACGAGGGTGGGTCACATTGATGTGCCACACTCAAGTGGCAGGCCTAAGAAACCTCGTTCCCATTTTGGCCTGCTCGTTAAGTATCGAATACTAAACGAACCGTGTAACATTTAGCCCGTTACAAGACTGATTGATATTTGATAGGACTTTACTTAAATAAAAATCTTAAGATGATTGGTTAATATGTAATGATTGTATGCCATCTCTTTATACCTACGTGCGAGCTTAAATATGTTTAAGCTCGCTTGATAACGTAACTGACTGACGTCAGTTGGTGACACCTAGTCCCAGCTGGGCGGTCATCCCCATCAATGTGAATACACCTGTGTATATCACATACGCAAGGGTGTGTCACATAGTGTGTCTCATCCAAGCGACAGGTCTTAAGTGTTTACGTACCTTTATTAGACCTGTCCATCAAGTATTGCATACTTAACGGACGCGTGTAACGTCTAAGTATTTGGCCCGTTACATCCGTGATCAAGTCAAGATGTCAAACCTTCAGTCAATAAATAGCTTTATTACAATAGTAAATGCCTTTATGTGCCTTATGCAGCATCGCAAAGCTTAGAGTCTGGAGGACCGAGGTCAATTGAGTATGCATGTTGCCAAGATTCCAAATTTCAGCTCATTGGTCTGGGCAGTTACAGGCTGACGCAACTATGCGTTAACTTTGACCGGGCACAGTATCCGGAAACCAGCTGACCCTTCAGAATTTTGACACCAGCATTTTGCTTCTACCAGCCCCTTGACATCCAAGTTGGCCTGTTGACTGCGATAGAGACCTTACGGGTGGAACAAGCTTCTACTTTACGAAAACAAGATGACGATGAAGAAGATTGGTGGAAAGTAGGGTTTTACTGCTGGCCTCGATTCCTCCAGGTTCGCGCGGGGCTTATGTTTTTGGCGGACATATAAATAGACGGTATGTGTGCATTGCATAATGCATTATATCTTGTCTCCAGCATTCTTGTTGTTTTGACGTAAAGTTTGCAAGGCGCGATGCAGCAAAGTGGACCTCCATTTGTAGCAGCGAAGCGTTGCAATCTAGGCATTTTACTTCGCTACAAAGAAATCAATCCTTGTGCGTTGCAGTACTCGCATTGGAGGGTAGAAAATCACCGTATTGTTTTCACGCCGACATAATCCACCCCGGACGTCATGGAGGTTGGCATATGTAGAAGCAAGTGCTGGTGCCAAATTTTCTGAGGGGTCAGCTGGTTTCAGGATATTGTGCTCGGTCATAGTAAACGCAAAGTTGAGTCTGCCTGTAAGTGCCCAGACAGACGTGGTGAAATTTGGAATCCTGGCAACATGCATATTCAGTTGACCTCAATCCTCCAGGATCCAAGCTTTGCGATGCTTTATGGGATCAACACCCGTTCGATGCTGCATAGAGCGCATGAATGCATGTGAGCACGTACACCATCGTCGTAAAGGTATCATTCAACTGACAACTTGACATCTGGTCTTCCTGTGGAGCCAGTGTCCTTTGAGTGTGACCAGATAGCAAGACTACCGTCTGCAATGATCCGAGAGGCACTTGCAGCCATCCGATGGTTGATCATGCACTACGAATGACATGGCAATCGCCAGCTGTGACTGCTCCACGCACAATGGCTTTCCCAGCCGATATCTCTGTCGTGTTGTAATCCTCCCTGTCCACCTCTTTCTTGCTGGGTGACTGCTGTTGACAAAACGTAGCGTCGCGATTTGCGACTGCGCCCCTGCTTTCGCGCATGCATCATCATTTCAGTAGAGTGTCATGTGTCGTGTAAAAACCAAGAGCTTGTATACGCTTCACCAGTCTGTCGGCTGTAAACTGGCTAATTGACTTTTCCCGTCGTAGCATAACACGTATCTTATCATACAATTGCCTTCGCCGCCAACGATTATACGAAAGGGGTCATACGTGGTACTCGTCCTGTGACCGTGATTAAACATCAATCGTAGCGTCGAAGAAACGCCAAGTTCTAGTTGCATTTGCGCAGCTGGAAGCTGGCACCTGCCCGGAAAACATCTGCCTTCAAGGTGTCAAGAAGCTAGTTTGTTCACCATATGAAACGGACGTGACTTATTGGAGCCTGTGGATCGGACCCGTCTTGCCTTTCCAGCCGCTGGTGCCTGCTGCCAAAGCTTGACGAGAAAAAGCCTATGACCCGCTGGCAGCCGTGCCTTCTGGTCCGAAATCTATACGTCTACTTAATACGTGAGCATGGCACATTTTCCATGTCCACTTCCTCATTATTCATTTGATCCACTAGCTGACACTCCAAAGCAAAACTAGTACCATGTCTACCTTCACCGCGATCCGCTTACCGCATCTTTTGAATTCCGAGTCGTTTCGAATGCACTCTCGACCGTATCAATGCCAGGGTTTCGGTGGCATACCGCACGCTGTAGACTACTCGACTTCAGCCACCATTCCGGCACAGGAGCGCATGGCACTGCCTCCACTGAATATCCTGCCTTCACGAGTGAATGCATCTTCCGGCTACTCTCAGAAAGTGGCAGCCTCTCCAGTCTCAACATTTTCACTCCAGCCTGCCCAATCACCGTCAAAGAAGCGCGTGCGTGCACTTCCCAACGCCTCCAAGTCTATCACGCTGGACATGTTGCGACCTCATTTCGAAAAGCCGTTGGCAGAAGCAGCCAATATTTTCGGCATTTGTATGACACTGATGAAGAAAATCTGTCGTAAGAACGGCGTGCCACGTTGGCCACATCGTCAAATTCGCGGTCTCCGCAAGAGCATCTGGTCCATTGAGAAAGCTCTACGTTGTTGCAAGTCTGAGGCTCTACGCAATTCGTACAACGACCACCTTCAGAAACAACAAGTAAAGCTAATGACAATTCTCAAGGGCCCGGCTAGCCCAAGCAGCAAAGCTGCTTTCGAGCGCGTACTGTCTGAACCATGCTCCCCGATGAGCGGGTTGTCTACTCCTACTGTAACCGAAAAGGCTCGAGCTGTTCAGAGTTCACCGGTGGATAGCTATGCCGCAGCCAGTGCGCTGTTTCAACTACCGACAGCGTACTCGAAAACGCCGAAGAGTTTTTACCAGGTCCAGACCAGTAACAAGTCACCTAAACTGCCGTCAATCGCGTCGCTTCTGATAAAGAAAGATGAACCTCGCCCCAACTTTAACTACAAGTTCTAAGCTCTAGTGATTGTCTCTGGTCATAGTTCATGTCTGTAGTGAGTGTTTGTAGTATGTTATGTGAATACAAATAGTAGTGGAAGTATGTCATGCGCAAATTAACTTTGGTCCGTGTATTGCGCCTCAGATACTTATTATTCTCTCATCATGGTACATTTTATTGCTTGGCTCATGCACTTTTCAGTATGTAAGAAGTCGGCGATTAAGAATGTCTGAATCATACGCAGGTGAAATTGAGAAGATCAGGAATGCTAGAGTCGACCTTCAAGCCAGGACTTACACGAGTACTTACTGATCATGTATCGAACCCGAAGCTTCCGTCTCAATTATTGCGTCACAAAGGTGGGTCCGCCATGCGGTGAGTCGCTATCGCTGACAAGCTGCAGCAACACTGCTGTGGAGCTGGGACGACGGGCACCTCCAGTTGCTTGTCATAGTGAATAAGCTGCCGCACGTTGGATGCGCAACCTGCAGCATGTGCTCCCTCTTTTAGAATCACCAATCCGCGGGGCAAGTCAATGGATGGATCCACACGCTGGATGGCATTAAATACATGAGAGAGCTTCACCCAGTGCGGTGGATACTTGAACCTGGCTACGTCCATTAGCAATACCATGTCTCTCTCGGCATGATATCCTCCAATTGGTGAAAAGTGTCCGTCACCAGTCTGGCCCAATACTTGGCGACTATAGTTGAGCACCACAATCTCTGAGCTCGTAGCGCAAGTGCGTTTAACAAGGTCCCTAAACTGTTCCAGTGAAAAATCACTTGTTGCTCGATATTCCTCCATCAAGACGCCATAGCAGCGCGCCAGACAAATGAACTCCGACATGCTAATGCCTCTTTCCTTGGCCACAGTGAGCGACGTGCAACAGTCAAAAAGCTCTTCACTGAACCATCTCCATGGTCCCTTCCATAGACGACCAGGATCAATCTGAAGAGCATTTAAGCACATGGTCAACGTGGCTAAACCACAGAATGCTGGTTCTGCTTGAGTAATAAACTGTTCCGCCAATGGAAAGTAAATCTGCATGTAATTATTGCTACTATTGATGGCTTCTGTAAAAAGTTTGCGTCCTTCAGGACTCGAAAAAGCGATACAATTCTGCGGTAGATGACGGCGATGAAAACTGCTCTGTACGCTGCTAGTAGTAGAAGCTACGGACTTGTTTACCATTGCATAAATCTGGACTTCTTGTCGTTGTTGCTCGGTCAAATTGAGTGCCTCCTTGTCCTGTCTTTCCTTCTCATGTTTTATCTTGCAATTGCATTCCATATTCATAGACTTTGTGTCTAATGCGTGGCTAAGATCCGACTAAAAAAACGGCTCTTGGAGTGAACCCACTTGAAATCGATAAAAGTTCAGTCGTCGATAGATGGGTCGGATTGTCAGAAAAGTAGTTCAACCCGTCGACAGAGAACGGGTCGATTGCGTAGGTGGGCTGAGCGTGTCTTGTTGACCCATGTACTGTGGAAATGGGTAATTGGGCCTCAACTGCAATTGTAGCGATGTTTACTTATTCTCGTGTAGCGATTTTTTCAATTGAGTTATTGGTGCAAAGCACGTGGATCGTGGTCACATTTTTATGGGTCAAAAGGCTTTTACGAAATTTGACGATAGCATATAATAGATAGATCGAGAGATGTGCCTCCTTGAGTACCTCACAAATCGTCAAATGATGCAAGGTTAGTCAAATCTTTTTGTGCAATTGACAAGAAGATAACCACATCAGCAAACATTATCTTCTACAAAAAGTAACTAAAAAGGCTGTAAATGTCCTGGCGTCCTGGAACAATCCAAAGCTTTGCTTTTTAAGATGCAGTGTGGTGCTCGCCGGTGACTTTTACTGAATGATTTGATTACTGCGTTGCACGACACGCCCCCTATGAGCCCAGTAAAAATGACAACGTGAACGAAATTGGTGTTGTAAATTACAATTCTTGGATTCATTCTTCGCGAAACTTGTAAAACACTTTATCAAAGTGCTCCCACCAATTTCATGGACTATAAGTTGCTGTCGTAGCTGTAACATGTTCAATCTTCAGCCTCTACACGGAGTATGTCAGTCCTGATGATCAATTCCGGTAATGGTATCTCCAAATACTCCACGGTGTCGACACGACGCTGTTTCAGTAGACCATGGTCTTCAAGGCATTTCACGGAATTCTTCATTGCTAATGGTGTAGAATGTAATAGTTTCTTTCGACAGGCATCATACACCGACTGGTAAGGTACAAACTTGTGTTTAATCTTCTGGACGCGTTTCTTCGATGAATCTGCAGCCGCAAGCTGCTGGCGTGCCAGCTCTTGCAATGTAGCAATATTTGTTGGAGTAAGACTTTGAAGAATAAAGTTGACTCCATTGCTTGAAGCATCAGCTGTCTTTGACCGTTTGGTCAGCCTCAGTTCAATCTCGTCCGTATACGGCTCGAACGTATCAAGATTCTGATGGAGCCACTCAAACCGAAGTGAGTCTTCCTCTTTCCAAATGGAAGGACCATTGATGTGGTCCATTGACGCAATAAGAGCGATAAATGGCGCTTTTGCTAGCCAGCTCAAGCATGTCTGAGCCTCTGGGTTACGCAGCGCCAAACCGTCAATTGAGTGCACCAGCAAGTAAATCTGCAGCATGTGTCGTGATGATGGTTTAGTCTTGGCAATATCTCGACACTGGACGAAAACGTGCCACAGTAAGACGAAAATATGAGCCTCGGGCCAATAAATTAACAAAACATGTATCAAGTGTCGTCAACCTGATGAACAAGAGACTGGTTCGGTTTCAGATCGATCTGTAATATCTATCCCACAAAAAAGTGTCAAACGAGAAAAAGAAGGATTCGCCACAACAAACTAAATCCTCCGATCACTCTCACCTTTTCTTGAATCTTTTGAGCTAGATATTTGAGCGACACGACAGGCAAATAGCCATACACTTGTATCACGACACCATCACTCAGAAACGAAGACGCAAATTCCTATGCCACACATAAACCAAAAAAAACACTTTTTTGTTAGCTTTTTTTCGGGAATTATCGATTTTTATATGTCAAAAATATCCATATACTTGAAGTAGAGATAATTTCGAGCCTAATCCATAAAAAAGCAAATTGTAGCCACCAAGGAGTTCGCTCTTCCAGGCAGAAAAGTGCGATTCAAAGCATCTATCCTGCGGCTTTCCCTGCTCGTCCACTGCTCGCAGCTCAGCCAGTAACTGGCCACGTAAAGGAAATTGCAATATTCGATTCAATTCATCGTCTTCCTCTCGCTCCTCCACGTCTTGATGGCTCGGAGCTATTCGTTGAGTTTGAACATCTGGAATAGCTACAGGTTGTCGCTTTTTCAATGGAGGAGGCTTGTTTTTGCGAGGCACACGTTTACTAATCCGTTTAGATATAAAGTAAGCATTGGCAGAAGATGCACCGAGCTCGACGCTATTGTTTGGCTCCGTTTGGCGCTGCCGAAAGCGCGCGCGTAGACCATCGGAGCTCATAATTTTGGATAATGTCCCGATAAAGTTGTGCCATTGAAAGATAGTTTATTTAGTGTATAAACGATAAATCGACCTTAAAAACGCCAAAACGAATGTATGTAATGACAGAGATTTTTTGGAGAGATTTTTTTCGGTGATGTTAGTAGGATAAGGGCTATATGGATACATGGCCTGGTACTGCAACAGTATAACCGCTCATTACGAGAAGCTGATCCCGTCAGCATTATCTAATCCGAGTGTATGCCCTTTGCCACTTCAACTCGCAAACTCTAGCTGCTTGTACTGGATTCAAACGCAACCTTACGCAATTTGTAGCAGTACTGTAGGCACTGATAATGTCTACTTTGTAGTTTTGGTGATCGATACTATTGAATGAAATCGCATGTGGACAAGATGTCAAATGTCTTATAGAGCTGCTAAAAGGTATGTAAACCCAGCGTTCTAATGTTCATGACAACATCAACTATGTTCATATCAAATGCAACGTGTTACTCAACTTACTTCATGTAAATGTACATCTCAGCTTACTTGTGCAACAAAAAGCAGCATCAAACAACTACAACAATACCGTTTCTCCTCGCGCCTTCAACTGTGTTTCATGAATCTGGCATTGAAGACCGCGTCGAACAGCTCGCGAGCAATTTGGATGTTCACAACGTTTGCCACCACCATGTGAAATGCAAAAACCATTACCACGGTCCTTCTTTTCACAAGTACCATATTGACACTTACGAATTCCACCATGGATATAACACCGACCTTTGCGTTGTTGGCCACGCGTACAGCCTGGAAACTCACAGCGTTTGCCACCGCCATGAGCTCGACAAAAGCCACCACCTTGACTACTCCGGATACACCCACCAGGTCCTGCATATTGACATCTCGCCCCACCACCATGAGCTTTGCAGCGACTATTGGACTGAGCACGTCGTGTACAGCCAAACTCGACACACTTTTTCCCCTTGATAGACTTGCCTGCAGCTTTGCTTGGTGACGTTGATGTTGTTCGAGCTAATTTCGCTCTATGATCGTCTGTATCTTGGTCACTAGTAACATTCCGTGCTCGTTTCTGTCGAGACGCTGTTGGTGTCTCAAAGTCAGTGGATACAATGAGTTCCTTAAGAACTTTATCAGTCAAAGAAGCCGGTGGTGAGATTGTCAAAGGAGGATGTTCCACTAATGTTTTGATGACATCAAATGATTGTTTCCTCCTTTTGCGTTCCGATACATCTTGTCGATCGTTTCTTGAGGTCGAGATCCAGAGTTCAGGAGATGCTGAATAGTGACAACTTGTTGCCATAGCATTAAACATATCGACAGCTCCAGGACTTGGTTGTTGTTGCATCATTCCAACTCCAGTCATCATGTGTTTCAGGGTATGAACCCTTTGATAATTGATATTGTTCAATGTCGACACATCTCCTTGTTCGTCTTGTATCCATGAATGACGAGCTGGTGGATAAGTGGTAAACTCTCCAGCAAAATACACGGGAGTAGTGAGTCCAAAAGGCATGCCATTGCCATCTAATGTGTAGCCATGTATGCTATTACTAGCTGAATGTGATGAGGAGCTTCCATGTCTTGACACCCCAGAAGTTTGAAACGATGTCGAGTCGTTGAGACACTGTTTTTCATTGTCTCGAGGTAAATCTAAGGGTTCCAAGGCCAATGAACTAGTATTTACTAAAGGTTTGACAATATTTTCATTCTCCTTTTTGAAATTGGTCGAATGATGATGAAAGTCGGAAAAATCTTGGTCCGTAAGCATTTGACTAAACATGTCGTCTTCATGAAGACGAACGAACAAAGGTACGTCTTCGGATAATGATGGCTGATAAGGTGCTTGGAGATGGGAGAGAGCAATGCCACCACCGAGTAATGAATTGGGTGGAGGAGGCACGAACGTGTTGCTAGTTGGAGGTAATGAACGATCGGATTCCATCCGTGTCTTTACTCGACCACAAGAGAATGGCAATGGCGATGACAAAAGACTTGAAGTCGACCGCATCTCGGGTGCAAATAGTGATTCTACAAATGCCGCCTCGTCCATAACTCGATACTAGAGAATCTTACAAGAAGAACGAGGATGGACTGCAACGGATTTTTGTTGAACTTGCCCGCTGTTGAAAAAAGTTGAGGCTGCATGAGTGGATAACCTTGGTGTTACTATGGAAAGGACAAAAAGAATGGAAGATAAAAAAAACAGAACCAAGAGTTCGCACCTGATTTTTTTCGTTTGCAGGTGCAGACAATACAATAGTCCACCCTCTTTTTTGTTCTTTAGGTGGGAGAGAAATTTGTCGCTGACTAATGCTCGGCTGATATAGATGACTTGCTTCCGTGGTTGAACGAAGTGTGTCCAGCAGCGTCGAAAAGTGCGAGAACATGGAATTGCACTCCTCTCCCCTTACAAGCAAAGGTGGGGCAATTGGTTCAGACCATCTGGGAAGAAGCATCTGGCCAAATGTTTTTGATCCATGTTGTACAGGGGATCAGTTTTTGAGGAGCACATGGCAAGAAAAAAACAGAAACGGAATTGGTTTAGTGAATGAGTGGTTTAATTGAAGTCCAAGAGGTCATAACTTCGAAGCAGCGGTGGTATATCATTGTTGGCGACCCTTCAAGCCAAGGGTAGACAATCTGGAGTAGGTAGGTACAGAGGGACCTGGGGGTGCTGACCGCCATTCTAATGGGTATATCGTGCACAGGCTGAGCTTCCACTTCTTCATGATGGCATCACTAGCTTGGTGCGGAAGTCGCCATTTGTCGTCAGGAGTTCAGTTTAATGACCAGCTGAGAATCCTTGTGCTTACCAGACACCTGAACCGCATTGAAGTTTAAGTGACTTAGCTCGGTCGTTTTTAATCGGTAGCCTTCGGGAAGTTGCAGTTTCGTTCTGACCCTTTGACCAAGTTCACGCCTTTCACATTTCCGATTCTGTCGGTTACTTTTGCAAAAGATAAATGAGAGCCCTTCGATTAAACATATATGTCAAACGTATCTTGCACTTCTAGCTGTCTCTAGCTTAGAACGGCATCCACTGGCAATCTCACTTTGCCCTTGCAACGTAGCATGCCACATATTGGAGAGAGCCTGGTGGCGAGCTTTTGAATCATCTTGATGAGTCTGGCAATACGTTTAATATGGGGGATGTCGGTACAGTATCGGCATGATATCCGTTATTTTGTAGCAATCGTTGCGTTACGCGATGTGTTCAGAAGAAAAATGCTACGTGTACATTTCTAGTCGCAGGGCCACGTTTGTAGAGTTACTGTACTTGCTGATGAGCAACTTTAGAAGCCGTCAACACGCCAGAGACTTGTGCTATGGCGATAATTATTTCGTCGCGCAGCAAGTTTAGTCACAGAGGACTGGGAGCGTACATCCGCCACGGCTCTTGTTGCACAGGACCCGCAACCGTATATGCTGTAATTTTTGGAAAGTTGGTAGTCAAGAGCCTATCCCTAAGTTGAAGTGGGAATGTGACCTTTGAGTCTCCGTTGGGCGACAAAAGTTATGGCCCACCTCATGACTTTGACACCATTAGCGTCTGTTAAATACTATACTGCTCTGTTTCTTCTGTATCAGTACATGTAACGTATCTAAATGACTGCTTGTGGCCCGGCCCAGCTTCGGGTTGCTCGTAATGAAGAGAGACAGGCAGGATCAACTCTCTCTAGTCAAGGGACCGGCGTACAGCACGTTGTTCAAGCAAGCTGGCAGCATCTTCGCCCAGACTGACGAACTTGCTGCTGTCACCTCGTTATATCAATTGGGTACGTAGCCAGTCCTTGAAAATGATGCGCCCCAACTTTGCTGTTACTTTAAGCACCGTATCTTATAAGAGACTTGAAGTAAATAACATCTCAGTTCTTATTTGCTGGACTTACGACGACAGCTGGTGGGTTGCACTTTATGTGCAACGACACCCTGTATGTGCGACTATGACGCTGTGTCTTAAGAGCAACGCAACGGGCTTATGCGGTCCTTTCATAGAATGCAATATGTAAAGATGGATAAATACATTATATGTGCTATCTTGGTCGTCTTACTTCGTAAATTTGCATGAACGTTTCCAATACACTTTATATGCGGCACAATCGCGTAAGTAACGATCAATGCCGCTTCAGCAATAACGGTCAACCTTTGAGTCAATGATTTGCAATTTGCCTGTCACGTCGTTTACAAAAACTTTCGCCAATTGCCAGTGACAGAAAGTTAAAACCATACGTTTGATGCATGTACCGTAGTCTCATCGTTCGAATGGCGATGGGTGCTGGACTTACCACCAATTGCTCAGTTTTATTGCCTCTTATGAGACGCTTACACTGTGTGAGTCACAGTATTCGGGTAATCCACAACTGAGATCGTGTGCAAGTGCATTGCTACCTCTACCACGGTATCTTGTAGTTCAATATACATATACATATATATGAAGCTTCTTTTCTAATTGTAAAGAGGACATATCTATCGTCTGAAATTTTCTTTGCAAAGTGAGTCGCGAATAATTTGGAGCGGTCTTCCACACATCCATTACATCTTGTACTTTCTTATCATGCGTGAACCTTGTCAGGGATAAGAGCATTGGGCGGTGGACGGCCCCTTGTGCCTGACCCTCCTTTTCATGCCGTTCGCACTTCGCATCAAGTTCAAATGCGCGAGGATCGCTACTTGTACTCATCCTGACGAATGAAAGCATCACTTAATAATCCCGGCACATTTCGATACTTTATTCAAGTATCTCTTGTCAAACTCAACTGACAAGCGCGTACTACGACAAAACAATTTACAAACCAAATACCACCTCTGCCGTCTGCCCGAAAGACTAGTTGCCAGTACGAAACTCAACGGATCATCCAACCAGCCGACGTACAGTTGTAGATACTATACTCGGCGGATGGACTGATCCTCGTCTTTGCGCTTGCCTCACTTGTTCACATGGTATAATGAAGCAGGTGCGTTTGTCCCCACGTGGCAAAGAGTTCCATTTGATCATTAGTAGATTTTCCTATTAGAAAGAAACAGGCAAAGTCTCTCGTCATCTGCTGGTGGCAATACGGATCTAACTGAGCTACTCTCTGAAGTCTCGTTCACGTCCATCTCCTTTTCCCACCCCTCCGTCAGCTCACCTCTTCGGTCGGTTAATACACACAGCCGATAGACAGATCGACAGATTGACAAACAGTGACTTCACTTGCAGGGTCATTTTTAAATCCGCCGAGCGCTCAGCACGACAGATTATCGAAGCTCTTCACGTTTTGCTCTTGTAGCATTCGTACCTCCCAACCATTTCTTAGACCCCATAATATGTTGGACCCTCGTTTAAGCACACCCGCCTCACCCGTTGATTCCGCCATGTTCCCGCCCGTGTACAACCGTTCGTCTTCTTCATCGTCTACGGCTTCCATATCTTCTGACACCCCCATCACCAGTGTCAATACCAATGTAGCCAAACCATCCCTCAACATTTTAAAAGAAGAACTCGAGCCTTTTGAGTTCCGACCACGTCCCAATGCAATCCCGACACCTCGATCCCAGGCGGCCACGTCTCTCAGTTCCGTCTTTGGAGATCAAGACCTCATCGACGCTATCATGTGCAGTCTCAACACGGAGCAGAACACCAATCCAAGCGTCAACCATAACGTCTCTACCCCGGCCTTTAACACAGGCTTCTCAATGCCTCATCGTGTCCAGCAAATACAGGTTCCGCAGCCACATTCGTTCACTGCGTTAATGCAGCAGCGGCCGACCAGTATTCCGATGACCGACGGTCGGATGAAACCGACCATGACCTACCCGTGTCTTCGGAAGCCCGGTACTTTTCTCAATAAAGACGGTCGGTGGATCAAGGGCAAGCCTTGCCGAATGGAAGGCTGTGATAAACGCGCACAGTCAAACGGATTGTGCAAAGGCCACGGAGGTGGTGCTCGATGCAGCTTCACTGGCTGCAGCAAGTCGTCACAGGGTGGCGGGTTTTGTCGCGCACATGGCGGTGGCAAGCGGTGTATGCACGAAGGATGTGAGAAGGGCACGCAACGCAACGGTTTTTGCTACCTACACGGCGGTGTCCGGTCCTGTAGCGTTGAAGGTTGCGATAAGAAGGACCGAGGCAATGGCAAGTGCTTTTCGCACGGAGGAGGACGCAAATGCCAAGCACATATGTGCTTTAACATGATTCGTCGGGGTGCCTACTGTGATCTGCATAACGGCGAACTTGCTAACTCATAAGAGAGATAAAGGATGCAACATACTCAAGGAGAGCTCGCCACGCACAGACATTTAAGTTAAGAGCCAGGAGATTGTTGATAAAGTCGAGGCGAGATCGTCATCATATAACGCCATCTTCATGCAATATACGTGTTAACGGTGTCAAAGGTAATACCGCATGTTTCTATCCATTACGTTGCCTTCCTACCTGCTGTACACACCATGTATTACCTGGTGCCGTAGGCCAGTCTCATCATAGCTGATCCAGTCCTATTGAAAGTCTAATCGGACAAGAAACTTTGATATCATAACAACGATGTCGACCATGAACATAGCACCAATCGATCGGTGCAAGCGTACGAGCTACTGTTCAGTTCAGTAGGACCTACCTGCCCAGCCAATTGACGAGACCAGAGCGATGTAATCATTCATCTCCAATAAATTTCATATACATATTGAAATGTAGCTTATTATCGTAAGGAGGTTCTATCACAAGATGTTGCATTTACTCGTTATCTAATGATGCGCTTCGTGTCGATTTTTCTGTACAGACCGCAGGAATAACGAAGATACGGTAACGATAGTTCGTCAATAGAACGGCGCATCTTTGGGCAGCTTCGAAGTATTTGATGATGGCAACTTTTGAGTCATAAAGATTGTCATCGATCGAGTGTGTGTTTGCGTGAGTACATGTACATGAAGCAGACGCGTTCCACCCCGTCTTCTGCCGCTTCTCTTGGTTCGGAGAGACAAATTAAGCTGTTGACTGCTTCGCGAAGGCTCGAACGTTCATTGTCTCAAGGTGACGACTACGTTTTTTAGGAGGCGGAACGGACGACATGTGAAAGCGAAGGCCTTTCCTTGCTTCGCTGCCTGCGTGTCTTTGAGCAATGATGTCGCGTCGCAGGACACGCAATGCCTTGCATTTTTTCAGATGATACATCGATAAATATATGCTACAGAGGATGCCCCACCAAACAATGAGTCGAACGCATGCCGTGGAAACACCAGTTGGGTGCAATATGACACAGTAAACGGCAACCTGTCTGCATTTGATGCTAGAGTTTTCGGACATCGTTATCGGAGTCGTCGGAACTGCCTTGTCAAAACGGTCGTCCATCGCATGATTATGAG
The DNA here is from genome assembly GCA_947646735.1 of Peronospora farinosa. Taxonomy (NCBI): domain Eukaryota; phylum Oomycota; class Peronosporomycetes; order Peronosporales; family Peronosporaceae; genus Peronospora; species Peronospora farinosa. Next base: position 261,935 of record CANTFK010000077.1, on the reverse strand, counting down.
GGACTCGACACAATACCGAGCTTGTCACACATGGTTTTCGACCATGTGTTGTAGCGAGCCATCCTCTCGAGCAGCCATATGCAAATTATTGTGTGTACGGAGTTGCCTGTGTGTGAACCGGCTCCGACGCTGCGGTCGGTCGTACGTGAGATCCACGAATCTCGAACGCTTCAAAAATTGATTTCCTACGCAAGACAGAATGCCCATTTGCACCAGCAATAGAGGCTGAATGCTCACTTGTTGCATGAATTTATCATCATTCATTTGCTCGACGCAAAGGTTTGGGCCTACATCAACTCTGTGATCGAGTCTTGTAAAACCTTGATATGGTTTGCTTTCGAGTCGATGTTCCTGTGATGTGGGGTGGTGACCACTTTCACTTAGTATGATCGTCTCCTGATCACTCTTGGTGAAGGCTGACACAATGCTAAGCAATGTTATTGCTATCTGCGTGACCCGTGTGACCCTTTCAAACAAGTATTGATGGACAAAATGGAATAAATATTGCTCGATAAAAAGGCTAGTAACTGTTCGCGACAATCATGAGCAACTTGTACAGTACGTGCTATACAGGGTTGCCTCGCTCTCCTGTGTCTCAAAACTGGCATTGTAAGAACCTGCTATCCCGTGGAGCATTAACTTTTTCTCGTGTTCCGCTGCGATTGATTGAAACAAATACCAAAGAAACAGCTAGTTGGGTCAGACCATGCGTTCCCGACGGATTTAATTCGTCGTCCACTAGATCCGATAGAAGCGATCAAAGCTTTTTCTGCTGCAAAGCCATCGTTCGAGCGGCACGTGCTCATGCTCCCGACTCTTCGGTCTACCCGATACATTTTGGTTGGTAGAAGACGATAGCGCCTTGATTTACTTAGCTATCGCTGGGGCTCTGACAGGCTTAGTCCTGCAAAGTGTATCTCAATGCAGTCTTGACTTCATTCACAGGTATATTCCCAACACGTCTGCGTCGAGAGTTTGAAGTGGAAGGTCACGAATATAGAAGATATCCTTTCTGTTCAGACGCCGATCCGTACTCGTCCGACCCTTGAGCCCGAACATCCGATCATACGACTCGTGAAACGCTACGAGAGTTGTTACGTCGCCTCGGCTTCGCCTAAGTTTGTGCAGTCTTTTCACAAAATGAACATGTTTACTGGCTTTAACTTCAACTAGACAGACGACTTAGTAAGAATAAATGCATGTCTCCATTTCATGCCGATACGTTTGGATCATAAAAGTATATAGGTGCAAGTCTAACTCAAGATCAGTCATTACGGTTGCCATTCTTAAAAACCGCAGCTAAAAATATAAATTTTTCTGTGACTGCAAGCAAACGTCTCATCTTCTTTCTAATAACTCCCGGCCGTTAAAGTCGTAGGTTTGGATTGTAAAGTTTACAGATCCGTAAGGTTGAAGCTGCAAGCTAACTTTGAGCTTTAGAAAGTACTTTTGATCAAGGATAATCACAACAATGCGTAGGATCCGACGCAACGTAAAGTGCCACGGCTGGTTCAATGTTGATAACGGAGACCAACGTCATGCTGGTCTACATGTATAGAGAGGACAACATTTTTTTTAAATCATCTGATACTCTGAGTGCAACGTCCTGCGCTTTGATTCAACTGTAATGGAACTTTCGGAGACGAAGCAGTCATTCGTTGTGCTTGTGCTGTTCCCGGTCTACAACCAGGCTTTATACTGTGCTCTTACATTGTTTCTATTTGGATACAAAAGAAGATCTTACGATGAGCTACCCAGTACGGAACTAGAATGTAACTTTGACGCTCTGTATCCACACATGGAGCCAAACGATTGCACAAAAGAAAAAGAGATCGCCATCAAATGCAGGCATCTCACTTTTTTGTATTAGATTTAAAAAAAGTCGCACTGCGGACGAGTCGCCCGAAAGTTCCGCCTTTCTTCTTCAGCTGCATAGGCACGAAGCTGAAGTGGCTTGGCTTCACTAGGCGTCATTGGCTGCCACGACGGACGTGACTCACAACACTTCACTTGGAGATTTACCCAATACAGCCAAGAGCTAACGTTATCTTTCCATCGAAGTACGATCATGTCAACTCACTCGCGCCGCCGTTCCTTGTCGGAGAGCAGTTTCTCGGCCTTAAAAATGGAGGACGATCCATCCTTCACTTTACCATCCAACGAGCTCGTAGATGACCACCACCCACTTCTACTCAGCAAACGCCACGGCGGAGACCGTTTTGCGGCGATGGAGCAGCGTTCCAAGTCCGAGAGTTTGATCTGCACGGCACAGGGCATTGTATTCCAAGACACCAAGTGCCAAGAGTACGGGAGTAAACTCAACAACCTTGTGGCTCTAGCCGCTGACTCGTCGAGTTCTCAGAGCAATGTCGTGCTAGCCAAAAAAGCCCTGAGATATCGCAAAGTACTTGAGCGTCATCGGTTTATAGTGTAAAAAGAATTGCTCATCGGTGAGTTTATACGCAGAGTGATCAAGAAGCTGAAGATAATTTACAGTTGTGGTGTAGAAATATGGACCCTTATGAAAGAATAAATAGACAAAGTTTGTGATGCGATATACTTCTTCCGAGTAGAAAGAGAAGGATCGAAGTGGTTCTATAGTCACTAGACTAAGCTCATCAAGAAATCAGAGAACAGACTACCACTTCTCATTCCGAGATTCGGTAATGGCAGCATCTAATGGTTAAAATGCTACGATTACCGAGGTCAACGGCTCGGCGGAATTGTAGATGGTAGCGCCGACGTTGGGTTCATCCAGACGACGACGTAACTTGTTATCTTATACCATAAGGTATTCTTAGGCTCAACAACAACAACAGCAACAACAACAGCTGAGGACGGTAAACATGCTACGTTTCACTGATTGGCATCTCGTCCTCAAGGACTGGAATACTGAACTGTTGCATCAGCGGCTTAACAGTGGTTCTAGTTTGATATTGCAATACTTAATTTGATATTGTCTTTATTGTCTATACTGTAATATTACAATATCTCGATTGCTAATCATACATGTACCCATCTCAGTCTTTTTTATTATTGACAACCTCGTTGTCAAAAACGTCTCGACCATCAATGGAAGCTTGGGTAATTGCAAAGGTATCGAGTTTGAACCTCGACGCGTCCGTGTACGTCGAATATGCGCTCAGTATTATCCAAGATGAAGATATGGATATCTCGGAGCGTGTATCCAGCGTCATTGCCGTCTTTAGTAGCGCAGCAGATGGTCTCGTAGCCCAAGACATTTTGGACCGCATTTTGGACGTGTCAAAAATGACGCAAGATGTCAAAAATCTCCTTGAAATTGACAAACAGCAGTCTCAACACGCAGAAGAGTTGAAATTGGCAGAAAAGAAGCTAAAGGATCTAGAAATACGAGAGAAACAATGTCAAGAGGCTGAAGAAGCTGCTGAACGAGAGAAACAAAAGGCTGCGGACCGGCTCAAGAATTTGACACGGGAAGAGATTGCGGCCCGTGAGCAGCTTCTTAATGAATATGGCTTCACTATCATGTCAGAATTTGATGAAGAAGGTAATGTAATCAAGATCAAGGACAAGGAAAAGAGATCAGAAGAGGTGGGACCTGTGAACTCGAACAAAGAGAGGGTCCAACAGGCTCAAAATGCTATGAGAGACAAGATGAAGAAGGAACATGAGAAAAAAGTCAAGTATGAAAAAGAGTTACTTGCAAAAGATAAAGCTAGAAAAGACAAGGCTAAGAAGAGAACAATGAAGAAGGAGAAACAACGTGGCTGTGGGTAAAGAGAGAGAGAGAGAGAGAGAGAGAGAGAGAGAGAGAGAGAGAGAGAGAGAGAGAGAGAGAGAGAGAGAGAGAGAAGATGAATGAGGGGGCAAAAGATTGAGTTGACAGGTAAGTCTTACTCACCACCATTAGGGTAGTAAGCGTCTCCTTTTGACTGACTGGATAAGTATCGAGAGCAATCATTAAAATGATGGTTAGAAGAAAGGTGATGCTTGTATTGTACGGGAAATGATGCAGTCTAAATTTGCTCAGCAGGTTGACGCTCCAGTCTTGCTGCGATATCGAAGTGCCTTCCTGGCGAGCATGACATTACTCTGAGAACTGCATGGGTTTGCTGCAAGGGCAATAAGACTCTTTAGTCTGGTCTGATACTTTTGAGACTTATCCTGGAATGTAATGCCTTGGGCTGTGCAGAAAGTGCTCTCGGACTTGGAACGGTGAGCTACCATCGGTAGAACCTTGTTTGCATGTTGTCTTGATAAAATGGGAAGGTGGTCGAAACTGTTGTCCGGTTCAGTAGAAAGAGATTCTCCGTCCGTGATGGCAGCCAGGAGATTCAGGTCGCAACCTTCCGATAAAGATCGTCGTCGTACTCTTCGAATGCAGCATGTCCCACTTGAATGTGACAGGTTGTCTTGAGTCATTGTAAAAGTGGAGTGTCGAGGTAGATGCAAAAAGTGCAATGACTCAAGGACTGTCGCACACGGACACATGCATCTTTGTCTTGGTATGGTTGAACAAGTCCAGATAGGACCGCTTCGTGAAACCACATGTCCGACATGTGGAAAGGTTTTTATTAGCACGCAGGTCAACGTTGTGAAAAGAGTACGTATGACTCATCATTGGATGCATCATCGCCTATGTCTGGGCAAAACGGTCACTGATTCAACGGCTCGTTGTTTTTCGTTGGAAACACAACATGGTTTGATGTTATAATCGTTGCCCACTATCACACCGGAAGCTTGCGTTCTAATGGATCTGAAGCTGTCGAGTCCTCGGAAAGAGTTTCTCTGAACAACACATGGTCATATTTGGCCAACGTGAAACTTTAAACATGCTGCACCAGTGTTGGCTGTTGTAAATATCTGCCACACACACGTGTCATGATGTCGAAAAGGGGTGAGCGTTTATTTTGTTAACAGTGGTTCATGCTTTGTATGTCGAGAGTGTCTTATCAGAGGCCTCCCTCGCTTTACAAATAGCATTTCAAAAGCATCATGCATGCATCACGTCTGAACCTGAAGTTGAAGATTTTTAGATTAGGACGAGTGATCGTTGGGAGTTCGACCATTGCTACAAGATGCAAAGGGGCTGTAGTGGACGTCTAATAAGAGGTATTGACGATGAGGTTCATTGGTTATGACAATGCTATCCAGGTAAGTATTGAACAACAACGTTGATTCAATGAGCATTGTTATATACATAGCTACATGCTAGTTCACTACACGACTCCCACGTCATTTGAGTCACCTTTACACTTATAGATACTTTACATTACACGTAGCTACCCGGTTTCCAGTGGGCGACTGTCGTGTCCGTCCTTAGACTTTTAGGTTCCAATGCGGCCGATCTTCTTCAAAAGACTTGGGATTTTTACACGAGAATGCGTCGAGTTTCCATTGCCTTGCGATATCGGAGTGCCTTCTTGGCAAGTAGCACATTACTTTGCGTACCAAGAGTATTGGCATTGGTGGCCAAAGCCACGAGCTTGGTGAGCTTGCTGTGATACTGTCTCTTGGCATCCTCAAAAACGACGCCTTGGAGAGTGCAGACAAAAGTCTCCGACCTGGAGCGGTGATTTAACGTCATCAGGATCTCGTTAGTGCTCATAGCCATGACAAGCGGGTGGTGGTAGTCCACAGGCCTATCGGGTGGTGACAGGGAAGGGTCGTTCTCTACCAAGTTCTCGCTCAAGGTGGCCAAGTAGTTGAGCTTTTGGTTCTGAGACTGCAAATGGCGACGAGTTTCAGGCGAGAGCGTCGACATGGAGATCCACTCAATGTGTTGATGCTATTAAAACTTGCTACGCTCGACGAGAATCTTTGAATGAAAGCGAGGCATGAGGTGGAACAGCAGGTAAGTGAGTTGGAGGGACACTATGCAGCCGACGAGAATCCATGGAAGATTCTGGCGGCGGCTCATCCCACTGGCGATACTTTGTTGCGAGAGGCTGGAGAGTTGGATCAATTGTGACACTTTACGCGTCATGAATGGCCTACTTGGTAAGGCTTGATACATGTTGGACCAAGTCTCACCAATGTGGACGCAACTGGTCATCTGACTTTACGTCCTTGTCGATACGACCGCACAAGTTGAGCTCGATATAGTCAGTAACTTCCATTGATGTCGCGCGATGTCATTACTTCAACAAAACTCGGTAGAATAAACTTTCTGAAGCAGAAAGCGCCCATTCACTCACTCGCTTTCCATGTAAATTGCATCAGTTTGTTTCGAGTTCTCGTTCACGTCCAGCTTCCCGAGCGACGTATTTTTTCTTGTACTTGTCCTTGAGCACTGCATATTTACTTGAAATGTCCTTTATAAAAATAACAACCACATTAGTAAAAGGAATAACTACATGGATCTAGTCATTCCAAACAAGTCGGAAAGAACTGTCTTACCTTTTCCGTCTCAACTGCCAATAAATCCTCATCTAACCCACGTAGTGTCTTCAAATGTCGGTAGTGATATTTTTGGTGTAGTCGTACTCGATACAGTCCACTACTGCAACAAAATCTCAATACTTCCATCATAAATAGAGCTAATAATCCATAAGCCGGAATAAACTTGTAATTCTCAAGACGATGCAGCTGGTCATCGCTACAAAAATCATGTGAAAATGTTCAAGTTAGAAAAAAAAACTATTTTCCAAAAAATAGCAAAAAATACTTCTAGAAATTAATAAAAAAGCTCAACGTACGTGAGATGAAGTTCTTGTTGATGTTGTTGTAAGAATCGATCAATACTTGATCCTTGAGTCAAAATGACCACTCCCAATGCCAATTCCGCCAAAGACAGCAGAATCAAAAGATACGACGAGCATGATAGACACATAGAGCAGCTCTGATTGGATGCTCCACACCAGCTCATTAATACTGACAAAAGTAATAGACTTCCTACTACTACAATCGGCATGTAGAGCCATTCCGGAGCGTAGCCATTGAGTCCTATAGTTTATCATAAGAAAATAGTATCAATAATATATGTATGAGTAAGAAATAGTACTTGCAAATAGTACTTGCTTTTATAAATTGAGTAATAATACTATTGCAAATAGTAAATTTGTAATGAAAAAGTAATACCAATGTACAGACTGTAGACGATGAGCGCCACTCCACACACCAAGTCGACACCATTGAAGACAAACAATGCACTACCAGAGCAGCACTTGCTCCATGAATCACCATCCATTTTATTGTAATTATTTCTTATATTAAATTCAATATTCTAAACTGTCAGACAGTTAAAGAGAAGGTTGGATAAACAAGCTTTTTAAATACGAAGCAAAATGGGTACACACAACTCTTTCTGTTACTTCAACTACTACCACCAAACATGTACATACAGTCATGTACATACAGTACATTTACAATATCTCGTGATGGGCAAAAAATGGTCGGAATTTCTTGCGGGTGCTGGTCTTTTCATCTTTAATGGTGTGGATTTGATCGCAGGAATCTCTCTCTCCATTTACAGCCTTTATATTGGTATTCATCACTATGCTCCTGTCTGTTTTTATGGTACGTAACGTCCTTGGTCGTTGAAACTTGACACAAAACCTCATTTTGGGTATCCTTCCAGTGCCTTTGTTTACACTTGGCAGCATTCTCATAGTTGCATCACTTATGAGCGGCTGTGGAGTAGCATTTCAAAACTGTTCCGTCTGTATGACCGTGTCTTCCAATGTACTGGGATGGATTTCTTTGGCTGAATTGGGGCTGGCTATCGTCATTTTGACGCAAGGAAGAACCATCGACAAGTTCCTACACGAACACAAAAACGAACTCAAGCTCAGGTTGATTTGTCTTCAATAAAATGCAGCAGTCAGGAGAAATCGTGCTTACCTTGTTGTGTTTCTTTCTCTTTGTGATGATTTTTAGTGGAGATCAATTGGCTCAATTCGAGCGTCATAAGTTTTATCCGGCCTATGCATTGTTGGTGTTGTGTTTGATGGAAGCTTTGCGTCAACGTTACAGTATTACACTGCATCATGCGCGGCTTCGACGCCAGTACCAGTACGAGATGCTGAGTTGAGTTCAATTACTTTTCACCATCATGCTGAATAAATAACTTGAATCGATGATCGACCATCGAGGTTTCAAACACCTAGCTAGTGCATCGGGTTTTAGTCACCACAGTTGTCTTCATGAACAATGAGAGTTCGGGTATTGGAGGGACACTCGTCTGGTAGGTGCTCCCGCTAAAATGTGACTTTGCCTTTGATTCTTCTCTTTATTGCCACCGAAACGAAACAGCGTGTTAATCCATTTCGCACAGTACGTCCGAATCTCTACACACCCATGCCTTTTACAGTAACATGATTAGCGTGCTCATGTTTACTGTAGCGCTGATGCCAAGCGGAAAACGGCAGCTTGTTGCGGTGGAGACGTACAACACGGAATACTTTGGGTTGTCGTGCTTTTCCCTCGCTTAACATTCTTTTGTCTTATTGTGTCGATCAAGAAATAGTAGAGATCAACCATCACCACGCTTGTGTGTAGTAATCGTAAATGCCGCACTCTTGCACTCTCTAGAAGACACACAAAGTAGTCGACAATCTATGTCCTTGAGCTTTTTTTTACACTGATCATCAAGTATTCAGTATACAGGACCGAATCGTGCCATACGCGACGTCCGAGTTTAATGTGTGAGGTTTCGACTACGTACAGACACAATAGCAGCATTAGAATTCCATCTCGAGTCATCCACGAGTCTTGCAGTCCAACTAATCGAGCACTTCTGCCTTATGATATTCTCACACGTCACATATTAATCGATTGTTGTGTGCCACACGTCAGGTACATTGTTGGTAATAGTACCGGTATTTTACCTTCACTATCAATACGGTAACCCATGGCACCCCAAGCTACCGACACTGTATCGACACCTGATCCTGTGACTACACGTATGTGGGTACGGTTTCTGGCCCCTTATTACGTTTGTAATGCCGTGGCATTGCTTCTATATGTGCCAATCCGGTATCATCAATCAAGTGAGGCTCTTACATCGAGCGATAACTATTTTAATTTACCATTGGTATATTTTGTGTATTATTATTTCAAGTTAAATTGTATCCGATTATGATTCTATGTTATCTTCTTTTTTGAGTAGGAATATGAGATTTTTCTGCTTGCATTGGGTTCTTGGGCGCTCAATTACCGTAAAAAAGCAACGGCAGATGGTGTTATTTCAATCTTCTTTCTCTGTGGCAAACTGGCGGTCTTAGCGTCACTTTACTATATGGATATTACTCTTTTTGGGTGGTATGCGGTTGTTTGCCTCGGTATTATTTGTCTAAATTTGTGAAAAAGAAGGATACACTACTGTTTTGTACCGGTATATTGAGCATGTTACTAATCCCCTTTTTGTTGCGTTGTTGTAAAGTACTGTTCGCAGCGGTAGGGCAACCCAAATATGAAGGTCCATCCAAAATTATTGAGCTGAACCCAGCGCTGGTTGAAAAAATAGTGAAGAAAAGTTCTGGCTCAACAAAAAAAGGTCCGCCCAATTCATGGATGATTTTCTACTATGCAGACTGGAGTGACTCTTGCATGGAGATCGAGCCTATGCTTGCTGAAATGTCACTTAGGTTTGTGAGGGGCATTATTTGTAAAGGTGGTTTACAGGGTTTGAGAGGCAGTTAAATGACACCACATCTTGTGTGGTATCGGGATGCTATGGAGCAGATTTTCGTCCCGCTCGCTGCAATTTGGCAGAATCGATGTGAACAAGTGGTCCGATTTGGCTGTGGAGAATCGTATCAGTGTCTCGACGTTGTCATGGCAGCTACCGACTTTGATCTTGTTCCAAAATGGCGAGGAGGTGATGCGTTTGCCTCCAATTGATGACAACGGCAAAGTCACGAAAATGATCCTTGATCGGGTAATAAGTGTGTAGTCTTACCAGCTTGAAAGCAGCAAAACCCTCATTGACGATATCCTTTGTATTCCTACATTGCAGGCAGGACTTGTTGCTGTTTTTAAGCTTGAGGAGCTGAAGGAAGGCAAATCAGTCGTCTTCAAACCAAAAACCAGTTAGACAGGGAAAAGCGCGGACTCTACGTTCTGGCGTACAACTTTAAGTTCCGTGTGTTCTGTGACAAGGACGAGATATGTCTCGGGCGAACGTTTTATACTCTGCTGGCCAGAAGATTCGCTAAAGATGGCAAGTAGTGGTACCCGCCCGACCCGTATCTAGTCAAAGAATCATATGTGCTAGATTTGCTGCTATACTATCTATGACTCCTGTGCGTAAAGTCGTATCATGCAAATCACTTGCATGAACGTTGGCACAAGAGGTGTAAATTTTGTGGCCTCACGTCGGTGGATGTTGACGCAACTAAGTCGGCCGGTTCGTTCCAGGTAGGGTGGTACAGCAGTATCCTACTTTTTGTTGCATCAGTCAACGAAACTGTCACTTTCCAAGGACGTGCAGCTCTTGTAAGATATGTGCTGAGTCTTTGCGATGTCGTAGCTGTGTCATCCTCGCAATATGAAGCCATGAGATCAGTTTCAGCTCTAATGCTCGAAAAACCATTCCTCGTGAGTATTACGCTTAACGTGTTGAGTACCACATGGCTAGCTATAGCCATGTGGATTGTGGAAGAATTGCCACCCGTCCTCCGTGACGTACGTGTCGCATCTATTCAATCCCACGCGATCCAAAACTCAGCACTGGCCATCGCTGGCGATTTGTCTCGTGATCACTTCAAGTCCGACTCGTTAATATTTCTAACCTTGAGTAGCCGCTCTTTGGTCAATGTTCTCTCGAATGACCATCCTCTTTTCCTAGATTCAAAGGAAAATTCCACAGCCTTTCGTCTAGGTAACGCTTTCTCAAGCAGCCGACAGTATCGTCCGTCCAGCGGCCGCATAGGATCATTATCGGATTCACGAGCTACGACACAGAACACGAATAGCCATATAATAAATGGTCGGCACTAGCACGAGTCCAAACAACAAGAGCATGTTTGCTCGACGACGCTCGCGCTCGGAAGGATCCGCAAAAGCTGCTATGGAGCTTGAAACGTCGCCGATACAGTCTTCGGTCGTCTCACAAACACGCTGCTCGATGACGGAGCTCTACGTGCGAACTTCCGACGGTGTCGTGTTCAAGGACGAGGAGTTCCAACGTGAGGTCGTTGCAAAGGCAGAGCGTCTCATGGAGACCGCAAGGAGTCCCGAAAGTACAGAGTGCAACGCGCTCATTGCCAAGAAGGCGCTCAAGTATCGCGAAATGCGCTCACGGCGACCTAATGAGTTCGAACGTCGAATTGCCTCGTCCCCCGTGACGGCATGTATCAAACGCAGGATGGCAGCAAAGTAGCTTCTTTTTCGATGGTAGATCGATGGTAGATCTTCATCAACATGTCAAACATGAAGTATTGTATCGAATAATCAGTAATGTCCATAAGTAAACGAAGCGCATGACTCTTTTGTATTCCAGTTACATGTAACCGAGACCGACTTGCTACCTCAAGGACAAGCAAGATTAGACTAAACCTGTCTCAAGTACATCACTTAGCAGACGCTTCACCTCTCCCATTCAAAGCTTTACTCAAACTTACACACGGTGTCTGTTCGGTATTCGTCTGACATCTAAAAGGGCAGGTCGCCCGAGATGACGTCAGCGCGGCCGATGACGTACATCTTGGCACCCAACTCGGTGATCTTGTCGTACGGCAGGATATTGCGGCCATCGAAGAAGTAGGCGGGCTTGACCATGTGCTGATAGATCTTGGCATAATCCAGTGTCTTGAACTCGTCCCACTCGGTAAGCGCGGCGATGGCGTGCGAATCCTTGGCAGCCTCGTACGGATCGTTGTACACCGTGAGGAGCTTGTCTATCATGGGATGGCTAGTGCTATTCACGCCCTGGTACTCGAGCTCGTGCATCATGTCCTCAATTTTGACCTGCGGGTCGTACACTGCCACGTTGGCCTTTTCTTCCAACAAATACTTGACAATTGTGGCAGCAGGCGTCTCACGCACGTCACCAGTGTCTTTCTTGAATGCATATCCAAAGATGCAGATCTTTTTGTTCGTCACTGTGTTAAACATCCGACGGATCATTGTCGTAGCGAAACGTGTCTTCTGGTACTCGTTCAACGTCACGACTTGACGCCAATACTCAGCCACCTCCGACAAGTGAAAACTTTGAGCAAGGTACACGAGGTTCAAAATATCCTTTTGAAAACATGAGCCTCCAAATCCCACTGAGCAGTTAAGGAACTTGGCACCAATCCGCTCATCAGCACCAACTGCTCGTGCTACTTCGTGCACATTGGCACCCGTTGCTTCACACACGGCAGAAATCGAGTTAATACTCGAGATCCGCTGGGCTAAGAAAGCATTGGCCACAAGTTTTGACAGCTCTGAGGACCAGACATTGGTCGTAATAATCCGATCACGAGGTACCCAATGAGCGTAAACACTCACAAGTTTCTCAACAGCAGCATGTCCTTCAGGAGTCTCTGCTCCTCCAATAAGAATTCGACTTGGTTTCTGTAAATCCTTAATAGCTGTTCCTTCAGCTAAAAACTCGGGGTTCGACAAGACTTCAAACTTGAGTCCCTTGGAATTAGCACATAGTACAGCTTTAATACTTTCAGACGTACGTACAGGTACTGTCGATTTTTCCACGACAATTTTGTTTTCCATAGCTACGTCTGCAATCTTTCGAGCACAAGCTTCACAATTTTTAGTATCAGCAGCACTACCTGCTCCTATTCCACTTGTTTTTGTGGGTGTATTGACACAGACAAAGATAATCGAAGCTTCATTAATATATTTGTCTACATTTGTCGAAAAAAAGAGGTTCTTATTGCGTTGTGTATCCACAAGTTCTTTTAATCCCGGTTCATAAATTGGAATGTCATCCGATGCATTCCATTTTGCAATTTGTGTCTCTGAAATGTCCACAACGACGACTTTAATGTCAGGACAAGATGCGGCAATTACAGCCATGGTAGGACCGCCAACATAACCGGCACCCATGCAGCAAATGGTCAGTTTAAACTCGGACATGGTGAGTATTACGGGAGATTTTAGAGTAGATTATCAACCGTGAAGATTAATGGCGTATTTTTTACGAATAAAAGATAGAATTTATTTATGAGTGGGAATATATTTCAGTGACTGTTTATTTACCGTTATAGTTTACAAATTTTCTGGGAAAAGTCCTCAGATTCCAAGAAGAAGGACCTGGTTTGACTTTCCACTACCTCTTGCTCCATGGACGCACTCTCCTACTCCTATTCCGCTAAATTTTGAGAGTGGTTGACGCAGACGGAGCAATCTATGCATCATATTCTTTTCCAGGCTTGGCCAATGATGTCAGCGTTGTCTAAGAACACGTGCTTGATATCCGCCCGCACTTTCGGGAGTCATCCACTATCCAAAACTCCTGATTGCACCTGTAAGTCGCCCAAAATTCTTGTGCTCTTGGTTGTACAAGTGTCTAAGAGTCGGAATGTCTTCATACAATTGGAGAAGAAAATCCTAATTTAACCTGGTGGCCACGAGGTGTGTTACTGGCACTTCAAAGATTCTTCACGGTGTTGTTTGATGATCGTCCATTCTTTTTGCCTCGGTGCAATCCACTCGCTGACCTCCGCTTTGATTTCGGGCGGTAAGGCCATTAGTGTGCTGTTTCTTCCAGTTTTGGATAGTACTGCTGACATGCTCCAATTAGCTGAACCTCTTATATCTTGGACTGTCCACGCCGCCCATGCCATAGAAGTAAGCGATCACTTTTTTGAGTTAGCCACTTTATCGCATGCTTAAGCTTTTATGTGCATATTGTGACGTCGCTGGAGACGTTCCCTATCTCATCCGCACCTCGTAGCGGCAGGCCTGAATTTGCGTCAACTAGGTCCCCAATCCATTATTGATACCTTAAATACCTAGTCGTTTGACCATGGCGGAGGACTGGAATTCATTCATAATCGAAGATTACGACCGCTATATCGAGGAAGATTAACACGCTCTTCGCTGGTTGTATAAATATCCAGGAGAGATTGTCAAAACGATGCACGATGCACATTATCTCCGGTATCTGCTCGCGTGGTGCAAGTAACCGTCGAAACATCGAGAAAAACGGAGAATTTCTGATCCTGGTTCGAAAATGCTGGGGTGCCGCAGCCCACGTATCTAGGTACTTTGCAAGCTAGTATTTCCGCCACGAGAAGAAAAAGTAGCGATGCTAACGGGCAATCCTGTCGGATGCCCATGAGTACGAGGATCGGGCTGTTTAATGCCTCATTCACTACGAATCGGACGGTTAAGACGCCGTCCATTTGTAGTACATCAATCAAAAAATCTACAGTACGTTACCTTTTCGAAAAAAGTTGCGGTGAAACTGTGGTCTCGTTCGCTGAGATGGTGAGGTTCGCAAGCTGCCCTAATGTGTCTACATTGGTGTGATCAGTTACTGCTTTAGTATACACTGTACCACGATGTACGCCGCCACGCCGAAGTCCCGGCATCTCCGCTTAGGTACGCTCGCATAATCTTTTCTTCTCGGTGCAACCCCACAAGAGAGACCCTTCCTGGGTGGGACCTGTTGACAAGATGAACATCCAAGGGATCCAAGCAAGAAACCTACCACTGGACACCACCATCGACTGGCCCCAGATCTGTACCTCCTTTGCCTGTGTGCAAAGGATCGTGCAGCCTGGACGGCCTTCAGCGTGGCGCTTATATGAGAGACAATCCGACACATGCGGAAGTTGAGCCATTTGGTGGCAAGACGGCTCGCGTAGCGCGTTTACATACACATCAGTCAGATCCCCTTTGAATCTCCTTTATTTTTTTAATTGTGGTCGCTTGTAAGTGAGCGAAAGTTAAATGTAACTAAACCACCAAAGTATCTTGTGCACCAACATATAAACCATGTGGTATTTTTGGGGGGGATTATGCCACTACCAAGGACGTAATCCTATTGAAAATATTAGACATAGCACTTAAATGAGCAAAATGTATCCCTTATTCTGAACGCCATTCGCGCAATGTCAAGTTGCCGGAACGTTCGCGGAAACTTGTGGAGCTGGTAAGAAAACAAAGCAAAAACACTGTCAGCACAACGTTTTAATCATGTACAGTACTTGGATTTTAATAAAAGAGGTTATGCTCGTGTAATAAAACGTTGTAACCAAATATCGTCGCGTCTGTTCATGTCGCCATTCTATAAACACAACCCCAAGTGCAACCCCGCACTCCCCTCGCAGTCCCACTCTCGCAGTCCGCACTCTCGCAGTCCGCACTCTTCCATGCGGCTAACGATCATCCGCGCTGAGGCACTTGCTTCTGCTGACTTGAGCGGCAAGAGTGATCCATTTGTGCGTGTATTTTACGACGGAAAAGAAGTGGCGTTTTCACATCGCGTCAAGAGATCACTCAGTCCACGCTGGGATTTTAACGTGACCATCACTCTCGTTCATGCCGGTCCCTTAGACGTTGAGCTTGAAGTATTTGACAAGGACGAACTATCTCAAAGTGATTTATTAGGTGCTTTACGTGTTCCTTTTCCCGAGTGGCGGGAGATTGTAAATGAGTATCAGAAGCGACAACAGACAGAGAGAAAAGATCTATCGAGTAATAATGGACGATCGATAGACTCGAATGGTGTTAATGGACGTCCATTACACGCGTCTAATACTGTGGAATTGGGCGATTTTAATTTGCGGGATTATGAAAATGTTGATAACTTATTGAAGAAGAGAGATCCAAATGCTACAGATTTACAGCGACGTTCTCGGTCTCTCGATTCAAGTGGACGTTATTTTCAATTAGAGACAAAAAATCGTGCATTTGTGATATCAGGAAAACTTGAGGTGAAGGAAGAAATGGACATTAAACCAGTGTTTATTTGGTGTAAATTAGTCAAAGGATCAGGAGCACAAGGACGTATTCTATGTAGTGTACAGTATGAAGAGAGGGACCTCAAATACCTGGTGAACCATCCCTATGGCACAAGTATTCAAGAGGTTTTCCTACCACAAAACCCGAGATTTGAACAGGCCTATTGTCATTTACCACGAAGTTGGCATCCGGATATAGCAGTGCGACAGGATGAATTAACAGCTATGCATGCAGGAACACCAAAGGATTGCCTCTTTCCATGGCATGAGAAACTTCTGCATATGGTAGAGGAAGTGACTGTGACGTTCCATGTAAATGAATCGAATCAGGGCGTGCTTGCGACATTGGTGCTGACTAATTATCGCATTTGGTTTGTACCTTATCGCAGAGTACGAGGTTTACTTCATGAGGATGTTCATACTTTGCCGGTCAGCAAGATTTTGAAAGCGTCCATTCAACAGCAAAAACGCAGCAACAATAACGTGATCACGGTACTTATTTTAGATAATATGGATGCTGGACATTATCACGTGACACTTTCGCCGATTTCTCGGTTACGGGATTCAGTACGGGATTTTTCTCGTGAAGCAGAACTCAAACGCGTCAAAATGCTACACAATATCGTACGCGAGATTGACTGGCTACGCATTGAAAATAGTTTCTGCTCCCCAACAGACCGCAATCATACAGTAGCTACTGTAGATGAAATGCAGCTTGAGGGCGATTTGCTTCATTACGCGCCCAAGCACAGCAGTTTATCGATGCCACCACCAATGACACGAGCACTTGCAACAAATATTAGCAAGTTTCAGAAGTGTACGTTTACGAAAGAAAGCATCGGTGAATTGATTCTTAACGGAAGTGATGGTTTAATGGAACGCCCCAAGTTTGCACACCAACAGAGTGAGTCGGCTGCTTATCCTCAGCTGACACATGCGATGTCGATGAGAAAACCTCCACAACCTTTTCAGCTCGCAGCGAGGAGACGCATTCGATACGACCCGGATACTGAGTTTACCCGACAAGGCGCCATGAGCCATCCTCGCTGGCGCAAGTGCATGCTCAACGAAGGTTACCAGTTGTGTCCTACGTATCCGTCGTTCCTCATGGTCCCCGAGTGCTTGAGTGATGAAATCATCAAGGGTGCAGCCGGTTTTCGCAGCAAAAGCCGTTTTCCAGCTCTCACCTGGATCCATCCTCGCACAGGAGCGCCATTATGTCGTAGCAGCCAGCCCAATACGGGTATGTTGCGTAGCACAAACCCGGAGGACAAGAAACTAATTTGGGCTATCCGAGATGCGGCTATTCCGGCAGATCAAGCTACGAAATCTATAAACGTGGTCCCCAAGAAGAATAGCGTCTTGCACATAGTTGACGCACGACCTGAGATTAATGCGAAAGGCAATGCTCTTGCTGGAAAAGGCTACGAGTCTGTGAAGCAGTACGATCGAGATGGGATACCGATGGCTGCAATCACGTTCATGGGGATTGATAACATTCATGTAGTGCGCAGCTCACTCACTGGTCTGGCGCAGGCATTGTACGAGGTAGAGGACTCGAATTTCTTTGGTGCTGTGCAAAAGAGCCGCTGGTTGGAGCATATTTGCAGCATTCTTCAGGGAGCAACTGAAGTGGCTACGCATCTCGAGCGTGGTGATGCGGTTCTAGTGCACTGCAGTGATGGATGGGACCGCACGGCACAGCTCTCTGCTCTGGCGCAGATAATGTTGGACCCGTATTACAGGACGCTTGAAGGCTTTGCACAACTCTGCGAAAAGGATTGGTGCTCCTATGGCCATAATTTCCAGCGCCGCTGTTCGCATCCTACGTCAGACCAAACGTCTCCAATCTTCTTACAGTTCATCGATGCCGTGTATCAACTTACGCTTCAGTTTCCGACACATTTCCAGTTCAATGAATTGCTTCTCTCTTCCGTTGCTGAAGCTGTCTACTCATCGTGGTATGGCACTTTCCAAAAAAACTCTGAATGTGAGCGGCGCCACTTCTTGTCGACTGTTGCGAGTGTAAGCGTGTGGGATGTTATTCGTGCCACCACGGACCAATTTTTAAACCCCTTATTTGCAGGTAGGGAGGCACATGCATCGATGGGGAGCGGGTCGCATATGGAGCCGATGCTACCTGTGTGCCGTGTGCGCGTCATGCAACTCTGGGTCAGCCAGTATCAGAAGGCAATCGGTCACATGCGCCTACAACAGCGAGAGTTCGAAATGTTACAGCTTATTCGACAGCAAGAAGCCGATCTTTCGCGTCTACACGCTGCGTTAACCAGCGATCAGCAACTTGAGCTTCGTGCAGGACAGCTTCGATCTGACATTGCAAAACTATCACGAAGTATGAATTTGAAGTATCCCGACGACCCGACTACATCATCAAAAGAAATGGAGAGGAAGAGATTTATGTCTGGCGGGGAAACACTCTGTAGCTTTGGAAAGCGTCCTGCCGCAGCCTCTCTCGATTTCCATGATCTGGCTAGTATTGTAGCGATGGGTACTGCAGGAGCAGCAGGGCGTGCGACGGTATCATCTCAGTCTCCTTCTCGAGAGCACATGACTATGGCGCAAATGTTACAACGCGCAAATCTTGAGGCCTCCTCAGGTTCTACTTTGTCTGGAGCAGCAAATGCACCATCGCAACGGCACAATGTGCCCAACTCACGACGACGCAAGTCCATTACAAGCCGTTCACGGAGTAATAGCCTCAAAAATACTCTTTTCAGTGTGGTCGCACAGATGAAGGGTGGGTCTCATGATAAGGATATCGATGACACAATGGAAGTAGGTTCTGCAACGCTGCCCAACCCAATCCGTGTAAGCGATGCTCGGCGTAATCAACATTTTAGCTCGCCGTCACGCCGAGAGGAGCTGAAACGTGATCTCGGCCATCTCGAGTCCCAGCGTTCTAAGCTGCATCACCAGGTCGCGATCAAAGAGAACGCTGCTAAGCAGACAATGCGGCGGTTTCGCTGCTACAACTACAATCTTCCAGAAACGGCGCTGCGCAACGAGAGTGACCGATTGTCTCCCAGCAGTGGTAGGAAGGTTCGAGTCGGTGGATCAAACGGAACGGGCAAGTCACACCATTCCCCTAGGACGTCGTCGCCACCATCTTCCTGCTCTTCACTAGGCTCGAGTTCAACATCTATCTCAGCCGAAGGCGGTGGTGAGTTGGCTGACACGAGCTCATTAGACGGAGATTCTCGCAATTTTACACCTGGAAGTTCACCATTACTGGGAGCAGACAAAGTGATCTCGGGAGGAAACTACTTGAATTCGCAGCCCGTGTGGGAGCGCGATGAAGATGCTGCGTGTTGCAAGCGCTGCAAAAAAAATTCAAGACAATTTTGCGTAACCGACACCACTGCCGCTGTTGCGGGTACGTCTTTTGCGGCAGATGTACCAGTCATCGAATGAGTCTTCCCGATTTTGGATACTACGATGTCGTACGTGTGTGCAAGGTTTGCTACAACTCGGGCGAAGATGGATAAGCAAGCTTAATGACCAGTATATTCGGTAAAGAAATGTGACCGCAAAGAGCTTGAAGGTCATGATTTGTGGAGGGCACAGTATAAACAACCACCAGGAAGGCAGGACACGGCATCAGTGTGGCATGACTGCATCATTGTCCAGCTTACAAACACTATGGCTCCAAGACAGTGGATCTCACTGCTTGGATCGATAGAATGAATCTTTTCGGGGATAGGGAATTTCATGGACGCGTCGAGGATAATTGTCGGGCGTAGGGTCAAGTTGTGCTTGTTTTAAGTTGCAAAATATCGACGCGTGAAGACTAGCTGATTGTTTACAGGGAGAGGCAGCCAAGTCGTGCTAGGAGTAAAGGGTCTCAGAAGCGCACACTTTGTGAATATAAATTACTGAAGTGCAAGAAATACGTCATGAGACTCGAACATCGTCCTACAACGCTGCCTCAGAAAATGGCTACACGGTACAAACATTATTTTGTATATTTTGCCAAAAAAAATTGTTCCGTTATGAATTTGGTCTTAAATTAATTTCAGTAATATATAACCCAAGCATTATTACGAAACAATTAGAATAAAATGGTACAAAGTCATCACTTGGTGGATATATATCTGTCTCCTTATCCTGTTGTTGCTGTACATTAATCTAGATTTTCTACTCGTTTTTCAAGACGCTGGTCGGCAAAGAAGTGGCTGTAGAGCTCAAGAACGACGTGGCGCTAATGGGTGTCCTTGACTCAGTTGACCAATATCTGAATATTAAATTACTTAATGTGTCGGTCGTAGAAGGCGATAAATTTCCACAACTGGTAATTTATATTGTCGAACTTGATAATGTCAGGTACATTAATATTATCGTCATTTTAATTCGTGATATTTTGAATGCAGATGAATATGAAGAACTGCTTTATTCGAGGAAGTTCCATCCGTTACGTCCAGATCCCTGCAGGTGAAGTAGACACGGAATTATTGCAGGACGCAGCACGTCGTGAAGCCACTGCCAATAAGCAGAGCTAAAGAAAGCGAAGGAGAGATTGTTGGAGGATCAAAAAATAGGACCAAAGGGGGAATTTGATTCACAAGATCTTGTTATGGTCTTGCTATACAATTTTAGTATCAAGCTCAGAGAAATGATCTTGTTGCGCAGTACAGGGTTGACATTACGTACTAGTATTGAAACGGTTGATCACTGTCTTTCAATAGTACAACGGCATCGAAGTCCACGATAAATTGTATGCTGGTAAAATAACGGTGCAAGGCAGAAGAATAGTGCGTTGCAAAGATATTGCTTCAACAGGTACGTACATTCTGGTGGTGGCTAGCGTGAAAGAGCTGCAATGTACGTACTGGGTGCCCTATTCTGAAAAATAGCACAAATAAGTCGATGAATTCGAGCTAGTAGAGTAGCTCAGAAATCCTTCATAGAGTCTTGATTGTTGTGCCATTGTTTATGGCTTGTCATAGTGAGACTTGGGAATAACATTGAAGACAGGTAAAATTCATGGTTCACATCTATACTTATGTCATCTACTTGGATTTTATGCAGCTTAAGTCAAGAGATAATGCTTTTGACGTAGCACAGACCTACGATTTTCTTAATCCAAAATGTATCTCGTTTACCAGCATAGTTTACCAGGCAGGTACTTGTCAATAATTGCCTGGTAGTATGGCCACAGCTTCTCCACGTTTGGACGTACATCTGCTTTTGTGTACAAGTCGAATTTATTGAACTCGAGTACCCAGTCCAGTAAATCCTCGTCCTCCTCGCTCATCAAATGTGTGTACTCTTTCTTGTTGTGCCATGGGTAGCACGAGTGGTAGCGGATCATACCAAGTCCTTCTTCCGGGATAGTAGTCTTGTTAAACTTAAGCATCTGATACAGGTACTCGTCATGACCCCATGCAAACTTGAGATTCGTAAAACCACAGTGAGGCTCATACATGCCATACTTTGTATTGTAGCGTGGATCGCTCATGTCGGGATTGGTGGCATTGCATTCTGGAAAGACAACAGAGTCAGGAATCTTGCACCCTACGACCCACGTGTCTCCACCAAGTGCCCACTGGTCTCCATTAGCCGTACCCTCCTGCCCGTCCTCAGCATCCCCCCAGAGATACTGAATCTTGCCCATGTCATGCAACAATCCGACAAGTTGAAACCAGTCAGGGTGACCGGCAGCACGGATGCCCTCGGCCGTTTGTAGCATATGCTCGAGATTGGGCAGTGACGAGTCCGGATCAGATGAATCGACGTACCCCATTAAGGCCGTAAAGGCTTCTCGAATAGTCATTTTGATATTGGCAAAGGAGCCGTATTTGGCTTGCATCTTTTCCTGAAAGACTACGGTCTGGTTCTTGCGCATAAGCGCATAGTGGCGCGACACGAGCGCATGTCGATCCGAGTTTTCGTAATTGCGAAATTCCTCTTCGGCTTTACCGGCAGTGACCTTCGTAGTGATGTCACACTCAGGTTTAGTCGGTACGACGACATTGTCTTCAGTCATAGCAATAATCTTGTGATTCAATAACGTATAAAGTTGTTGTGCGTGGAGCAGAACCAGATTCAATCTGAAGTATGAGATTGAGTGATTGAGAATTCACTGGTGCCCACTGCAGCTGGTTTTAGAATTCCGTTTCAAGGACATCATTGAACTCTGTTCAATACTAAGTTGTAGATATAAAGTCCAAGAAGTTCAGTCTATTTATCCACTGCGATGTGGTGACGAGTCATGGCAATGTGCAAGCGATCGTATGGTGTCAAAGCAGGTTCAAGTTCAATGGGTCCTCCTTCCCAAGGACGGGATTCCACGTGCAAAAAAACACGAAACAATGCTTGCGTGCTCTGCCCTTCAGCGGTCGCCTTTAATGGCATTAGTATTGCTAACTCAGAACACAATCTCGTCATTCAAGTCGACAGACCGACATGCATGACAAAACAAATAACTACAAGCCACTTCACTCATTGTTGAATACCTCCTCGAGTTTGTTCCTTACAGCTTTGTTTTTTTTCCAGTTGAGCTCCTCCATTCTTTTTTTTTCATTCCTCTTCTTCCTGCCTCTCAGTATCATCGCTACTATTGCTATGACTGAAGACAATGTCGTCGTACCGACTAAACCTGAGTGTGACATCACTACGAAGGTCACTGCCGGTAAAGCCGAAGAGGAATTTCGCAATTACGAAGACTCGGATCGACATGCGCTCGTGTCGCGCCACTATGCGCTTATGCGCAAGAACCAGACCGTAGTCTTTCAGGAAAAGATGCAAGCCAAATACGGCTCCTTTGCCAATATCAAAATGACTATTCGAGAAGCCTTTACGGCCTTAATGGGGTACGTCGATTCATCTGATCCGGACTCGTCACTGCCCAATCTCGAGCATATGCTACAAACGGCCGAGGGCATCCGTGCTGCCGGTCACCCTGACTGGTTTCAACTTGTCGGATTGTTGCATGACATGGGCAAGATTCAGTATCTCTGGGGGGATGCTGAGGACGGGCAGGAGGGTACGGCTAATGGAGACCAGTGGGCACTTGGTGGAGACACGTGGGTCGTAGGGTGTAAGATTCCTGACTCTGTTGTCTTTCCAGAATGCAATGCCACCAATCCCGACATGAGCGATCCACGCTACAATACAAAGTATGGCATGTATGAGCCTCACTGTGGTTTTACGAATCTCAAGTTTGCATGGGGTCATGACGAGTACCTGTATCAGATGCTTAAGTTTAACAAGACTACTATCCCGGAAGAAGGACTTGCTATGATCCGCTACCACTCGTGCTACCCATGGCACAACAAGAAAGAGTACACACATTTGATGAGCGAGGAGGACGAGGATTTACTGGACTGGGTACTCGAGTTCAATAAATTCGACTTGTACACAAAAGCAGATGTACGTCCAAACGTGGAGAAGCTGTGGCCATACTACCAAGCAATTATTGACAAGTACCTGCCTGGCAAACTATTGTGGTGAGACGTTTCATTACCCCATGCAAGCAATCAACATCAGATTCTTTTGGCCTTTGAGTTGGGCCAATTCCAAGCAATTATTTCATATAGTCTCATTCCTTCAGTCAAAGGACCTCTGCAAGGTAAAAGTGATAAGTTCTGCTGCGTTTAGACTCATGGCATCAGCATTATTCATATACCAAAGGAGGTGATTTGGTTAACATGCAGTTTATTAATCAGTAAAAAGCTTCCGATGGCTTTGCGTAAAGACTTACCTGGCCGCTCGATATTTTTGCAAGTTTCCATGGGAATATCTTCAATATCTACTCCCGTTCGTGGTTGTAACTGGGCTATGGTGAATTAGTTCTGTTGCGTGATTCTTGGTCCGTTCATGTAAAGCTCGTAGAGATCGGCACGTTTGCGCAGGTGTTCCTGCATTGGACCTAGTAGGCGACTAAACGTGGCTCGGTCCAGTACAAGCAGCTTCGTCTTGCGTATAGCAGTGACAGTAGCTTGTCGCACATCATCGTGAATGAGTGCAAGCTCACCAAAGAAATCTCCAGCTCCAAGTCGAGCTGACACTTCGTTTCCTCCACGTGTACACTTGACTTCACCGTTTTCAATAATATAGAAATCATCACCTCGAGACCCCTCTGTCAAGATCGTATCTCCAGACTCTACAAACTGTACGCGTAAAGCGTCTGCCACTGTCATCTTCTCATAACTCGACAAGGTCGAAAAAATTGGAACTTGCCCTAGAAAATCGAGATACAAAGCTCGTTGCTGCATTGTGGTCGCCATAAGCACTCGCTTATACGTGACTCGATCCAATGTCCAGCATTCCACTAGTGTTTTGGCACGTACTGTAGCAGCTCGTGGTGAGTCGTACAATAATGCCAATTCACCGAAAAAGTTACGAGTCGACGTTGCACAGACTTCCCCGACTATTTTGTCATTAACGAGTACGTCACAGACACCAGTATCAACGATAAAAAACTTATCTCCTCCAATTTCTCCTTGTGTTACAAGATTTTTCCCTGCATCAACTGCAATGTATTTCATAGCATTTACCAACACTTGTAATGTGTCTTGTGGTATATTTGCAAACAGTAAATTACGTCTCACGGAACGTTGAATGGATTCGGCATCATGTGAACTTTTTGGGACCATAGGAGGTGTCCATTGCTCCGTAGGTGGTGATACAAAAGATGACACAACGGAACGACGATGCGTCTTGGCAGAACCACCCAATCTTGCTTTAATAGCGTTAAAATCCACAAAACATTCGACATCATTGTCACTATTGAAAAGTACATCCTCTTCTTCGGTTTCGTCATTTTCAGAATCAGATAATGTAGTCAGGATATGATGGAAATGCTGCATGTTGGGACATTTCTGCTTGGACAAAGCTTTATTGTCTTGGACCGATCTGTACTTTTCATTATTACAGTCTTTCACTGGCATTCTCTTTTTAATGTCTCCTTGTTCTTCTTTTTTAGGTAATTATTATTTTTGGTCTCGAGAAGAAAGTGATGTGCGTATGAAGTGGAAGAAAGTCAAATGTGATGTCGATGATCGCTGTCCTTCTTTTTCTTGTCGCAGGATCTTATTCTTCGTTTTTTTTATATGTCGTCAGATGGGAGGGCGACTTGAAGTTTATATAGGGAATACAAAAAATTAGATACGAGATGAGCAAAAGGGATACCTAATAACGGAAGAAGATTTCTGACGTGGCGACGTTTCGAATCATTATATGAGGAAGAGCTTAAGGCGGGGTGAAGAAGAGTTTAGAAACTTGTGCGTGCAATTTTGGTAAGAATATATACATATTCTATTCTTTAAAGCATGATCTTACAACTTACCGGCAGCCTTTTACTCTTTCGGGTGCCACAACAACTTTAAATCGGCTAGTGCCTGTTCAATATCATCAGCAAACTTGTCCGAGCTTGTGGACGGGCACGCCTTCTTGCTGGAAATGTGAAAGCCAAGCATGTTTTCTCCTGCAATCATGTAGCTGACACCGTAGCCGTCTTCCGCTACAGGGCCAAAGCCACCACCAGGACAGCGTGCATCCTCAATAGAAAATTTAGATCCTTCCAGAGCTTTCTCAACCAAATGCCAATTTTCCGTCTGTTGCTGAGGCTGCTGGCTTGTCGACAAACGCCACGGACGGCTGAGCGCATTGTTCAGGAATGGAGACTCAATGCCGAAACCGACAGAGACGCAGTAAAGCGTAAAGAGGTGACGGTCAATCCCTTTACCACTCATAGCATTACGGTAATTGTCCTGGTGCACGTCACAAGCACGTTGGAGCAGCTTGAGTTTCTCACCGTCCGACAGCTTGGAATCCACCATACCAAGAACAAATGCTTTCGACTCATTCGTCACTGGCCGGACTGTTTCCGTACGACCGTTTCGGTACAGTCGAGTCATGCTAGACTCGTACGTCTGCGTAATGGTGCCTGAGTTGCGATAGTACGCGAGCTGCAACGCCATCTGAATGAACGCATCAGGGCTCACACGAAACTTCTTGATGAGTCCTTTGCCATATTCCGTGTGCGAAATCACTTTCAAATCAAAGTCACTAATGGCCTTCCCAGCATCTTCTAGAGATTTCAACACAGCTTGGTCAAGGCCTGACGAAAAGTTCCACTGCAGCAATCTACAGGGTGGTAGTTTAGACGCACGTTCTTTTTCTGATAGCACTCGAGTGTCTCCATTCTTATCATATGGCATAGTGTAGCACTGCTTAGTGTACACTTGCTCCCACGCATGAGCCATCACCGGCGCATCAGCCCATGCATGCTCTGCATTAATTCCAGCAACACTGTTTTTGTAAATCACAAGGTTAAACGACTTGTCAAACCAGCGGTTGCCACCACTACCGTGAATTAGATCTTTCCCCATCAACGTCCAATCCTCAGCCATCTCATTTTGAAGAACCACCACAAACACTGCCGACTCAATAGCCTCCAGCGAGCGCTTGTTGATACCACTCGACAAAAATTGCTCACGATTTTCCGCCCACTCAATACGACCAGCTGCAGTCAGTGCAGCGAGATTCTCTTCTGCCTTCGTCGATGCATCCATCGACAAAGCCATCGTTTCAATCCACTCAAACTGGCGTTGGATTTCAAACTTTGAAAGCAATTTGCCATATTGACCCTTTTCAAATAAAGGCATCTTAAACACACGACCATGGCAGAACACAGCAATGTGTTTAGATTTGTGGTGGTACAGCTTGATTGTATCTATCTCACGTCCGGGGATGCGAGTACACGAGAAGATCCGTTGGTACTGACTCATACAGAGCGGGACAATGCCCCGAATAAGCTGCGGTGCTAAATGTTCTCTGTCCAGATCTTGTTTAAAGAGCAAAAACTCGTGCACAAGTGTAGCAGCCAATGCCAAAGGTTTCGTGGTCAGTGTAAAATTGAGATTCGCACCTGGTAGTGCATAGTAATTACTATTGATCATAAGTGACGAACGGCCTTTTAGATATACGTACTTCTCCCACCAGTCCGTCACGTAATTCGATGACCACCAGCTCTTTAAATACAAATAAAACTGAAATTTTGGGCCTTCCTTGTGCACAAATTCATTAGCCATGTGCTCGACTTCTTCATACTCTTTCGAAGTAAGCAGTGGATGTACAGACTTAAGATATCTCTTCACGGTATCTTTCAATGATGGTAATGGTAATCTCGGTAATGCATCTTGAAACGAGTACGTCAAAGGGTTCCGACCACCAAAAATCTTCAATAATGCTGCCCAGATGATCACAATAGACCTTTTTTCCTTTGGAGCGAGATATAGCCAGCCCCTGTAGCTTAATAACAGTCTGAGGAATAGTCTCTGGACTGCCATGAGCCCAAGTAAGCCAAGGAAGGCTGTCCATGCTGCTAAGTACGCCACGTAAATTGAATTGGGCAATAAGTGAGAGTACGGCACTAAAACGTTTCCAATTTGCCACACGACCACCGAAATGGACCCATTCCGCCACCACGAGTCCGTTGGTGATAACACAACAATTACTGAGACCGCGATAACGGTCAAAATGGCTACAAATGGTGGAGCGGGATAGACACCACGTTGAAGAGCTCGTTGAAGATGGAAACATTCCCGGACGACCGAACGTCGAATCGCGTGTGGGGGTGGGATTGTAAAA
The DNA here is from genome assembly GCA_947646735.1 of Peronospora farinosa. NCBI lineage: Eukaryota > Oomycota > Peronosporomycetes > Peronosporales > Peronosporaceae > Peronospora > Peronospora farinosa. Next base: position 234,483 of record CANTFK010000077.1, on the reverse strand, counting down.
GATACACGAATACCTTCGTCTGAGTAAAGCAATTCCATGCCACGCTTGTGCTCGCCAAAAACTCCGATAGCCTGATGTGCTTCAGCCATATTGGATGTTTTATGGGATTAATGTGTGTGGAAGTCGGCAAATTCAAAAGTGACGACGACTTTGAAGTGAGAACAAACGTCGGTGAAGAGTGATGGTCAGAGGTAGGCAAATGCAATAATGACGCTGTCGACGAAGATTGCAGATTGCAATCTGCGACGTGCTAGTATATTTATATTTAACCAGCCTGTTATTTATAAAATGTATCTATAGCATCTAATTATACTTGTTTGTGGTATGCAACCTTGAAGTTCGCTAACATGTGATTACATCATCACGTCGGTGAATTGAAGTAGAATGTTACCTGCTGTTGCATCGTCTATGGGCTTCTTTTCATCTGTATCGGATGGTGTTGCAATGCGCAATTGACTCTTATATCTTAATGTCGATACAAATTGAAGTCAAAAGAGCGAGCTCCATGGACGAGAAACTTTATACATTATCATAGGCATAAGTTATTGGAGGAAGGATTACTCTCAGCCATGACTGACTCAACAATCGATCATAGGTCATGAGAACCCATTTGAAAGGAACACATGAAACTGGCTATGTGCTTTATATTAATTTGACGTTTCGGCACTAGGCCAAAAATGCGATTTCTACTTCATCTACAGTATCTCCGTGACTTATTGCGGCACAGTGAAATTGCTGCGTGTGTGTGTACTCAGCGCTTGCAATAGACTTGGAAGACGTGGAGAATTTGTCAAAGCACTAGATCTTGCAGGAGATACGATCTTAGGAAGTGATAACTGCATGCCAGAGTGTAACGTCTCGTCTTGAGGATAAGTCGGAGCAGGAGGCGCTGACACTGAGCTGTCCCAATCCACGTGCGCTACGCAGTAGAGCTTGGACTTGCGGCTGCGCAAACAACCTTTGACGTGGCAGCGCTGTCCACCGCCATGAGCCCAGCACAAGTCGCTGCGGCTCTGAGCGCCCTTGCAGCAGCCCACGTACTGGCATCGACGGCCGCCACCGTGGCCACGACATAGGCCTCGGCTCACCGAAATCTTGTCGCAGTTTACGACCTGGCAACGTTTGCTACTGCCACTGTTGCTATTACGGCGATACCGTGGGCGGGAGATATTGAGCTCCCTGCCGGACTTCAAGTGTTTCTGTGTGTGATGGTAGACACGGGCACTGCCAGTGCTCGATTGATCCGAGTGGTAGAGTGGAGAGCTTGTCAAGCTTGTAGAGGGGCTTGGCACCTGCACCGTAGACGTATCCAAGTGCGAGTTGGGGTGCATGTACTGTGACCAGGTAGAGGTAGGGGCTTGTGTCTGGTGCTGCGGCGACTGCTGGTAGGGTAGAGAGGAGAGTGCACGCACAGCATCGAAGCGTGCAGCGGCCACAGTGGCGTCCTCCCCCTCGGGTTGGTGCGTGTACATAAGCTGCTGCGTCTGAGGTTGCGGCATGGTCGGGATTAGCCGTTCCAGGTGCTTGACCAGGTCGTGGCCCCGCGGTAGCACAATCGAGGAAGAGCGGTCATTACCCAGACCAATGGAGATGGAGATGGTCTCGGTTTGTGAAGATGGCAGATTGTAGTGCGACGGGGTGTAGTGCGGTGCGCTGGTGTGCATCATCATTACGAACTGTTTTGGGCTTGAGCTTCTGGTCGCGAGTTGTGGAGTGATTGAAAGTGTTGTCAGGAGAGAGGGGGTGGATGAGATGGTGGTGGAGAGTGTCGATTGTATTGATTTCAAGCTCATTGTAGAGATGTCACCCCTGCCTTTGAGGCGGGACCCGAATTGAGACGAGGGCGTTGATCGAAACACCAATATAACTTGGAGTCCTGGCCCAGGCGATAGACTTTGCGATCGGCCTGCTTTCTGCGCATACACCATGTACAAAAGACGTTTCGAGGGTGGATTATGCAGCGATGACAGTCTCTGTACATGGACTGTAAAATGTTCTGTATCTTTCCTTCCGTACCTCCTCGAGACACGCGTGATGGGAATTGTTGTGACTATTTTTATGCAAGGAATGGGATGCCAATCCTTCATTGTAACGACAGGATGGGCTATTGGAACTGGCTCAGCTGATTAATCATCTTTGAACCAATCAGATGGAACGATAGCAGCGGGAAGATTATTGATAAAATAAAATTAAAAAAAACATGACCGTGTGTCCCGTCTGTTCAAAGTCTCCGCTGTGAGCGCAAGTCATGTAAACACGCTAGTGTTACTTTTTGCGTAAGTTGATTCACCTGATTACAGTGAAAGCCTAAGCAGCAAAAGGTACTTCCTGCTGCATTTGTTGCATAAAGATCGCTTTTCTCGATTATATTTGTATATCACTGAATTGGTGTGTTTGTCGCAGACTGACAACTTATGGCATACAAAAAAGCGCGTGGCAACGACCCGTTTGATGGGGTTTTATAGGATACCTTGCTCGATGAGATGACTGGATTTTGGTTTCAATGTACGACAGTCGTGTGCGTCGGGGGTTGACTTGGTGGCAATTTGTCTTGTTCGTCACTATATATACTTCACTGCTGAGTGATTACATCTGAAAGCGAATCCACACTCGCCTCAACATAAAAGTATTTACACGTAAGTCTTAGAATGCTGCTTGGGCTACATGTAAATGGAAGCCAGTGCAGGTGTTGACAGTTGTCGGGAACATCTCAGCGCCAAGAGACGTCTGTCGAGATCGAGTGATATAATCGGACCACAGCAGTAGCTCTGCAAAATGTTATAGAAATCGCCATCTCTTTGGCATCCATCACGGATGTGAATGCAACTCGTTGCTTGGTGAGACAGCTCTTACGGATGTGGAATGCGTCGCTATTCTTCAGCGATCTGTCTATTGACTATGAACGTGCAAAGCTCATTGACATTGACAAGAGTCGGTCTCACTCGTCCGGCTCGGATCAAGGCCGTCCATTTGTTTATCATCATAGCGACAGATGAGTGCGTATACTGTACTTGTACTTTCTTCTCTGTACTAATGGTCCCGCGCCCGACATTACAACAACACGAAGAGAAAGTAAGCATTTGATGGAGCTGAAGCAACGGGCGTTCACCTAGACCCCAGTTCAAATCGACAGTTGACGACAGGTCACCCGTAATCGAAGCTCTGTTAGCCCACGCCAGCGTCTCCTGTCCATCCAAATGTGGATGACCGATACTGCCGTGTCTCATAATGTCCCATAGTGTCTGCTAGACGTCAAAGATATTTCCAAAATGTCTCGTAAAAACCACTTCTTAGTGCAATACCAATGCGACTATCATGGTCTATAGATTTAGGATTACAGCTTTAAATGCTTAGACTTTGTGGCGCTTCCTTCAGTGAATCCATTTATGGCCGAAGCAGCACTCGCCGTTATGCACGGGATGGCAAAACTCAGTGGCGATGGGTCCTTTGGTCGAGACGTGATCGTGTCTCTTGAGTACTGGGCGTAGAAAGCACGACGAAAACTGTTTGACTCGTTACTTGATGAGCAATGCCACACGTTCGACAGAAAGAACACCACGTCCCCAGCTGCAGCAGTCACTGGACCACTCGCATGAAGCTTTCGGCTTTCAACATTGTCCTTATCCGATTCCGGCAACACATTCAGCGACACGAACCGAAGTGGACCATTGACTGTCGTTACATCGTCTAAAGCACACCACACCGATACATAGGTGTGGATAGACTCTCGATGTACACACATGGCAAGTTGTTCGTCGTCGTCTCGATGCCAACGAAATTCCACGTGGCTCTTTGGAGGCTTTATAACATAGTGTTCATTAAAAAAGAACATGTCCGTCGCCACCTCGGACTTGTCAAAAGCTGCCAGCATTTTTCCTGCAATCGTCGGCAGTTTCTCGAACAGCAACGAGCCAAACACTCGTTGGTCCGCGACGCTTTTGTTCTTCGATCGAGCTTCCAAGTAGCAGTTGGATTCGATTCGTGCTCTATCAGAATCTCTCATCTGTTGATAGTTTTTAATTTTTAGTTAGTGGAGAATTCACACCACTTTGACGTAGCAAAAACTAATGGACAGACGAAGATAGAAACGCACCGGACATTGTGCGAGGACGTCGACGACACAACCCTGGGCAACGATAGACTCAGCGGACTGACAAGAATAGAGGGCACTGCTTTCAGTCTGCAGCACGCGCAACTCGGAGGGCGACAAGACGTTTTGGACGTAGACCCAGCCATGAGTTGCAAAGTGGTCGAGTTGGGGCGAACCAATACTAGGAGATCGAGACATTGACAATGAGCACTCACGCTTCATGGGCATTTTTCTTCTGTTAAATGTTTTTTTATTAATGCCCAAAACGAGCGCATTAATAAAAAAACAATGGAGAGTCGTAGCTATTTGGATTATTTTAATTAAACCATGCAAGATCGATACTTTGTTGTGACGTACTATCCCAGGATGGTCACGACACAACATCCACGACGGACGAATCGACAACAAAAAAGAAGTATATGCACATCTCAGTATTGTTTATATGCCGCTTCGAAGCGGCCTGAATTCGCCTTCCTTCGGCCTGAATTCGCCTTCCTTCGGCCTGAATTCGCCTTCCTTCGGCCTGAATTCGCCTTCCTTCGGCCTGAATTCGCCTTCCTTCGGCCTGTGTCACGTCCTTTTTTACGTACATAACAAGTGGTGGCTAGTCACACGATAGCAATTAGAGGTGGTACCCAGACTCAGACTCAGTGGGTAATTACCCATACCCAGACTCATGGGTTGGGTATGGGTAATTGGCTTTAATTAACCACCTTACCCATGGGTACCCATGGGTAAATGTACCAAATTTATAAGGCATACATCAGACACACCTGCTCGTATTATTTATATAATTGTTAAATGTATTGGTGACTCATTACGCCTTTTTGGTGAAAGTCTACCGCACATATGATGCAAAGCAACTGGAGCCGGTGGCGCATGCCATGCTAAGCAAACTCAAGAAATATATATCAAGCTGGCGTTTAAACAGGATGCAAACTTCTTTGCAACGGTGTTAGATCCAAGATGGAATATCAGCTGGTTCAAAAACCTCGACGAAGGGCCAAAGCAATTTTGGGCTCTTGGCCATAGCCCACAAGCATATTGAGTTGCTTTTTGTGGATGCAGCATACAGTCATCAGAAGTCATTAGAAAAAAAACCGCATCCGCCACCTGTCAACATTAGTAACGCATGAGCGATGACGACATGGAGCCAGACGTCTTCGCATTTGTTGAAGGCAGAGTTCTAAGACCGCAGTGAGCAAAGTCGAGGAAAATAGCTCAAAATTATTTTGCTCTTTCGCCTGTTCACATACACTAATTGCCATTGGAGTGGTGAGCACTGCATCAGCTGCAATTCCCGACACTTGCAAGGATGGCAAGATTTTATCTGGCCCGCGTCTTCAACTCCGTTTGAGAGAGGTTTCTCTCAAGGTAAAAAGACTTACAGGTAGAACAGAACTTCGCTTTCCCCTCAAAAGCTTGGAGAGGCTTCTGTACTTCAAGGATTGGATAAGGACACAGAGTCACGTTATTTTGTCGGCAAGGGACTAGTTTTTTCCTTTGTCAGCTCGCTTGAACTTCCAAGTGGGAGACGTAGAGTGTGGATACTTTTATTATCAATTTTCCTTTATGCTTTTCTCCCTTTCATATTATTTAATAGTCCGCATGTTTATTGCGCGGGTAACATGGGTAATTACCCGCGGGTATGAGTCCAAGTCGTGGGTAATGAAATTTGAATGAGTCTGAGTCGTGGGTCAACGCAATTACCCAACCCAGACTCATGGGTACCACCTCTAATAGCAATCATGTGTATGTGACAAGAACCGACGGCGTGATGGTTGCACATTCACGACCTTGAATTGCTCTTATATAGGGAATATCGTAACATTGATACATTCGTAAATCGCCATCGTAAGGGTCAATATTTCCAATTAAGATTTCCGAATATTTCACATGGCTTTAGAAACATTTCTACACTGAAACACGTACATATTCTACGTGGTCCACTACATTCTACGTGGTCCACTACATTCTACGTGGTCCACTTGAATGATACGTGGTTTCGAAGCGGTTTTGCATCAGTAAGAGAGCGAGTGTACCGTGGTGGCATGGCCGGCGACAAGAGCTGCCGTCATGTCGGTCAAGCTGTACGTCTAAGTGATTTCCGTCGTGAACTAAAAAAGCATTCTCATTGTCTATGTGAGGTACGTGCATCTCTCTCTCTCTGTCTCTTTCTTTCTATGGTCTAATAAAGTACCGTACTTTATATATTCTTATCCTTTTTTCCTTAGTTTTGTCCAATCACTTCCATATCTGCCGATTCTGACATGGCTACAGCTTTACAAAGTTGGGAAATCTATGATCAAAACACCAATTTAATTGTGTGTGTTAGTTGTGCTTTTATTGGGTGCTTTCATGATGGACACTTTAGTCTTCATCTTCAGACTCATTCCAAGCATTTTGTGGGCTTTCAATTGGTTTCCAAGACTTTTTGGTGTGAACCTTGTCACATGGACATTCCTATTGATGTTCGGCCTAAAGTGGAAAAAGCACGACAAGATTTTGGTAATGCAGTGGAAGAAATTGCAGCCAAGAAACGACGGCAACTTCGGAATCAAAGACCTCTTTCAAATGGTGTTCAGACTTCCATGTCACCAATTTCAACACCCAGTGGATCAGCTATAAATTTGCTGGATTTAAATGCAGATGCAGAGATGTTGCCGGTTCCTAAAAGTGTTGTAACAGTGGAGAGAAAGATAAAAGAGCTGAATGGAGAAATAGGTGGACCTTCTATTCGACAAGCAAATGAAGTTGCGTTGCTCAATATGCCACTTCGTACAAAAGCGGGGGAAGATAAAATGCGACGACGTATTCTCAAGAAGACGCAACCTTCACTGGACATTAACATCCCGACAAGCAGCTTGGATCGTGTAGATAAAGACGAGTTACCGACCATGGTGCTGGGCTTTACAAATCTTGGCAACACGTGCTACTTTAATGCATGTATGCAGGCACTGCTGACAGCAACGTACTACTTTCCTGAACATACACATATTGAGGAGGTGTTGGAGACAACAAATACGCCGATCACCACTACCTTTACGTACGTTGACCTATAGGGGTAAGCGAGATATGACCCACTCTAATGGATTGTGCTGCTGCATTGACATAGGATGCTACACGAAACAGTGAAAAAGCGCTCACGGAAAGCACTTGCTGGAGGGGCCTCTTTGGACCGACAGTCAAAAGGCAAAAGTGGTCGTTCGCGCTCGAGCTCGTCTTCAGTGTTGACTGTGGCACCACTGCTCAAGGAGATGCGGAAGAAATTTTTGCAGTTCCGTGGACATTATCAGCAAGATGCACACGAAGTATTCATTAGTTTTCTTTGGGCTGTTGACGAAGAGATGGATCCTCCGTTGCCTGTTACTGATGAATCTTGTGAGGCCGCTGCAGAGCATGCTCCTTCTATCAGCGTTACAAACAGTAGTTGCAGTACTGCAAACTCATCGGAACTTCCGTTCGATGATGGAGATGATTTTTCTCGTGGAAAAGGAACATGGCCTGAAGAGGATGCGATGGAAGTGGAGCTGACAGAAATGGGCGATCAGGAAACAGAGGAGGACGGTTGTGAGAGCGACGCTGATAACTCAGAGCACGAGGACGAGAAACAGATCTTTGTAAAAACAGAGACTGGTGAGACGATCTCGATGCAGGTGCCCAAAAGCGCAACGGTGAAAGAGGTTCAGTATCTGTTAGCTAAGCGGCTGAATCTTAACGAAGAAGATATGGTACTGAATGCCTCCAAGGAAGAAACACGCGCTACGCTTTCATCGCGATCGTCAGCTGTGCTTCACGCAAGAGCTGAGAAGAGGAAGATATATTCGAGGCTAAATTTTACACGCAATTTGTTTGGGGGTGCACTTACGACGGCTGTGACGTGCAAAGCTTGTGACAAGCGAACGGAAATCGTCGAGGATGCATTTCACCTAAGCGTGTCCGTCCCGGATGGGCGCCACCAGGAACTAACGATTACGGATTGCCTTGATAATTTTATAGCCGAGACTCAATTGCTTGTAGAAGCCAATAATGGCTACGACTGCGATAAGTGCTCGCGTCAACCGAAGGTACGCAGTGCGGCAGGTCGATTTATACGCAAGAAACGCCTGGGACCAAACGCTCAACCGGATATGGAGATTGTGTTGCGCGATGCGTCCATGCAGCTGTTTGTGTCGGCGATGCCCCGTATTCTTGTGGTGCATATCAAGCGTCTAGCACGTTCCCGAAAGATTACACAACACATCGTTTTCGCCGAAAGGCTGGATATGACCCCTTACGTGAGCGAGACACTCCGCCAAGGCGGTGGTGACGCAAGGAAGCATTCGCTTTCTTACGAGCTTATCGCAGTCGTTGTGCATATGGGCAACAGGCGCTCTGGCCACTACGTTGCGTACGTTAGCCGGTCGCGTCGACGCGAAGCTCTCTCGGCAGCTCGTGCGCGCAGCCACCTCGCTTCAGACGGAGGTGGAGCTGCCCCTGTGGTTACAACACCGAGAAACAAGGAGGATTCACCACGAACGTGGTACTATGTCTCGGACACCGTCGTCAAGCGTGTGTCTTTCGAGCAGGTATTGCAATGCGAAGCGTATATGCTATTCTATCAGCGTCGATCGAAAACATTGGCTAGCAGAGCGACACCTGCGACTTCCCCTACAGCAGAGACGGAACAATCGTTGACAGAAACCGCATTGTGAAGCTGGCGGGATGACGAGACTAGACCTTGTTTGCCCATCTATGAGGACACTTCCAAGGTATAAGGCCATTCAATAGACCGCACTGATATTGGGGATGTTGTGTGTTACAGCAATCCATGGCAAGCACAAAGAGTTGATTGGACACTCGAGTGGGGTGAGGTAAATGAGATGATGGTGCTCGTTCTAACTCATGCTATCTGCATCTTTCTACGATCTGCCTAAGGTGTTTCAATGTTTATTAGCCAAGTACCAGCGAGTGTCTTTTCGTGAAGCAATCACCTCGGCAATTCTAAGTCTGTATGTTGCTGTACTGTGCTGGTGTTGAGCACGAAGTATTAGCAGTGACGTACCAGATTCTCCGACAGAGGTTCAACAAGATATTAAAGGAGTCATCAGCCTGGGTAAGCGTTTGTAAGCATTTATCTGGAGGACATACCGCCGGCTATCAAGGAGACTCTCGTGCTCGCGGCCAAGTCGGCAAGAAAGCGCAGTAAGTGTTGCAAGCTCATCCAAGTGCGCGACCTCGCGCAGGAGTATTCTGCATCACCATTGCGACGAGGTGGCCGGTGTTCGTTCTAAGAATGAGGCGACATAATCAAATGGTGGTATGATGATGAAGCTGACGTGAAGATGAACCTTGTCCCAAGCAATGTCCAGCGCTCTACTTGGAAGGCAAACAATTACGGACCTGATACCGCGCCACGTATCCGACATCTTCTCACTAGGAAACATTACGACAGTTCAGGACAGAAGTTTACTCGAAACATGGTCTCCGGTTTGAAAAGGGATACTACGTGCTATGTGACTCGCCTATCCCAAAAAAACATGAACCAGAGACTCCAGAGCGAAAAAGCATCGATGTGACGCACTTACCCATCTAAACTCCTTCTGTCTAGCCGCGTCAAGAGCAGGAAGAGCAGGACACTTAGGTGGATGCTAGAATGTTGTGTCGTGTTAATGAGTACTTGTTGGATACCTGTAGCTGCGTCGAAGATTGAGAAATAACTAACGTACCACTCACACTTTTGTTGCTTTCTTTATTTGATCAGGAACTTCCGTGTTTATCGGCAAAGTGCTGGTATTACACAACTTGCAGTCTGCTCGAAGCTCGAGATGGAGGTTTCCGCACGAAAAGCAGGAACAGCAGACTCCACAACAATATAGCATCGTACATCTCCAGAGTATTCCAGTATTGTGGTGCTCGCTTAGCCAACCCATGTGTCTTGTGTGAGAGCTCAGAACTTGCAGAATTAAACGAGCTGCCCACTGGCGTCACTGGAAAAAGACAAAGCATTCCTCAGGGATGTTACTCCGAGTCACCGTCGTGGAAAGTACCCGATAGGATTTTCTCTTCCTTGCCTACATCTTGGCTGGAAACAATCAAAAAGAAAGAAAACATCAATACCTTGTGCTTTGCCTTACCAACCATATCAACAACAACATGAACCTACCTAGATAACTTTGGAATGGTCACATTGTTGTCCAGTTGGTTCTTCAACTGCCCCTTCTCCCTGTCAACATTTGGTGCAAAATCGCGATCAGGTCCAGTAAAGATAGACTTTCACCATGAACACAGCAAGAATACCCCGGTCACGTTAGACCTCAACTAAGAAAAGAACAAGCTGGAACAAAGTCATACCTTGGCACCAGGACTGATGACAGGTGCTTGCACAAACGGATTTTCCGTGGCATTGTCACCCGTAGAGCCTTGAAAAGCATTCCATGTCGGCTGATGCACCATAATTGCAGGTTTTTCTATCAAAGTGTCATCACACTACACTCATGAGTATTCAATCTCACTTCACCATGAACAAAAAATGATGATAGCAAGTAGTGACGCACTGGCAGTCACAGTCTGCAGACCGTGCAGCGATTGCCGCACTTGAGCCTTTTCACTGATCAGCTCGAGTCTTTGACGTTTCGTATCCTGCTCTCTCTCCACCACCAGTCGACTATCTGAACTATATGTATGACGATTGGGCAATGGTGGCAAAAAGCTTGGTACATGTAGTGGCAGTCCTTCTCGTCGTCCAATCTTGGTTTGTTCAATTGTATTGCCAGCAATATCTCGTTTTCGAGCTGGAAAAGCTGGTACATCTCTTGGAAAAGGCCGTTTCGCAGTCCCAAGAGTCTTGATGAGGTCTTTAATATCCACGGGATTTGGCTCCAAGTCTTGTAAAGCTTGTCCAACATCTGTTGCTTTAGGCTGAGTCCGTCCTGCAAGCTCGGCAATATCCTTGGCAGCTCCTCCAATGCGCTGAATATCTACAGGAACAGCCCAAGAGTCAGTCGATTGTACCCTCTATACTAATGTATTGGTATACTCTACCCATACTATTGGTATACTCTACCCATACTATTGGTACACTCTACCTAAAATAATTGCAATAATACCGTACATTTTGCTAAAATTTCAGTCAATGCATCCAATGCCGACTTTTCAACCGCGTCGAAACCCACACCCCTAGCTACGTGGGCCACACTCATGGCTGATAAATTACGTGCAAAGAGGTCACCACTAGAGAGTCCCCCACCGCCTCCAAGCACGTCCAATCCGCCGTCTGTTCCTTTTTTGCTCATACTTACACTCGTACCACCTAAAGCCACATGTGGCGTCTTACGTGTCTCTTTTTTACGAGAAGAGACTTGAGGAGAAGCTGTACGTTGTGACGTAGAGATCGACGGTGGCTTGGCGTCCTGCATCGTCGTACTTATTGCTGCTTTAAGTCCTTTGTTTCCTGACGGATCCTAACTACCGGTATAAGGTCGGTATAAGGTAGGTCAAGAGGAACGGTAAGTGGGCTGATAGAAACGGTATTTTGAATCCGATACTAGCTTTTGCTATTACGTTTAAAAACGTTTCTATATTTTGTATAACGCTAGACCAGATATAGAACGCATATTCTAATTTTCTAGATCTTGGATTTAGAAGCGGGTCAGGGCTTGATCGTCTGAAGCATTTTGTGCATTAGTTCTTTGAACTATTAAGTTTTTTAGCTTATTAACTCTAAAAAGCTCTCCCTTGTTCCTTATACAGGGTGAGACTTCTTTAGTTGTTGTAATAAGTTACGTAGAACTAAGTGGCTTTCAGCCAAAAGTGTAGCGGAGCTACACAGCGCCCAAGTCAAAGGAAGACTCTCTGGCTTGAAGCCACTTACTTATATAAATAGAACTTATACAACGACTAAAAAGTCTACTTGGTTGTGAAGAACTAGAAGAAACTACTTGTTTAACAGGCTATAAGCTTAGTTGTTCAGAATCCAAATGGTCAAAGACCCAGAAACTCTAGTCTTACAAACAGCTTTGTTTTATAAAATTTGTGTTAGATAAAGGGGAGCGTTACATGTCCCTTTTTTTCTTGTTCACCTTCTCAATTTTTAACGACATTTGATTGGTCACAATGCCAAATGGGAACATTTGTTTAAATGTACAAACAAATACCTATAACGACACAGTTTTTATTCATTTTGGAGTTCCAAATCTAGTGCTTCAACATCTGCTGATGTTGCTGCTGATACTGCTGATTTTGCTGCTGTTGGTGCTAATAAAGACAATGAAGGTTCTTGACGACGACAGTTTCGGGCATTGTGGTCTATCTATTGGCAAATCCGACATTGACAGCGTCGTACAGGAGCTTCCAAAGCAGCGGCTTTTTCGACACAAGAGATAGAATAAGGAGAACGTAGAAGTGATATATTGAGCAAACCCTGCCGTGGTACTTTGTGCTCTCACAACCAGCACTGCTAAACGTAACTATCCAAATTGGAGAGTGATCGACCGATATCGGTTTCGTAACGGTCCAACCATGACCAAAAGACCGATGACGGGTTTGTAAAGGTGCATCCAAAACCAACATTTTGTAACGGTGCATCCAAAACCAACACTCCTCCTTGGTCGACGCACCACTCGACCAAACAACCCAAGAATTAGCGCAATCCATAGATATCGCACATATCTGTCATTTTCGGCGCTGAAAGTGCATTGGTCAGTAGTTCAGCCTTCATCAGACGGGATTTACGTATTCTGGCTTGACAATATCCTTGATGGCGTAAGTCCCGAATGAATGTAATCCGTATGTCCACGTATTTTGCGCTTGCCATGCTGTCCTCAGATTCCAACTGTCGAATTGCGGCTTGTTTATCCATCATCATGCGCATTGGCTCTGCCACCATAAAAAGCAATTTCGCGCACCAGCTCTCTAAACCCAAGAAGCTCACGACCGACATGCGAGGCAGACGTAAATTCTGCCTCCATAGTACACCCGGATGTTTCTTGAAGACCCAATGAAAGATGGCACCATCCATAGTAATAACACCCTCGCTTACTGATTTCCTGTCATGTTTATCAGCAGCAAAGTTAGAGCCACTCCAGCACCTCAAGACGACAGTGTTGGCCAAGGCTTTGGGCACATCCATCCAGCTTCAGTGTTTTTTTAAAGCGAGCAATTCGTTTCCAGTCGCTCACGATGGGCTGGTGTGCGCTGCGTCGACCTATGTACCGCAAAACCGATGTCAGGTCTGGTGCAGCGGGCGATCCAGAGCATGCTTCCCACGAACGACTGAAAATTACGTATTGGCGGTCCCTTTCCATCCTTTGCATGCTCTAAAACTCTTGCATCTTTGCAATCCGCATCGTAATTCTCGTCACTAATTTGGTTTGCGTACACCGTTAGCTTTTGCGAGACCATGTTGTTCTAATAGCTCTTCAATCGCTGCTTGTTGACCCAATATGTACCCCTCATCCTTGTCGAGACCAATGCGCATCCCAAGAAACTTCCGTGCTTCCCCAAAATCCTTGATCGACAATGTACTCATAGACAGAATCAATTCCTGTACCAGCGCAGCAGAAGACGTTGTTACCAACAAGTCATCAACGTAAGCTCCAACGATTGTTATATCGCATCCCGAACGCTTAAATATAAGCATACAACATTCGCTCTCGCGTAAAACCAGCCTCTTCCAGTTTTTCGGGTAACAAACGACTCCACAACCGGCCGGCCTGCTTTAGCCCGTATAGCGACTTTACAAGTCGAAGAGCCAACGCTTTCTTGTTATCCACGCCAAGTTTTTTCGTGACTTCGTCAGATAATTCCATCCCTTGTGGAATACGAAGGTAAATCTTCATGTCCTTGTCCTTTTCTACTTTTACGTAAGCGTTGGGAATGTCCCCGTGCTTGGCCGGCACTCTTTAACGTCGCGCGAAAACGAAATGACCTTGACAGTGCTTAACTTCATGACCGCTGCAAACGTGAGCCCGTAATCAACGCCGAAAAGCTGTTCGTTACCGCAGGCTACGAGTCTGGCCTTGAATCGTTCAATGGCTCCGTCAGCGTCTGTATTGGTCTTAAACACCCATTTAGTGTGCAAAACGTGCCTGTCTTTGGGTGGCACCACCACAACCCATACTCCATTCTTGTCCAGGGCATCGAGCTCCCCCTTCATAGCAATTAGCCACTTGTCATTTTGACGACTACGCATGACTTGTTCATAGTTCTTCGGATCAGCCTCCCTGACACTGTTCACCACGGCGCGAGCTTGTTGATCGAGTTCAGTATAACTAATTTTGTTCTGAGCCTGCTTCTGTGTTTTTAGTGTCGCTGCACGAAATCCGTAAGCATCGCTCGCCCAAGAGCTCCTCCGACCTCGAGTCTTGTCACATGATTCTGTTCCCGTCTCATTCGCTGGAGTGGTCATTGTAGTCGGTGTAGTGTCATCCATGAGAATTGAACGTCTTAGCTGATCGTTTTGTGTAGATGTGAGTGTCTTGACATTTCTGACATAATGAGTCACAATGACGAGCGTTTTCTTTGGAATGTACACGCGATAGCCCTTGATTTTGTCACTTCTTTCGATAATTGCACCAGCCTTTCCTCTCTCGCCCAGAAATTTGTTCCTCGCGTCGCGGTGTACCGTACATGGTGATCCAAGTGCCACATTTCGCTGAGTACGGAAGTGTTGTTCGTGAGCATTTGCAATGGCGATTGCTTGTCTCTGTTGGCCTTAGTGGGACTTTTGTTAAGAATATACTCTAAATACTCAGCGGCATCCCCCCAAAAGCTCAACGGTAAACCACAGGCGAACATCATGCTCCGCACCATGTTTATTATGGTGCGGTGCATTCTCTCAGCTTTTCCGTTGCTGGCTTGGTTTCTTGGTTCGCTTATTTGCCGCGCGATGCCGGTCTCCTTACAAACAAATCCAGCGTCTGATACTCACCGCTTCTGTCTGTTCTGAGGACGTGGATGCGACAGTTGAACTGTCGTTCGAAGAAAGCCATAGAGTGCTTGAACTTCTGAGCTGAGACGTACTTGGTCTTCGCCAAAAAAGACTCTGCAGTAATTAGTACGGTGATCGATAAAATTAACCATGTAACGGTTACCGAGACGGTCTTTAGGTGTCAATGGTCTTTTTTGATCAGATCAGATCACCCCCTCCCCCCAACGACGTATATCGGCGAATTGCTTCCCGTGTCCATGCGCGAATTCTAGTTCCTGTTTTGCTTGCCTTGCGCGCATGCTAGACAATTTGTACGATCATCATCTGTGAGTTGAGTTCCAAAATCAGGGTACTTAGCCATGCGTACAATTGTGTCGTATTTCAAATGTCCTAAACGTCGATGAAAATGTATCAATGATCCTTGCTGCACGTCATGCATCATCTCTGCCTCGTTTTGTTACAGTACGGACATCAGAATGTTGCTGACACTCTTCGTGCTTTCGTGTCCCAGCGTACGCACAACCAGAACGTTATTGGGTGTCTCAACGTCGAAAATAGAAGGCCCACCATGTATAAATGCAATCACGCGATGATGCCCGCGATAGAAAATACCATATCCTTTGGCCTCAAGCAGACCGTAAGAAATGATATTCCTCTCCACATTGTCGGCATAGTAATGTCGAGAAGTCGCACTTTGACAGCTTTTTCCATTAACGTTACACTGATTAAGACGGCACCGCACTTCGTGATACGCAGTTCTCCTCCATCAGCGGTGACACATTCGATAACACAGTCCTCTGCCTCTTCTAGCAAGTCAACATCGCTGACGAGGTGGCGACTTGAGCCGCTGTCTAGCACCCATATACCTTCTTCGCTGTTTGGCTCTCAAATGTCAAGTACAAAATCAGCGTTTTTGGACTTATCAAATCCCACTTTTGTATCAGGAAACAACGCCTTGACATGTCCCGTCTTTCTGCACTTGTAACACTTGCGTGCATCTGTTTATTTAGCCTGTACGTTACTGACGACGTCTCGTTCCACTTTCCTACGCAGTTCAATCCTTGTTGACTGCGCGAAGTGTGCCAACTCCTCTGGCTGCCGTCGGTAATCAGTGTGCATAAGGTTTAATCTTGCCAGCATCGTTAATATCATAGCTGGATCGGCATAGTGCACAATGTTGTCCTGCAAAAGGTTGTCGGCGCCGCCACAAGCCTCACTCACAGCAACTAAGTACAGATAGTGCTCCGTCCATGTTCTGCTTACACTTTTGGGTGCCATGAAAAGTTTCATACTTTGCGCAGGCGTAATCTTGGTCGCTAAAGTGTGTAGGAGCCTCTGCATTGTATGTTTCAGTGTGGGCTCCTCCTCCCACCATCCTTCAAATTGTCTGTTGTAGTAGCGCTCAGCTACTTTGGTCAGATGGTGACCGAGGATGTCAACCTTTATGTCTTCGCTCCACGTAAAACCACACGCACTTTCTGCAAATTGTATCTGCCGAACCGATAGCTTGCCCCAGGATAAGAAATCGCTTCCCAATCCTTGATACAATTCTTTACCGTCGAAAGGGCGAGTAACCCGCTTTCGTTGGCGAGTGTCAGGGACACGATCAAGGCGAGGCCCCGGTGCAAATTGCTGTGGGAAGTTAGATGATACACCGGTGGCGGTTGATAATGCTGGTTAGCGTAGGCTGCGGCGCCTGAGCCATTTTCACGTTGTCAACTGCATCGGCGAATGCATGCTGGTGCACACTAAAGTACGTGTTGGACGAAATTATCGGCGACACACGCCTAGGTGATGTCACGTCAAGAGCCTCTCTGCTGATTGCCCTGCCCTGACCGATCCTTGACCCGTACACACTGGCCTCATGGCCTTTTACACGGCTTTTCTCCTCTTGCGACGCTGTGGTGAAGTCGATCAAGAAAAGATTGATCAACGATATCGAAAGTGATCATAATATGGACCACTTACACGGCGGGAATCATATTCTATGGATTATACTTGGCTATTGTATGAGAGAGATCAAGATTAATCGATGAATGATCGCATAGTTTATACTTGGCTATTGTATTGGAATGACAGCTTATCTGGATCGATCATGTGATGGCCACGGTTGGCCGAGGATTACGCGGCTGTGATGACGATCAGGGTGGGAGATCGCTCGATCGCAATCGTCGATCGTGATCAACAAGTGTGATCGACGATCGTAACCTCGATCCAGAAAGCCGATCGCGAGATGTAACCGGTAACAGATCGATCGTAACCTCGATCGACGGATCAAGATCGCGATGGTATCCGAAGTGGACCACATACCGAGGTCTGATTTTCCTGAAAAGACGACACGCGGCAGTAGGTACTGTCATACAGATAGGCATAATCGTAGCATTTGGTATTGGATTGGTTAACATTAAACAGAGTTTCTTTTACTTCTCTTCCGGGCGGATAACTTTGGCCCCCGACGATCAAGAGCTTCTGTTACGCTACGACAAGTGATATCCCTGGATTGTTTGGCCAGGGATTACAAGAACTCTCAACTCAAGCAAAACCCCCCTGCGATCGGACGCAGTATACAACGTAAAGGAAAAGGCACAAGATCGAGACGGCTCAAGTGGTCAGAAGATCAAGTGAAATCAAGTGGATCAAGTATCTACATTTGGATAAGGCGGTCTCAAGGCAGACCAGGGTGACTCATAGAGCACCCCCCATACAACTTTCGATCGCGTGAGGATTTTCCACGTGATCGACCCCCCCGACCAATCCCCAACCACGGTCAAGCTCAGCATCGACTCAAGTCCACCGAGAGGAGTGCAGCCCGTCATACCGACGGGTACACAAGGTGAGGAAGGAAAGTTACACGGATACGGGGTACCCCCTCCGTTAGTCGGTCGTCTGGGCGCCATTGGAGAGTCGGGATCACATCTGAAATTTTGTGATCGCCACTCCACCACAATGGTGCGCGTGCCCGGATCTTCTGGTGACTCGGGATTTCACCGTGAGTCCCTGAGAGAAGATGTCAAGATCAAGAATGAACCTGGGATTGGAGCGTCAGAGGCAAAGGGATTGCCGCAGACGCGTGAAGAAAAAGGATCCCCGGATCATCAGCGTTTTGGGAGGGGCGCCGATGAGCAGAAAACAAAAGAGGAAGATCGATCATTCGATCTGGAAGAAAAACCTCTACCTCCTCCCCAGGTCCCTTCGGGGACCCCTGCGGATCACGTTGCAAAACGAGATTCGCGTGATGAGAATATTTCAATTAAAAATGAGAGAAATTTATCCAAAACCGCTCCTACAAAACCTAAGAAGAAATAGTCGACGAATTCACAGGTGCGGATAAAGGCACCGCGATTACAACTCAACGTTCAGACGAAGAAATCGGAAGATCGTGGTGTCTAAGGAAAAGAGTCGGCCGATCACGGATCGAAAACCGAAAGATCGACGAACATGGAAGAATTGAAACGGTGTTTTCACCAAAAAGAACTAAAGACTTTGCTATCAAGCGATCCAGTTCTCAAGATATTGAAGCCAAAGCTAACCGGATTATTACAAGGACCGGTATCAGCTCCGGTAGAAACACCGAACCAATTGGAAGCGATTCGTCGTTTGTTGAAGTTACTCAAGGAAGCTGGATTCACCGCTGGAGCGTTTGATGCGCAGAAATTGCTGGATTGTAATCATGATCAAGTAATCAAAGCAGGACGATCGTTGTTCGAGGCGTTAACCCCTCTCACTGAGAAGCACCAAGCGATCGTGCCAGCCACTGAGACATATCAAGCGGGCTCATCACAGTTTGCACCGGCAGAATCGGAGGCGGATTCAGGAGAATCAATTCCCATTCAACGAATGTCGTTGGGACCGTCTGGTGCGGCGTTTATACGTGAAAGATCGTCGCCGATCGAAACCGAAGTAAAATCGACCGATGTACCTATGGCCCGAGAAAAGAATCCATTTGGACCAAACCAGCTGGATTTCTATTTTAAAGCAGCCATGAAGAAGTACGAAGACGATCAACGGATTTAGCTCTACAAAATGCTAATCGATCAAGGATCAACGCCACTCCTCAAATGATGAATATTCCAGACGTGGAGATGGAGTCAGTCGGATCGCGTCATAGTCGATCCAATATCAACGATCAGTATGATCTAGGACTGGAAGACCTGAGACGGCTTTTAGTAGCAGCTGAAGAAGCTACACCAAGTGGTGGATTCACTACTCAGCGAATTCGAGTATCAGCGATCGCAGATCTAAAGGAATTCACCGGGCGAGACAGAGACGAAGACCGAGCCAGAAGCTGGATCAGTAAAGTCAAATCTGCTTTTTTTCTTACGTGATCAAGCTCCTGACAACGAAAAGTGTCTTGTATTTGGAGATCTGCTGACGGTACCAGCACGAAACTGGTATGGCCAGCTTGGCCGATCGACTCGTCATCACTGGAAATCTCTATTGGAAAGTTTCATGATACAATATGGAGGGTATGGTGTATCTGTTAGAAGACAATATTACCATGCAAGGAAACAATCGAATGAAACTCCATTGGAGTATCTATATCGGCTAAATGTGGCAGCGATCAGAGCAAAAATTTCAATTCGAGAGGGAACGCCAGCTACCAGACGTGAACATGCGGAACATTTTATTGAGACACTGAATGATCGCGATCTGGCGAAACAGTTGACTTTATTACGTTTGGACGATGCTGACGACATGGAAGAAACTCTACGTCCGTATCAACGTATGGAGATTCGTCAAGGCAAGGCATCGATGGGATCCAGTAAATTTCGTCAACGAGCCGCCCCTGCACCCGATCAAGCGTCATCGAAACCGGCTCGCGCAGTGAGAGCGATCCATATTGAAAACGGTAACAGTGGATCAGAGTCGGAATCGAGTGGATTTGAAGTAGAAGTGGATCGACGCCGCGTGTTTTCCGCGATGACGCATGCCCCAGCTGAAAAGCCGAGAGATTATCGTGATCGACAGAATAAGAGTGACAGTCATGATCGACAGCATGTGATCGACAATCGTGATCGATAGAATGTGATCGATCAAGGCAAAGGTCATGGTCACACTGACCCACCAAGAGCCTGCACCCATTGCGGATCGAAGAAACATGACGATCGTGGATGTTGGAAACGGTTGACCTGTCAGAAATGTGGGCGCAAAGGACATCTTTTAGTCAAGTGTTTTTTCGTGTGTACTGCCTGTGGAGAGATGCACGAAGGGGGGAAATGCCCGATGGAAGAATTCTACAATCTGATCCGTCAGTGGTATGTCCCAACCAAGCATGCTGGGATGCTCCCGCCGAAAGCGGAAGAGATGTTAAACTAGGACGCTCGCCAGGTTGGAATCTGGTACGAGCCGAGCGTTCTAGGCTCTTCATTTATTCATTTGTTGAAAAGGGATCTACGGATCAAGAAGTTAACAAGCGGATCGATCCGATCAATACATGTGAGGATTTAAATCATTTGCGTTATATTTCAAGTGTCACGAAAGTTGATGAATTTTATCGATCGCCTGCCAAGATGGAGCTCGACCTGGCGCCAGGCGAATCACGGGGGTATTGGAAATGTCATACCCCAGGAAAGTGGTTCAAGCAGGCCAAGGCAGTGGGCAAGATCAACAATGAGAAGGCTACTATGCTATTTGATTCTGGAGCCGAAGTCTCGATCGTCGACACCACCTTTGCTCGTAAGGTAGGATGTGTCATTGGCGAGAGCCAAAGGCAAGAATGTATTGGAATTGGTGAGAATACCTATATGACCGAGGGACGAACCAAAATCAAGATCACATTAAATGGATCACTGGTATATTATTTTGACGCCTGGGTGGGCGATCAAGTTGGTCAAGAAGCGATCTTGGGTATGGATTTTATGGTCCCAGCTGGGATTCGTTTGGATCTCGCAGATAGAACACTTTCTTTGCCGGATGAGGTTAGAATTCAATTGGCGGAACGAAGACCTCCATACCAAACGAAAAGACAGCCGATCACGATTAACGATCAATATGTGGTGATCCCAGTAGGCGGATCGACGGAAATACGAATCGGTATTGGTGCACCGAAATCTAAGCTTTGGGTGAGACGAGACCCAAAATGGATACCAACAGTCACAACAGGACCGAGGAAGACTAAATATCTGCAGCTTACTAATCTTAGTGATAGAGAAGTGATTGTGAATCACGGAGCTCCGATAGGTTGGTGGAAGGCTGCGGATATGATACCTCGATCACCTGGATATGTCTCGGTGGGTTCGCGTTGATATAATGAGTGGCAGACTATGGCCTATGAAGTAACTACAGATCGGAAGGAAGAATTCGCTGATGAGCCGACAGGACCACTAGTTGATCACCCATCGTATCCACTACCAACTAAAATTTTGATGCGTCCCAGGAAGGGAGAGAACGAGAAGATCGCAAAAGTGGAGAAAATTGCATCGCAATCGGATAAGGACACGATCAACGTGGAGGTAAATCAAGATAGTACGGAAGATCAAGGTTATCGTGACAATGAAGATCATCAGTCAAGACGATCACAATTTGTGATCAATATGCTGAAAGAAATCGACAAGGTGGATGGTGTACAAGATCGATCAGGTGAAAGAATCGACATTAGGGATGAAGACATAACGGACCAAGATTAAGAACAGTCCACAGGTGTGATCGATGCGACCAGAGAAGTTGGAGAGGTCGATCAGATACCCGATCGATCGGATGAAGCAATTGAAGGTTTTACGGAGATCGTCGACGATAACGATCAGGGACAATCCGATCGTGTGAAAAATAAGTCCACGGCGATCGCAACCAAAGATGTCCCAACAGAAGAACCATCATCTGAAGAGGCAGTATATTCTCACGAGAGTGGCGACCTGTTTGCCGAAGATGTCGATCAGCATATGGCGGTGTTGCCAGAAATTGTGGTGTCAACGATGGAAGTATCGATCGACGATATTCAAGTTGGCGACCCTGGAATACCCTTAACAGAAGATCAAGAAAAGCTACGACCATTAATTTGGAAGATCGACACTTAATCATAGGGAAAGGCAACGCCCTACCTCCCGCAGCACGTGGAGCAGTTTGTGACATTGATGTTGGAGGAGCTAACCCGATCGCGCAGAGAGTGCGACCTGTGGCACCCAAATTTCGGGAAGAAATTAGCTGATTTGATTAAGGTATTATTATCTGCCAAGATCATCCGGCCATCTACGTCGCCGTGGGCTTCACCAATTGTAGTGATTATCAAGAAGAATGGCGAAGACATTCGATTATGTATCAATTATCGTAGGGTGAACCAGTTGACACGATTGATGGTGTATCCGATGCATTGATCAGTGATTTATTGCAAGATATGGATAAAGCTATGTGGTATTGTTCCTTGGATATGGCGAGTGGATTCTGGGTGGTAAAAATGACAGAGAGGGCGAGGATGATTTCTGCATTAACCACACCGCCAGGTTTATTTGAGTGGTTACGAAGGCCATTCGGATTGAAGAATGCTCCTCAAATCTACCAGCGATTGATTGACAATGCTCTATATGGGTATTTAAAAATCGGTACAAGTTCTGATTTAAATACAGCTGAATTGTCAAAGCCGATCGACGTGTTTACTGAAGTTGAACCAGATACTGATTCGAGACCATCGGTGTTAGGTCGGCGATCATATATTGACGATATACTGATACCTGCTACATCGTGGACGTCCCTTTATGAGAAGGTGGAACGATTGTTGGAAGCGTTCAATACGTGGAATTTATTAATCAGTGTGGCTAAGCGATTTTGGGGACGTCGTAAAGTGGATTACCTGGGTCATCAGGTTTCGCTTGCAGGTTTAGAAGCTCATCCAAAAGATTTACAATCTCTGGTGAACGTCCCATTTCCTCGGACGTTGCGATCGATGCAGTCATTTTTGGGGAGTCTGAATTACTACAGCCGATTTATTGAGGATTTTGCGATTTATGCATCCGTACTTTATGAGCTGCGGGAGGCAGATTTTCATGAGATCAGCCGGGCTGGGGGTGTTCAGATGGTCACTGATGGTGCTGGACCAAATTGTGGTTGCCAGTCTCGTGACAAGTATAAGATCGATCAAGATTTTAAAAGTGGATCGAGAGATGGCTACATTATCGATCCAGAGTCGAATACTGGGGACGGTCATGGTTGCGAGGGCAGAAACCACTGGGAGAAGGCAACGATTGAATTCACTATATTAAAAGCTAAAATAGCCGCGACACCGATCCTGAAACATTTTGATCCAGAACGATCGCCTGTGATTGTGGTGTATGCCAGTAAGTGGGCCATGTCAGCGGCGTTACTCCAAGAACACGATGGAATCTATTGGCCTGTCACTTTCTCTAGTCGCACGCTGAAGCCTAACGAGATTAATTACGGGATGGTGAAAAGAGGTATTAGCTCTCCTCCGGATTCTGGATATCTGTTACACTATGCTGATCTCACGAACGATCACAGTGCTTACGAGGCATTCGACGCTGGCATGGTTATTGCAATCTTCTGGCTTTAACGGGAGGTTAGGAAGATGGGCTGCTCTCCTATCAAATTGGACATTAGAGATCCGCCGGAGTGAGAAAGGAGAAGATATTGGGTACCCTAGCTGCGAGTATAACTCCTCGTGAAGAATTGGACAAGACGTTGATCGCAATTGCCCCGCAAAAGCAGCCTCGGCAAACAATCAGTATGCCACCACCCACGGTTGAAGTGGGTGAAGATCTGTTGGTAGTTAGTTTCGATGGGTCAGCTAGAGTGAAAAGGAAGGGCGGGGCATATAGCGCGATCGTGTGGAAGTTACCTGAATGGAAGATCGTGGCTGCCGCTTCTGAATTTGCTACTAATTTGACGGTGAATGAAGCGGAATATCGAGGATTAATTCTCAGCTTGGATCTGCTTGCAGATCAGACCAGGGGACGTGTAATCATTTGCGGTGACTCGGATTTGGTGATCAGGCAAATGCGTGGAGAGATCGACTGTAAGGCACCGGGTCTACAATTGCTGCGTCAAAAGCTATGGAGAAACTCCGATCGTGGCCAAATCACGAATTGTTGCACATGAAGCGGGACTAGAATCAAAGTGCCGATCGACTAGCAAGTGAAGCTCTACAGTGACAAAAGGGTACAATTGCAATTTTGGATTAAGACCGCCAAGACTTGGTTACCCTAAATCGGTTGGACGAGCTGTTGATCCCAAGCCAAGTCGATCAGGTAGTCAAAGTGGCTGCGATCACTCGATCAGCTGTGATAAGACGTTGTCAGCCAGAAATTTTGCAGGAAGAAATCGTGCAGCAAATGCGGGTCGATCGCATAAGACAAGCTCAAGACAAAGAATGTTGGATATCTAACTTAAAAACATATTTGGTCGGGGATGTTGCGAAGCTAACAGCGGACGAAGCGAAGAGCTGCGCCCTGATCGCATCCGATTAAGAAGTGGACCTAAGTGGACTATTATTTTTCTGCCATGGAGCGAACGCGAAATCTGAAGATCGTAACGAGTTGGTTCGCTTGGTAATTCCGGAGTTATTGCATCAGGATGTTTTACATCATTACCATACGAGTCTGGAAGGTGGTCACCAAGGGATTGGTCGAACCTACCAACGGATAAAAATGAATTTCCACTGGCGAGGGTTGTACCGCAGTGTGCAGCGATATGTAGGCGAATGTGTGGTTTGTAAAACAGGCAAGGGGCGGCCATCTGATCATGGAGGATCACCAGGAAATTTACAGGCGACTTATCCGTTTCAAATTTTGGCTATGGATCATATTCCGTCACTACCGCGATCTTTCAAAGGAAATACGTAGTTGTTACTATGGGTTAATCTGTTTCCAGGCTATGTGATCGCAAAGGCCAGTTCGTCCCGGACTGCACAGACGATCGCAGAAAACTACGAAGAGTGTGTTTTCCGACGGTTTGGTGCAAGTGAGGCGATACGCCACGATCGAGATCCAGGATTCATGTCTGACTTCTTTCGTGCGTTTAATCGGATCGCGGGGAAGAAACAGCGAGCTACCATGGCATATAGACCGCAAGCAAATGGCACGGCAGAGTGGCACGGCAGAGCGCATGGTCCAAACGTTGACACGATCAATCAAGATGTATGTAACGGATGAGAATTAGAAAGATTGGGACGAGTATGCAGAAAGTCTGACTTTCGCGATCGATACTGCCCAAGATCGTGTCCGTGGGGACACCCCGTTTTATCTGATTTACGGTTGGGACCCGCGATCGACCTTGGAGGCGACCCTACCGTTAGGGAGCACCAAAGCGCGTGATCATAATCCAAGGCGATGGCGATACGGCATACAACGCCACTATCAACGGGCAAGATCGGCAGTGAATGACCGGTTGAAACTTGCGATCCAAGACCGATCTGATCGACATAATGCAGATCACGAGCGTTTTAAGGTGGATCGTGGATCACAGGTGTGGCTCTATCTGGATCGCGTCAAAGAAGGATATGCTCGGAAGTTAGCCCATATGTGGCACGGACCGTTTCGTGTAGCCGATAAATGTAAAGATCACGCAGTACGATTGGAGATCGCGGGTACGCCATACAGGCTATTCCCGGTGGTCCATGTTTCTAAGTTAAAACAAGTTAGAGTGTTCCCAGAACGTCCTACAATTTTTTTGAATGTGGATGAAGCAGATCGAGTGGATTTTGATGAAGCGTTACTGCCGGAAGACATGAGCTAGAGGAAGGTAAATACGAAGTGAAAAAAATCGTGGATAGGCGATCGGGTCGAAGAACGCGCTATGGTCGGGTGCATCGCCAGCTTTTAGTGAACTTGAAGGGTTATAACGATCCTGAATGGGTGGATGAAGCAGATTTGAATTGTAGTGCTTTGTTGCAAGAGTTCGATCGCGATCGAGCTAGCCGAAATCGTTTTGAGGTGATGCAATCGCACGAGGAGGACTCTTGTAGTAAAAGACTATTGGATTGTTGGAGTAGTGAAGATATGTAAGAGGGTTACATATGTAGGTGGAAGTGGTTATATGTGGAGTGAGTATAGTGGTCACGAAATCAAAGATGGAGAAAGGGGATCACTACGAAGAGAAAAAAGAAAGAAGAAGAGGAGAATTTTGAACGCGATCAACGGAGAAAAGGTGGAAAATATATGAAGATCGTGTTAAGTATTATGGATCAAAAAGGTTACTCGCGATTCACAACCTTGCCATCCGAGCGAAGGAATAGAATATGCACGGATACACCAGCACTGTATGCCGGTGATCAGCGCAGGGGACGGCTGTGGTGAAGTCGATCAAGAAAAGATTGATCAACGATATCGAAAGTGATCATAATGTGGACCACTTACACGGCGGGAATCATATTCTATGGATTATACTTGGCTATTGTATGAGAGAGATCAAGATTAATCGATGAATGATCGCATAGTTTATACTTGGCTATTGTATTGGAATGACAGCTTATCTGGATCGATCATGTGATGGCCACGGTTGGCCGAGGATTACGCGGCTGTGATGACGATCAGGGTGGGAGATCGCTCGATCGCAATCGTCGATCGTGATCAACAAGTGTGATCGACGATCGTAACCTCGATCCAGAAAGCCGATCGCGAGATGTAACCGGTAACAGATCGATCGTAACCTCGATCGACGGATCAAGATCGCGATGGTATCCGAAGTGGACCACATACCGAGGTCTGATTTTCCTGAAAAGACGACACGCGGCAGTAGGTACTGTCATACAGATAGGCATAATCGTAGCATTTGGTATTGGATTGGTTAACATTAAACAGAGTTTCTTTTACTTCTCTTCCGGGCGGATAACTTTGTCCCCCGACGATCAAGAGCTTCTGTTACGCTACGACAAGTGATATCCCTGGATTGTTTGGCCAGGGATTACAAGAACTCTCAACTCAAGCAAAACCCCCCTGCGATCGGACGCAGTATACAACGTAAAGGAAAAGGCACAAGATCGAGACGGCTCAAGTGGTCAGAAGATCAAGTGAAATCAAGTGGATCAAGTATCTACATTTGGATAAGGCGGTCTCAAGGCAGACCAGGGTGACTCATAGAGCACCCCCCATACAACTTTCGATCGCGTGAGGATTTTCCACGTGATCGACCCCCCCGACCAATC
Organism: Peronospora farinosa; assembly: GCA_947646735.1. Lineage (NCBI taxonomy): Eukaryota > Oomycota > Peronosporomycetes > Peronosporales > Peronosporaceae > Peronospora > Peronospora farinosa. The sequence continues at coordinate 207,396 of CANTFK010000077.1, read as the reverse complement.
CCCAACCACGGTCAAGCTCAGCATCGACTCAAGTCCACCGAGAAGAGTGCAGCCCGCCCTACCGACGGGTACACAAGGTGAGGAAGGAAAGTTACACGGATACGGGGTACCCCCTCCGTTAGTCGGTCGTCTGGGCGCCAGTGGAGAGTCGGGATCACATCTGAAATTTTGTGATCGCCACTCCACCACAACGCCTTCATGTGATTCATTCTCTTGTCAAGGCCCACAAGTAGGTATAAGATCTGTTCTTGCGTGTCCATTGGTCTTCATTGACATCTAAGTTCTCTATTTGAGCGTCAGACCTTTCGCGATCGACATCTGCTCTTGGTCACTGGCTGCCTTCGTCGTCAGGAATCGTATCCTCGTTTGAGCTCATAACCTTATAGACACAAGAGGTAGAATAAGGAGAAAGTAGAAGTGATTATATTTATTAAACCCTGCCGTGGTACTTTGTGCTCTCACAGTAATCACTGCTAAATGTTACCTATGCAAATCGGAGAGTGGACGACCAACATCGGTTTCGTAACGGTCCATCCATGACCAAAAGACCGATGACGATTTTGTAACGGTGCATTCAAAACCAACATAACCCCGATAGATAGGGTAGATCGCACTAGATACTAAGTCGATCGTGTAAAGATGTCCACATTAACTACATTTCCCTGATCTTTAACACAATTCAAACCAACATCGACTCGAGTCCACCAAGAAGAGTGCAACCCGCTTAGCTGACGGGTACGCAAAGTGAGAAAGGATTTGATAATGAATACGAAGCACTCCTTCTGTTAGTCAGTCGTCCGGGCGCCCGGAGATAGTTGGTATCTCATTTGCGAATTGGTAAGCCCCACTTCACCACAATATTAATGCTCGCCAGTTAGTAAATGTTTCCGCAAAATTGCAAACTTGGATTGGCTACATGGAGAGATCGCGGATCGGAAGACAAAGCGCGATCTGGCCGTCCGTGATTGAGCCTCAATGCATCGCAATTGACCAAACATATATCTAGATCGCTTCCAGAACCTTTGCGTGAACATTCCGTGCGTTTTCGTTCCATCCTCGAGAGCAAAGCGATCATTAGCTTTAACGCCGTGGGACTTTTTAAGTAAGCATCCGCGAGCTGTAGGCCCTACCTACCGTCCGGGCCTGTCCCATAAAAATCGTCGACCGGTAACACCAGCACGATCTGATGATCTAATGCGATTTATGACACAATCGCGATTCGCTATATTAGCGCGATATACTACACCAGACGATCCGCCGCATCAGCGTGATCCACTCAATGAGCGCGATTGACCCCATCGGCTCGATCTACTGCGCAAGAAAAAGTAATTTAGTCGTTTATAAGTCAAAAATGAGCGAAAAAAAGGCTTGTACGCTTCTTTCGTTTGATCCTCCGATTTTGAAGACATCACGTCTGCATCTCTTCTGGGTCGCGCTCTACCTTTATGCTTCATACCCTTACAGAAAGCGCTCCTGCCAGCACTGAACCGCCTCACTTACCTACACAGTTAGCTTAGTATTTCGATTTACTCCTGCTTGATTGTGAAGACTCGTACTTATTCGGCCAAGTCTTGAAAGTTGATCTCTTTGACGAACCCTCTAGCGAATTTTATGGCGCAGTCAGTGTTTAAGGAGATTCTTATAAAAGAATAAACCCACTGCTGCCACCCACTAAAAATGCTCGGATACCCGAAACCAAAGGATTGCTATTTTATGTGATCTCATAAATACCCGCAATCGGAAATTCTGATCGTCGGCTCAAGTTAATTCGTAATTGATACGGTGAAAGAGCCTCACCAGTGTGACCGTGTCCGACCTGTGTGATGGATGTGAAAGTCTATTTATCGACATCTATTAAAATCGAAACGATATTCTTTCCCGGTGCAGGTGTTCATCCACGTGTTTGCCCTGTAACTCGCAGTGGACATCTCGGCTGATCACCTCGGCGCAAAATACGCGCTGTGTCATCAAGAATTTTGGACTAATATCCGCCAGCGGGTCACTTTATCTCTTTACAAATGAACAAATGGTTCGAGGCGTTAAAGACTCTTTATCTTAAGGCCAGGTAGAAACCGGCAAGCGCTGTGGGAATCGACACATCTATTGTATCTGCCAAGTAACCAGCGAGGAAAAGTTCCGGAGCTGGCGGAAGTCTTACACCCATCGTAAATAGCGTCTATTGCGTCCGGTCCCCGCTGGATGACGATAATTTAGTTAATTGTTCGATAAAATGATTGAGGATCACTACGATCAAAATATTCATAACATATCTTTACCTTCTCCACTTCCCTTTTTCAGATAAGATGCGATCGTGGTATTGTCTGGGGTGTAAATATCAGAATACCCAACTCAATCGCTGCACTATCGATGATGGGCTTCGTGAAGCCGCGCTGCACCCAGTACTGGTCCTCGAACGTAGATCATAAATTATAATGTTTGTTTTAAGCACCCACAATATGACGCCTTCTGGCAACAAGTCATAAAAAAATTTGTGACCTCCTTAAAGAAGGTCTAAAAGAAGTGGTGGGGTACGCAAGTGACACCAACTTAATGAAGGATTGTGACGCGAAGCCTCGTTTCCCACTGGTTAAAAGTCTCTCGTCGCACACCAATCCGCCTATGAACGTGATGTTGAGAGGACCATAACTGCGATGCGCTCAGCGTCTAGCATAACGTCAGCGACAATTGCCACTAACTTGCTCGATGTGCAGCAAACATGGATAATGCAGAAAAAAAGCGCATAACACCGATGGAGGAGAAGCCTACACTTTCAGATCTACGAGACTGTGTCTTCGAACAACTGTCCGTGGAAGAGAGTCTCAAGGAGGTGGCTGGCCACTCGCTGTCGGGGTGGTCCATATGTTCTAAGGCCACCACATCCGAAGAAAACCAACGAACACGTCTTTACGCAAAAGGTATTTGGAGCCATACCTATGTAGACGGGCACTTCTACGAAGTTGCCTCGTGCTACTAGCACACACCTTATGCACAATCGAGGAAGCGGTTAGACCGTCTTACTTTCGCGTGCGAGGGTGGTTAGGAGGTTGGTCGACTGCTTAAGCAGTCGTACCGCCAGTTGCCTCTCGCTTGAGCGAGAGTGCAACGAACTTCTTAACAAGAAGGCACCGACGTCACGCAGAAGCTTTTCAGCTTCTCGTGCGTGGTGCGTATGTTTAAGCAAATTCAAGACTGAGATATATTTAATGAATTATAACTAAATATATACTTAACTACTGATTGGCTATATATATATGTATGTATATATATATATAGATCGGATACGCGACTCTTTAGAAGCGTATCCTGTCGCATGAACTTAAATCTAGATTTAAGATCGCAACTGACGTCTTTCTGAGACGTCGCGATGCCTAGCTTAGCTAGCGTCATCCCTTCCCATGTGAATCCATAAATGGATATCACATTCACGAGGGTGGATCACGTTTGTACATCGCATCCAAGTGACAGGTCAAAAGTAATCATGGATACTTTTAGACCAAACATTAAGTATACTTAATGTTTACGTGTAACTAGATGCCCTGTTACACCATCCCCCTTTTTTAGAACATTTTTTACATTTTGTAAAACATCTCCTAAGAGACAGAGAGACTTGCGAGCCGTTATAAACGCGTCGCTTTAGTCTGCTTAGTACTCATGCCACCGAAACGTGGTATGGCTGATGGGTCGCCTGCAAAGGCACCCATGCAGTCCAGCACTAAACGCACGAGCCGCGATTTATCGCAGCCGTCGCAAAGTGCTTCAGGCACTGAGGTGAATCTTCCATCTCACGATAATGTGGATGAAGATCCATCTCTCATTGTTGACTACAATGAGACCACACCACTGCCATCACCCCAAAGTGGCGATGAGCATAGTGCATTGATGGGACATATGTCCTCATCATTTGAGGCACCCGTCCTTGAGGAAGCATCTATGCTTCCTATAAGCGAAGGTAGCGCCTCGTCGTCTGCGCCTACGAGCGCAGCGACTAAGACTGAGCACGCTATTCGAAAGGAGTAGTCGCGACTCAGTCAGATGTAACTTCTCAAGCTGATGTCTTGACAATCCATAATGGAGAGTCAGACTCAGGTGAGTGTGAGCTTAAAGCTCCAGCAAGTACACCTTTGGCCTCACTAGCCCGCCGTCGCGAGGGCGGCAACGTGAGTGGTGGCTTGCCACCAATGCCACCTCCATCTGAGTGGATGAACTCGGATGGGTCTAGTGCAGCGCTTTTGCAGCGTGCAACTATAGACGCTCATAAATTTAATAGCGTCTTTCGCGTGTGAAAAATGCAGGGCAAAGCACTTGGTCGTGCGTTACCAATCCAGTCGTGCTGCGTTCTAACGAAACAGCCGACGAATATGAAGCTGAACTTCGGCGCCGTATGTAGATGCAACGAAAAAACGGTCGCAGCGAATCAGCTTCGCCATGAAGCGTGTGCATGAAATCTTGAGTGGTAAGCGACTTCCAATTGATTCTCGCTACGCTTCGTCTTCTGCTAGTCCATCCGGGACTAGCAGAAAGACGCAAGCTGGTGCTGCTTCACCTAAGCAGCCACCAGCCCAGGCACGTCGACACGCAAAGCGTCAAAAGGCTCCCATGAGTCAAAGCTCGTTAGGTGACCCTTCCACTGGACCAGGATTTGGAGCTTTCGCTTCACAAAGTGGTGGGCCGACAGCCTTCCAACAATGAAGCGCGTATTCCCTTCGTGTCAGTGGCGCCCGATAGGAGTGGCGATTACGCCCACCTACTTGCGGCTGCCTACCCTGCTGCTGTTCAGTCGAAAGCTGAGACTGCTGCGCTGAAGAGGCAGGTGACAGATCTCGAGAGTCAAGTCTCGCGATTGAACTCGGATCCGCGCGATGTGAGGGCGAGGGACCGTCAGGGGTATGAACGCCTGAAGACCCGTTTGGACATCTTAGAGCGACTGGTGATGAGAGACCCGCGTCAAGCGCGGAGTCCTCCTCGATCGCCGAGTCCTCTATCGCCTCGTTCATACACGGGGAGCCTATCGGCTTCCTCGTTGCCTGATCGGCCGCGACGCTCGACTCACAGTCGACGTCACCATCGGTCTCGTTAGACCGATGTGGATATGTGATCTCTTCTGGATCAACATACCGTTTCAGACGACCCACGTAAAATACGGGGTGCGTATTCATATACGGTGGAAGAGTGAGCCTATAATTTAGGTCTCCAACTTCTTCAACCACTGTAAAGGGCCCAATGAATCGGGGCATAGATTAGTAGTATCACCGGGTAGTACAGAGATTGCATGTTTAGGTATGGTAGCAGTACTTTGTCCCCAACAGTAAAGTGTTCATTGTTTTTGCGACCACGCTGGTCTGCATATTGTTTTTGCTTGTCCTGTGCGCTTGCCATCGCGTCACGGACTTTATGTGTAATGGCTAATCGCTCATCCACAAAGCGCTGAGCTTCGCTCACGCTTTTAGCATCCAGCTCACCTATGACAACCCCAAGAGGTCGTTTATGGGTCGACGCTGTTGCTAACACTATAGTTTCATCGTCAAGGAGCACAGGCATTTCTTGCCGTGCCTCCTTTGTGACACCTATAGGTGCCGTGACCACTGCTAAACTAGCAGTGTCACTAGGGCAACCTTGGCCCTCTTTGGCATTCGCACCGAGCGAAGCGAGGGGCCCTCCCCCACTAAGACTCGGGCTGCGTACAAACGAGACTGGCGTCCGAGGATGACGCATTCCGTTAATGTAAAACGCTGTTTCACCCGTACTGGCGTGAACACTGTTATTAATAGCAAACTCCACGAATGGCAATTGCTTGCTCCATTCTTTAGGAGTCGCTATTGTACGCAACACATCCGCCACGACTCGATTGGCCCGTTCTGTTTGGCCATCGGTCTGGGGATGATCAGCGGTTGACATGTGGAGCTTTCTACCCAGCAGCTCAAACACATGTCGTCAAAAACCCGACGTAAAACGCGGATCCCGGTCCGATACTATGGACTCGGGCATCCCGTGTAGTCGATACACGTGATCCAGAAACAAAAGGGCAACCTCTTTTCCTGATATCTTGGTGCTACATGGTGTCAAATGCACCATCTTGCTCAGTCTGTCTACAAAGACGACGAGCCCCGTCCTGCCTTTATGGTCAGGCGGTAAGACAAAAATAAAGTCCAAATGACCGACTTCCAACATTCAGTTGGAATCTGCAGTGGCTTCAGTGGCGCATTACTAGAAGTTGCAGGCTTTATGCGCTGACACTCTTCGCAAGAGCGAACATAGTTGACCACTCACCGGTATAGGTGGTGCCACCAAAATTCCTATGACACTCGTAAGAATGTCTTTTCACGGCCCAGATGTTCACTAGATGGCGCATCATGGCACTCGTGAAGTACCATCAGCTTGAGATCTGTGTCATGAGGGACATCGATTCTCAAGGGATCACAGGGTGACAGTTGATGCCATAACAGGCCATTACTGTAACTAAAGCGATTTAGTTTCGCTTTGAGGTGCGACGGAAGGGTAACCTTTCGTCCACCAAAATGATCCAACATCAGGCGACAATGTTCGTCCTGACTGTAGCACTCCTTGATATCGGAAGCCATTGAGCTCGTCACATGGTAGGCCTTCATGGCTGCCAATGTTGACGACTCACCTTGTGCTTTCGCACGAGACACAATATCCTGGTGTCTTGCCTCGAAGTCTGGTCTGCGCGATAACGCGTCAGCCAAGACATTCGACTTACCCGGCTTATATTCAACTTCACAATTAAATTCAGAGAAGAATGTTAGCCATCTTGCCATTCTCGGCGAGAGGTGTGGTGAATTTATAGCGGTCCGCAGTGATGCGTGATCCGTATAAACCACAAAAGGTTCGGTGCCCAAGAGGTGCACCCAAAACTTAACAAGAACATACTTAATTGAAAGTAGCTCCTTGTCATGCACAGGGTAATTCAGCTCGGCAGCTTTTAAAAGCCGGGACTGATAAGGAATGTCAAGGTAAATGCCGTTGTCATCCTTCTGCATGAGCGTGCTGCCGATTGCAAAATTGCTTGCACCGCAGACGACGCTAAAGGGGTTATCCGCGTCTGGCAATGCCAAGACCGGTGCCTCTACAAGAGATTGCTTCTCTGATGTGAACGCATCTTCTTGTTCCTTTGACCAAGTCCATTCTGTATCTTTTTTCAAAAGATCAGACAATGGCTTAGTCTGCTCCGCATAATTCTTGCTGTACTTATGCAAGTAATTAGCGAGCACAAGAAATTGGCGCAGATCCTTCACGTGTCGTGGGACTGGCCATTCCTTTACAGCCTTTACCTTTTCTGGGTCTGCTCGTACACCATGTGCACCTACGATGCAGCCCAGTACAGGTATCTCGGGGACCCCTATTACGCACTTTTGCAAGTTCACGTATAATTTGGCGTCTCCCAGAGTCTGCAACACAGCGTCTAAATGACGCTTGTGCGACTCTATCGCGCTCAGACCGTCCTCCGTCCTACTATGCACGAATACATCGTCAAAGTAATGGGGCGTAGGCACGGTGCTGACGCATCACGTGAGCCACCACTCGCTTGAATGTTGCTGGAGCATTATGCAACCCTTGTGGCATCACAAGCTACTCCTACAGCATACCGCTTGGGGTGCTTACTGCCGTTTTGGCTACATCGGTATCTCTCATGAGAACCTGATAGTAGCCATCCTTCAGATCCAGCGCGGAAAAGATAGTTGACTATCCCATGAAATTCAACAAAACATCTTTCCGCGGGATCGGCGTTTGAGCCGGAATGGTGGCCGAGTTCAGCTTATTATAAGCATGAAACACGCGCCATCCACCCGTGGCTTTACGCACACAGAAGGTCGGGCTGCAGTGAGGCGACTTGCTCTCACGTACATGTCCCGCCTTAGCTCGCTTGTCGAAGAACTCATCGATGTAATCGACTTGTTCCTTCGGCAACGGCCATTGCCTGGTCACACAATATTTGGTGCCAGGCTCCAGGTCAATTTCGTGCCTGATGCCCTATCGGCCGGTAGGCGGCTCGGCACTTCCGCTGGAAACACATCACGGTATTTCCACAGAACATCATAGAACGGGCTGTCCTTCAAGGCATCCCAGCCTTGAGCATCGAACCGTTTCTTTTTGTCGGTCTCCAAGACACTCTCATCCATTGTGGATGAAGAGCAACAGTCCACCACGTTCTCTTCTGGAACTGGTGCGACTATCTCGTGGATCTTTCCTTCCTTTAGTTCGGACAGGAACAGATCCCACGTCATCTCCGAGTGATATACTATCTCCTCGGCAGATGCCAAGACAAGTTGGAGCACCTCAACTGAGGATGCCTCCGGCATTTTGTCTTCGACGGCTTCGAACAACTCGTTCGTAGGTCCGTCCTCATGGACCGAGACTGATCCAAGGGTCACTCGTTTCGACGTGCCCTTGATCGTCTTAATACGTCTGGTGCTCGTTCTTCAAGTCACCACGACCTTTGACCTGGAAGAAGGTGTCGTTGCTATCTCAGCTAACGCACTCCTTCCAACCGCACCAGGCTCTTGGCTCTGTGCCGGTTCTTGTGGCGCTTGACTTCCTGTCAGCCCACCATCAACTGTTACAGGCTCTTGGCTCTGTGCAGGACTATTGGACGCATGACTACCTGTCATCGCCCCATTCACTACACCAGTCTTTTCGACTGGGTAGGAATATGTGTCACCTGGCTTTCCGCCAGTTCACTCACAGCTACACCACTCCTTTCGAGCTGGGTAGTTCCTGGTGTCGATTGACATACCGTCATCGCACCCTCGACTGTGTTGGACACAGCATCAGTCACATAGGCCTCTCGCAAGAGCACATCCTTTCCGGTGTCTTGCGTAGAGCTAGCGACTGTGCGTGTACGCCAGTCTATCCATGGTTGGTGTTTAGCCAACCAAGGCATGCCTAGGATGAGGTCATACGGACTCTCCATACCTAGCATTTTGAACTTCTCTTTACAAGAGAAGTCACTGAAACTGAAGGCGAGTTCAACTTGAACTCCCTCCGATTTAACGAGCGCGCCGTTCGCTAAACGAACGATTGCCTCCTCTCGCTTGCCATCCTGGCAAAGCGACTTATAACTCGCCGGTCTCTTTTTCAGAGCCGCGAGTTTCACAAAGTTTTTTGATGCACCCGAATCCACGAGAAGGGTCATCACTTGGTCATAGCCTCGTACTCGAGCGCTATAGACCAAAAGGGTTGAGGTCCGACCTTTCGGTACTTCAGGGACTATGCTACCCATTTTTTCGATCACTCTGAACTTAGGGGTAGCTTCAAAGTCCGCGACAGTAGGGCATCCCGCCCCTACTGCGATCCCGCATTTCCCGACCCATCTGGGGCAGGTGCTGAACCTGTGCGTCGTGCACGCTGGTTTTTCGCACCTCCCTTCGGGTTGGGAGACTTTTTGCTGACTCCCTTACACCAGCAGCTACTTTGACATAGCAGCGAGCCATCATTTGGCCTTGCTTGCCGCACTTGTAGACGATCACATCTGCATTGCCTAACTCCATAGGAGTGGCATCAGACTTCTCGGACGACGGTCTGTAATAGGCTGTCGCCGAGGCGCTGTTTTAGGATTGCTCCTCAACTAAGGCAATGTCAATTGCCTCTTCCATCGTCGTTTGCACCTTTCTGAAATGGGCCTGACGTGCCTAAGTCCATTAATGAACGTGGTCACCTTAATGTGTTTAGGTATCGGACCCACATTAATGGACGCCGACAGCGAACGCATCTCCTGCACAAATTCTTGCAGAGAGCATTTAGCCTGTCGTGCTCCAAAAAAAGCGCGCCATAAGCAACACTTCGTTGTTAGGCGGCTGATACATGGCGCGAATCTTTGCCTTAAAGATCGCCCAAGATGGAAATGCATCAGCATTACCCATCAGCTTAGAGTATGCCCACTCTGACGCTTTGCCACGCAAGTTGGACATGGCATACGACACCATTCTGGTGTCGTCTTCGATGAGCTGCGCCACTCCACTTTGCTCAACTGCCAATAGCTAATGAACAATCGTATGTGGGGTAGTTCCATCGAACTTCGGAGGGTCCATCCGAATGGGCCTCGGTTGATTAGACCGGGCAGAGAGCGTCTCAACAGTTCTGTTGAGCGCCTCATTCCGTGCCTGCTCAAGCCTAAGCTCATCCTGAGTCTTAGTGATGGACTCATCCGTAAATTGGCTGTTTACCTCGGACGCGTTTCTACGCTGTCCGAGCATAAACGCCTCAAATTGCTCCAACTTAGCAGCATGTTGCTCAGGAGGCTAATGCAAGAGGTTGACCAGGGCTTGTTCACCAAGTCCCTGCGCCATATGCTCTGCCAACTCCCTATGATGTTGGGAGAGGTGAGGGAAGTCACTTCAGTCCATATTAAGGACCATCTTAACCACACGCACGCTCAGAGAGACGGGTCGTGGGAAGGACTACAAGTTCTACCAAGTGTAGACGGGCACTTCTATGAAGTTGCCTCGTACTACGAGCACACACCTTATGCACAAGCGAGGAAGCGGTTATACCGTCTTACCGTCGCGTGCGAGGGTCGTTGGGAGGTTGGTCGACTGCTTAAGCAGTCGTACCACCAGTTGCCTCTCGCTTAAGCGAGAGTGCAACGAACTTCTTAACAAGAAGGCACCGACGTCACGCAGAAGTCTTTCAACTTCTCGTGCGTGGTGCGTATGTTTAAGCAAATTCAAGACTGAGATATATTTAATGAATTATAACTAAATATATACTTAACTACTGATTGGCTATATATATATGTATGTATATATATATATATAGATCGGATACGCGACTCTTTAGAAGCGTATCCTGTCGCATGAACTTAAATCTAGATTTAAGATCGCAACTGACGTCTTTCTGAGACGTCGCGATGCCTAGCTTAGCTAGCGTCATCCCTTCCCATGTGAATCCATAAATGGATATCACATTCACGAGGGTGGATCACATTTGTGTATCGCACCCAAGTGACAGGTCAAAAGTATCATGGATACTTTTAGACCGAACATTAAGTATATTACTTTATGTTTGCGTGTAACTAGATGCCCTGTTACATTGAATGCCTCCTTGAATGTCAAAGCGTGGACAAAATTACTTTTGTGCTAGCAAAACCAGTGCGAAGTCCTTCCATGAAAATCGTCCCTGGACTTCTTTTGTACAAGAATTTAATTGCATAGCAGGAAGGAGAATTTTCAGCACTTAACATAGTCCAATAACTCGATAAATGCCGGGATGGTAAGTAGTGTGATCGGGCGCGGTAAGGCTAGATAGGCGGTGCGAACACACGAGACATCTGCTCTTTACAAGAATATATGTGAGAAACGCGGCGTCTACAGACGCATCGCATTCTAATGCTTACTCTTTGGCCCCGACACCGAATTTGAAAATGACCATACCACCTCGTTCTTGATCAGAATTGAGCATAGCGGCACTCATCGCCATTTAAACTTCTCAAATCCAGAAAAAGATGATGTTCCTCCTCTTTCGCTCAAAAGTCTTAGCGATTAGTACAAGCGGGAGTGCCTTTCGATCATTGCGTTCACCGGGATGTAGCGCGTTGCCAAACGCTTCATGGTCATACGCCTGTCCGATCAACTTTGTCTCAGAAAGCATTAATGCCTCAAAGCGTGCCGTAAGCACTTCTGGGCCTTAGGCCATCTTGGATCGATTTGATCGGCCCAAATAACGCCGACAATTTATCTAGCGCGAATCTTTGCGTGTCAGAGAGGTCATTACGACTCTCCATCTTCATAGAGGGTCAATCTTAGAGACTTAGGTGTAGAATTGACTACTAGTATTACGAAGTGTAGCGGAGCTACACAGCTATTAAGTCAGAAAACTTTATAGGCTTTGCCCTCTGTCATATAGAACTAAATCAAAGTTGACGACTTGTATACACTATGATCTAACGAACAAATCATGAGACTAAAAAGTCTACCCATTCTACGGAACTGGATGAACATTTTACAGCCAACAAGCTTACGCTTTAAAAGAAGCTTATGGAGGGAAAACCAAGCGCACATGCGCACAAGTGCACAAGAGAACAAGCCTCTAAAGGCTTTGACTATATAACTCAAATTGCAAAAATGTTCTAATATATGCACTAAAGTTTCAGAATAAATTTACTATAAGTACCCTTCACTATATTAGCTACTATTTTTATTTACTATAAAAGTAAATAATATAAACTACTTTTATATTTACTATGATAGCAATTTATAGTCATCTAATCATCAGTGTGTTGTACCTATTAGTACCACCCTATCAGTTATCGAACCAGTAACGATAATGATTAGTATTACATTTACTATATATAATATCCCACACTAAAACGGCGTTTATGATTAAAATATGTACTTTAAATATTATAACAGTAGAAATTGACTAAATTTTATCCTTGAGACCAAAGGGTTTTATGAGCTAACGGAAGATGGCAGCTAAGCCAAATCCGCACACCGGCCACACCACCACTCAAACTGCTACAGGATTTACGACGGTTGAAACATCATATTACGGTTGAAGTTCTATATTGCATATCGTGTAAATAATGTATTTTTAATACCGATCCTTTTATATAGGGGCATTATACTGTAGATGTGTGATATTATAAGATATCACTTATACCTTATACTACCAATATTAGTGTCATAATCGATACAGTAGTACTAAGTACAACATACACTATTGATTGGATGATTCCTTATCCAGATAAAGACGATGGCATATAATAATTATTGTAATTGTAATTAATCTAGTGTAGGGTACTTAGCGTAGAACTATTCACAAAATTTTAATCCAATATAAAATCAGTTCTATTTTTCGAGCTAAAAATCGCAAGTCTCTCTGACTTGTTCTCTTGTGCACTTCGTGCGTTGGTTTCCAATATCTTTAAGCTTCTAGCTTGTTCTTGCACTCTGTGCGTTGGTTTTCTGAACCTTAAGCTATTGCTTGTAGACTAGAATTTCCTCCTAGCTCCGTAGAACGGGTAGACTTTGAAATCGTTTAATTAGTTCTATAAAATTAAGTACGTTTAGCCGTAACTTTAATTAGCTCGATACAGCTCGGAAAAATTCAGCTTAAAAAGTCTTTCTCTGACTTAGGACCTGTGAAGCTCCGCTAAATAAACCTTTAACTGACACACAAAACCACAGCAAAAATTACACCCCAAAACATGCCCAGCGCGGTGTTTGCAGCACACATCATTGACGGACAAGGTCCGCATTGCTTTGTCTCAGTACAAAGTGACAATCGTATAGTCACGCAAAAGGAGCTTCGGATCTTAGTTCGAAAAGGAGCACAACACGGAAGTGGCCCAGTTGGCTATCTTAGGCATCCACAAAGTTTTTCTGAGCTGATCAAGGTGACGACCAAGGTCAATCTCAGCCGAAAATGCCAGCGGATGACCCAGCTTATCTTTCTCGAGCGGCTCAAAGCATTTATAACATTTGGATGGCTTATACTAACTTTCTATTCATCATAAACGATTGCAGTGCGAATGTCTCTCTGATGGAACTTCCCGCTCGCATTTAAGTAAGAACACAACCCCCATCGATACCACATCAAAGTTGCAACCATGTGATGCAGGATCACTCGAAACCTGAAGGCCAACTGTAGAATGACGTAGTTTAATTCTATCTTGTAAGGTTAAAATAGTCGTTTTCAAGGAAGTCGTGTCAATAAAGACACATTTCATTTAACATTGCTCACGTTACGAGCAGTCAGTTACGACAGCTTCGCCTTGTGAGTTCTTGCCCAAATGAAGCGACAGGTCAGCCACTCAAGAAGAGATTGCAAGTACGGAGATCAGCAGCAATCGAATTTGCCGTCGTGTTAACGAGCTATTTTTTGCATTTTTGCCCATCTGTAAAGCTGTCAACGAAATGATGGCTTCTGTGATTTTGGCGGCTGCCGTCTAAAGAGCACCGATAAAACATGTAGAGCATCGAGCAACGCACTACATGACATATGTTTTGCCCCATCGCCGTCCTACATGAGCATTAAAGTCGAGGTCTGTGGACGAAGACCGGAACAGCGTGTACTATACCAATACAAACAAAGCAAAGGCCCCACATCTTAAAGCAGAAGGCGCCTCAGGACCAGCTGTTTAGTCCCGCGTGGAGCCAAAAGCATTGACGGTTTTGTGGTGTCTATCCAATAGCGTCGACTGGCCCAAAAGCTGTTACAATCAACGTCAAATCAGAATTTTGTGTAAGACGGTTATCGTTTTCGTGTCTGATCAAAAGTCTCAGCTAGAACAGGCATGCCTCTTGTTGTAAGATAGTCATGTAGTTCTTCAGATAACAAAGATCTGTACTTGACACTTTTTCTCAAGAAACGATCATCCATGTCGCGAGCCTCTTGTGCAGTGAACGGTTCGGCTTGTCGTCTCGTTTAGCCATTAAGTGCTCGGGATGGTTTGTCAACATTGAGTCATTTCGCATTAAGCCACAAACCACATAGTACCTTTCAAGCATCACGTGAGCCTGCAACACGATGCTCCGATCTCGCCTATTGATTGCTGCTGTGTCCTGTGTGACACTGGTGTTGGCATCCGCCGAGAATCTCTGCTCCATCACACCGTACTCGTACACGGGAGCCAAGTCGGATTATCCAGAGCTGACGACTGCCATTGAGACGTTGGAAAACTATGCCATTGCCTCATGGTTTACGGATCGTCAAACAACACAAGAGCGATCGAAATTGCTGTCTGGCTTGCTGAGCCAATGTTCGGAGGACACGCGCCTCAGTATCGTAGTGTATGGTATTCCTAACAAAGATTGTGCTGCTGGCTTGTCGTCGGGAGGAAGTGTGACCAACACGAGCAGCTACAAAGCATTTCTAAAAGAGCTCACGGATGCCGTTGGAGACCGCAAAGTCCTCTACGTGGTGGAGCCAGACGCACTGGGTCTCCTAACTCAAGATGGAAGTTGCGGCGCAGCCGCAGAATATCTTAAGAGCCTCAAGGTTTCCGTCGCAGCTTTGTCTGTCAATTCAAACGCTGAATTGTACGTCGACATTGGCTATTGGATGCTGGTAAACGCTAATAGTGCGAACAAGGTGGCCGCTGTCATGAAGGATATCCGTGGCTCTGGTCGAGTGAAGGGTGTGGCTATCAATACGTCCAATTACCGCTCCACGGACGAATGCGCTACTTACTGCACCAACTTCCAGACGGCCATGGGGTCAACGAATATGACCTGTATCGTTGACACCTCCCGCAATTATAACGGCTCACCCACCTCCGAATGGTGCAATGTCCGCACGGCTGGTATTGGCAAGCCACCTTCGTCGAAGACTGCCGTCTTAAATCTCGACTACTTCATGTGGATCAAACCGCCTGGAGAGAGTGACGGCGAGTGCGTTACCGGTGGTACTCCGGCAGGATCGATGTACTTGGAAGGCTTCAAGCTGTTATGGAACCAAGGATACTTTGTGAGCGAACAGGGTATGCTGAAGATTGACGATAGCTTTAATCCTGCCACTCAAGCACCTACTAGCTCAAATGAGAGCAGCTCAAACGAAGATGCCTCAGACCAGACCACTTTGACGCCAATTCTTGTCCCTACTTCTGGAAACTCAAGCAGGGGCCAGGATGACACCACTATTTCTACGGCTGATCCGATTTCGACAGAGGACGTCGTCAGCACGCCGTTTGTTACAACAGCGCCGGCCACTACCACCGTCTCGAATGAAAGCACCACGCAACAGCCCAACGCTAACCAAACACGTAGCGGCTGCAAGGCCAAGAAGTATTTGCACTTGCTGTAATCGATGCATTCTGTGTACGTAGGTCAAGTTAGGTAGATAAGCTCATACCTGTATTCTTTAAGCGACCGCACCAAGTCCAATCTGTGAGTACTGGATAGTGAGATATCGACAGCACTACTGCCACTTGGACTGAGCACCTTCTCATCTTTTTGCAGCGTGGTGCGTTGCGTAAGAGCTGATAGCTAGATTATCGTCGAAGGATTGCAAAGTCGACCATAGTGCCGCCGGACGTGATGGCGTAGATCTGGTCGACCACTTGAAGCGCTTACCTCACCAAGTCAATGGAGCTGATGGCGGCGCTAAAGAATTTGGAGCGCACTTGGTTGGGACCGAAGTCTGGGTGCTTCACAGATAGACGGAGCTTTAGTTCTTGCACCTGTGGAATGTAGTGATCGTACTGGCATGCATGGTACGTTGACGAAATCGGCACATTTTCTTTGTCTAGTTGCATGATGAGGTTCCGGCAATGAAGGTGCGTACTATACGTTCCGTTAAGTTAGCACTCCTTCACGTATAAATTATCATCATATTGTCTATTTCTACTACGAAGCTCTACATGCATCTAGACGATGTTGGAGCCTTGTACAAGTGCAGCCGAACGAGGTAGAAAGTTTACAATTCTTGTAGGAAGTGGGGCCGCAGGGGTCTTGGCTTCATTCAGCACTTTCTTGTGGTGATGGCAGACACCTACAATCACGCCCAAAAGGACAACCGCAGCAAGTACAATTACGACGACCACGCCAAACGTCCCCATCCTGTGGCTACCTGACCTCTCTGTCGAGATCTGCTCGCTGTTGGCAGAGGTCGGTGAAGAATCTTTAGCTTTTAGTTGATTCTGATCGTTTGTTTGAGATCCACTTGACTGATAATGAGATTGATCGACATGTCGTGTTGAAATGCTGGTGGAATGTGTGCTGTCTATTGCGATCGCGTTGGGCAACAGACTTGTGTGCAAGTGTTTGTCAGCCTCGTGACCCATCTCTTTTTTGTGACTGTGGTGTTCCTTCAGGGGGGCTACGCACCGTACCGTCAATGGTGGCATATCCCTTTTCGGCAACCATAATGCCTTGGTTCCAAAGAGACTGGAACATTTCATCAAAGAAGATGCCAGCTTTAGGACCATGCATCGAGTCCGGCGTACGGCCGTCACACGTGCCATCACTCTTCCCAGGCGGCTTGGCCCAAATGAAGTAGTCGACGTTGCTGATCCCCGTTTTACTAGTTGGCAAAGCACCGATTCCTGCACTCTTGACGTTACACCACTCGTTCGACGCCGGCCCACCACGATAGCTTCGGGACGTATCGAAGATGCAGTGCAGGTTGGTAGCATCAACAGCACCTTGGAAGTTGCTGCAGAGTGTAGCCAAGGTGCTGATCGACTGATAGTTGCAAGTGTTGAGCGTAATTCCCTTTACGTTAAATCCTATAGACGCGAGCTGTTTGACAATTGCTGCCACAGCAGTGGAGGTGGCGGATTGTTGGAGGGTCCAGTAGCCCACATCAAGGTAGATTTCGGCGTTCTTGTTCTGGGATAACAGGACGACGGCAGTCTGCAGATGGGTCAGGTGATCGGCGCATCCGGTGGTGTCTACAAGCCGTCCGATGGCATCCGGCTCGAGAATGTAAAGCACCTTTCTGTTGCCGATGGCTGATATGAGCGTGTTGAGAAACACGACGTAATCGGACGCGGAATCCACGGTGCTACTTGCCACCAGCTCCTTGGCAGCGCAATCTTGGTTGGGCAAGCCGTAAATCACGATACTAATCCGTGTATCTTCAGGGCAGAACGCCACTAAATCGGCAGCTGTCTTAGCATAGTCTCCGTTCTCCGTGTGATTCGAGTACCACGTCGCAACCTCATATCTTTCCAGCGCTTCGATAGCGAAGGCTGACGCCGGGTATGCGATCTTAGCTTTCGTGTAGGTCAATGGTGGCAACGAACACAAAGTATCAGCTTGGACAAGTTTGGTGGCAACCACCGCTACTAGAATTGAAGTCGTCACAGCTGCACGAAAGAAACGCAGCATGATCTCAAGTGATAGAACTAACATCACGTAGGATACGCTGTTACGCTGTTCAAACAAAACGAGCAGCAAACTGGCAAGTGCTGGGTTGAGGCAAGGACACTGAACGCTTCCACAATCGTAAAGTCTAATCCTAACCAATCTACGGGGTGACTCGCGCCCAGATAGAAGGCACTGTGTCCGCAGCTGGTTCAACCCAGTGGCTGTGGCCATTATTGACCGCAAAATATGACATCTTAGGCAGAACATGTATCTACATGGATGAATCGTACAATTGTCTAAATCATTGTAGTCTTGGAAAATGGCCGTCCTCGAAGCACTTGGATCCACAGTTGAGGTTGTCGAAAACGTTAGTCATCCTTTACTCATTGGATAGTCCTTGCATGAAGCCAGAAAGTCAGTCGCGATCGGAACGTTGATGTGATTGAAATGCTGTCGATGATGCCTCAGGAATAAACTCGTCGATTGAGGTTGGAAGAATACAATGTGAGACGAAAGCTAACTTTATTCACTAGGGCTAGCATAGACAAGGATTGAAATGCTGTCTATTACGCCTCAATAATTCGTGGAATAAACTCGTTGATTGAGATTAAGAGAAAACAATATGAGA
Organism: Peronospora farinosa; assembly: GCA_947646735.1. Taxonomy (NCBI): domain Eukaryota; phylum Oomycota; class Peronosporomycetes; order Peronosporales; family Peronosporaceae; genus Peronospora; species Peronospora farinosa. The sequence continues at coordinate 189,003 of CANTFK010000077.1, read as the reverse complement.
CGGAAGCTACCCTTATTCACTAGGGCTAGCTATAAACGAACAAACCTCATACTCCTCAAAATGACCTAACGTCGCAATCTCGAGAGAAGTCTTAAAGGATCGTACTGCCACCGGCAGGCGTGCTCTTAACCTCAATATGAATGTTCTCGTTTTCGCCAGGTGTAACCAGAGCGGCATCGGCGTCGGCGTCGCGAGACTTCTTTACTTGCGACACAGCGACGCCAACCGCAGCAACAGCGGCGATCAAACCCACAACAGCGAAGGCGCCCATGCCGGTCGAAGTTTCGCCACTTTGGTTGCCTGACTGAGTGTTGGCTTGCTGACTGGTCTCCTCACTGTTTTTGACCGTCTTCGAGTCAGCCACGTCCGTTGAGGTGGTGTGGGCCTGGACCGGGGTAGCAGGTGTCACGACTGCCGGCGTAGGGGTAGGAGGCTTCACTACTGCCGGCGTAGCGGTAGGAGGCTTCACGTCAGTCATCGGCGCAACGGCGGGCGTGGCCTTAGGTGCTTCTTCCGGCTTCTCACTGGGAAAGTTCGGATTGCAGTTGGACACGTGCAAGCCCTTCTCCACAGTAGGAGTCGTTGATGACGACGTCACCGGAAGAGGCTCGGTGCCCGCAGGGATGATCGGGGTGGGGGTTTTAGGCGTGGTCGGGACCGAAGGCGTTGCGCCGGTCGGCGTAGTCGGTAAATTTTCCTCATGGACGGGCGTAGGAATGACCGTAGTCGCCAGCGAAGCTGGGGTGGTAGCGATTGACGGGGTGTCCATGGGTGTCTTGGTTTTAGAAGCATACGAGTCGTCCATTTGACCTTCGCTGGTGACCGGCGTGAAGGGGTTGTCCTGGTGCAAGGCCAGCGCATCGTTAGAGAGTACGGCCACTAGCACGACCGTCCAGACTGCAAGTTTGCGGAACATCTTTGCTGTCGGGGTCTTTTTCGAGTCTGGCTCACCCTGACCGACAAAACGATCAAGGCCGAATGCTGCAGTCGCATTCTATGCAGCAGAATCGGTAAAAGAGTGCGAGAAGGTTCAGTTTTTCTCTTTGAGGTGGCCTTGGACTCAACGCTACGACAGTCGCCGTTCGTTACGCACATGGTTGGGGTCCAGCCCATTCACAGTTACACATTGATCTTCGAATCTGCAAACTGTACCATTCGCGTCTCTGTCCCTTGAGGGACGAGATCATTGGCACAGCTCGTGGGAGCTGAATATTTCGCATATGTTGCTCTCGTAGCCTTACAAAAGAGTGGGCGTGCGTTTGCGTGCGCACAATGCATTTACGGTGGTGAAGTAGCATTGCTGAGACTTGCAAGGGCTACAGTGCAACCGCTTTCTAGCTTTCTAGCTATTCGTCACCAAAAACTTTAATTCGCAGTGGTCTTGTATCCAAGTTACTATCGTCCCATCGAAATCGATCAGCTTCTATCCTCACCTATATCCATCTTTGTCTCGACGTGTTTACGACCACAACCTTAGTATCTGCTTTATTTTACACGCACGTAGGCATTTCACAAACATGTCTATCTATACTAATAAACTCTGTATAGTAAAGCCTTAATCTATAATATGAACGGTACATGCTGCGACAAACCAATGTCCGTACTTGAGATAGCGGTAAAATTGGGTGGAAGCTCTCTTCTCTTTCTAGAGATTTGAAGTCTCTAATACTTAGCAATCCTATGTACAAGTGTGCTACTCTTGCGACATGATAAAGTGGTATTGTTTTGACAGGTTCGTGTAGAGGTATACAAAGCTGGTGCCCACGAGCGGCTTACCAAACTTCAAGCATAGATTGAGACAAATGCTTGCCCAAACCTTAATTCTCAAGCTTACCATTGCTGTACCATCAGCGCGATCGTAGTCGCCGCAGTGACAATCAAATAGGTATCACTCATAAACTGCCTAGACGTCTCGACGTTGGGAACATGTTTTTTGGCCATTTGCTGGTTCCAGAGCTTGATGTAGTGCTTATTTAAGAATATACAGCCGAAGGCCTGCAGGTTGGATCAAGTATGTTGTATAACGATTTTCACGTTCCAGTAGTGGATAGATTGTGAAATCGTCAATAGCGAACCGATGCCTGCTATCCGCACATTGCACTACTGAGAACTTGACGCATTGGCATCCTGAAGAAAGTTGTGTGATGTCGATTTCACTGCTTCTGGAAGTTTCAGCAGAGCCCAGCGATCTGAGAAACTGAGCGGTGGTGTGCGAGCTGAGCGCGATACTTTTCTCGTAACCGGTGTGCGAGTTTCCTAACACGGGAGCCACAAATTTTCGCTGGATTCGTCGTTCCAATGTCCAGAGGCCGTACACGAGATATTCTCTTGCGTATAAGTTTTGCGATTGAAGCGAAATCGCAGTGGTGGTACCCGTGTTTCCATAGCTCACGTTTACAAATGACCCACCACATTCGGTGTAATCCCCCCAGCGAACGTTGCTAAAGCGGTGATCAAGTCTTCGAACGTCGTCATCGAGTGATTGCGGTTTGACCAAGTGGCGTCACAGGCAGTCCTTAAACCAACCACGCTGAGCCTCGAAGCCTTTGGGCTCGAGGTGGCGAGATCACCGCAGTTTGTGTTGCGTTACCATTGATTTCACAGATGGAGTACCAAGTATGCTTTGAGTGTATTTCCAGACGCGAAGCAGAGTATAAACACGTCACCTTTGCATCCACATATATAACTGGGAAGTATAGGTGTCAATCCTGCAAGTTGTATTGCTCACTCTGACTAAGCACAATCAGGAACAGCAGCAGGGGAACATGGGTCTTAGGCGAAAGTATTGTGCATTTTCGGCACCCTCAGCTTGGTGACTGGACTTTTTCGAACTTGTTCATTTGAGACCGTGATGATGATGGTAGAAGCATCTGTGTCAAATGTCGATACGTGCGCTCAAACGACGTAGCCCTCTATGCAACATGTCAAGATTCAATCTCATGACATAAGGAGGTTCAGGATGTTAACGATTCAAAGCACTGCAAGCAGCCGGTACTTCTCTCTGGTCTGTGGACACCGCGATCGTTTGTGTCATACTTGGACTGTACGCGAAGTATGGGGCTGAAATGAGTGAGCACACTCCATGCAGTCATGGAATACCTGCAGCAGTAAACGTATTGTCTATGAAATGCTTACTTAGCATGACAAGCACATGCAGGCGCACTCGGCAAAATAGCTAAGACAATCAATGCGCTGGAAAAACTTGGTAGAGGTCATGACGATGTCTATGTCGCACCGTGCAAAGGCAAAGTGTATCAAAGGAGTCGCGATAGATGCGGTCACAATCAGTGTGGTTGTGCAACGATGATGATTACTTTGAAAAACATGCTAGCTAACTGTCGATGTGGGCCTTCCGCCGGCAAACTGGCAACTTTATACCAACTTTCCGGACTCGTTGCTTGCGTGAAAGGTAGACAAGCTCATGAACCGCTATTTCATCATCAGTGTGAATGACCACTTACTAGTAATGGCGGCTTATGAGCTTATGCAACTTATGGATGCTGCTATGTGGTGGCAACGAACGGCAAGACGGGGGCTAGACTTTGAAAACCACGCCCTAACGCAGATTTTGTAAACGCTGCCGCGCCAATTGAAGCGCATTCAATTCAAACGTCTACCCACGTACTGCACAGCCCGAGATAATTGTGTAGATTTTATTTTTTTCGTTTCGTCACTAGTTTATGCAGAGCTTCTGCATAAACATTGCGTGTGTGATGTAATATGTCCGTCCCATATTCCATCCAGACAAAACCTTAGTAGACACGCGCGAAGGGCGGGACATGCTTGCACTCGTTCTCGTCCAGCGTCTGGTCTTGCACCGCACGGTAAGCGATGTGCGTCTTGCCATCTTCATTGTGGTAGGCGACAGTGTGCATCATCCAGTTGGCGTCGTCACGCTCCGTATAGTCCTCGTGAGCATGGGCACCACGAGATTCCTTACGGGCCTCAGCGCCGTGCATGGTGCACGCTGCGCACGCCAGCAGGTTGCGTAGCTCCAGCGTCTCCATCAGGTCCGTGTTCCAAATAAGCGAGCGATCCGTCACCTTGATATCGTTGAACTTAGGCACTACTGCGTCAATCTTCTCCTTGCCAGCGGCCAGCGAATCTTGCGTGCGGTATACGGCCGCGTCTTCCTGCATCGTCTTCTGCATTTCCAGGCGCAGCTCGGCCGTGGAGATACTTCCGTCGGCGTAACGCAGCCTGTCAACATCTTCAATGGCCTTCAGCCCGCCGTCCTTGGGCATCGGGCGCTTTGCCTCGCCAGGTTTTGTCAGTTCAGCAATGCGATGAGCGCAGGCACGCCCAAACACCACTAGATCCAACAGTGAGTTGGCACCCAAACGGTTAGCGCCGTGCACCGACGCACAAGCTGCCTCACCAGCTGCAAACAGACCGGGCACAACCTTGTCCGGGTACAGCTTACCGGGCTCCGGCAAACCGTCAACGTCAGGCATAACGACCTCACCCAAGTAGTTCGTAGCGATACCACCCATGTTGTAGTGCACAGTAGGAAGTACCGGGATGGGCTCCTTAGTCACGTCCACACCAGCAAAAATAGCAGCAGTCTCCGATATACCCGGCAGACGTTCGTGCAGAAGCTCAGGTGGCAGGTGGTCCAAATGCAAAAAGATGTGGTCCTGATTCTTGCCCACACCACGACCCTCACGGATCTCCATGGTCATGGCACGTGACACGACATCACGCGAAGCCAAATCCTTAGCCGTAGGGGCATAACGTTCCATAAAGCGCTCGCCCTCCGAGTTCCGTAAAATACCTCCTTCACCGCGTGATCCCTCCGTAATCAAACAGCCAGCACCATAGATTCCTGTGGGGTGGAACTGCACAAATTCAGGGTCTTGTAGTGGGATGCCAGCACGTAAAGCCATGGCAGTGCCGTCACCTGTACACGTGTGTGCCGACGTGCACGAGAAATAGGCACGTCCGTAGCCACCCGTGGCTAGTACCGTATTGTTTGTATGAAAGCGATGGAATGTTCCGTCTTCCATATTAAAGGCCATAACACCCACACACTCTCCCGCGTCATTCATTATGAGATCCAGAGCAAAGTATTCAATAAAATACGACGTATCAAAGGCCAAAGAACGACCATAGAGTGTATGCAGCATTGCATGACCCGTACGATCAGCAGCACAGGCAGTACGACGTGCTTGACCACCTTTTCCAAACTCGAGACTCTGTCCACCAAATGGACGTTGATAAATCTTGCCTTCTTCCGTACGAGAGAAAGGTAGCCCAAAATCTTCAAGTTCACGCACGGCTTCAGGGGCCTACCGTAAACATACAAAAACAAGAAAACCTCTAGTTTACATCACTGTTACATCAACTAGACACAATCATTTGCAACCAGCGTACCTCTCGACACATATAATGAATAGCATCTTGATCTCCCAGCCAATCACTTCCCTTGACAGTATCATACATATGCCATCGCCAATCATCGATAGACATGTTCCCTAGTGCTGCATTAATACCTCCTTGAGCTGCAACAGTATGCGAACGTGTAGGAAAAAGCTTCGAAATACACGCCGTCTTTAGTCCTGCTTCAGCGCAACCCATGGCTGCACGTAGACCAGCACCACCAGCACCAACGACGACAGCATCGTATTCATGATCGACTACTGTGTATTTGGATGTAAGTGCTGCCGTATCAACACCAGATAATGGCTTGGAACTACGTATTGCAAAGCCACGTGTGGTACAAGAGTGAGCTAGTACCTTCTTTACTAGCGTCTGCTGTATCTGCGTCGAGTGCATCATTCTTCCAAGTCTTTTTCTTCTCGATTAATTACGATCACTGGAAGCTTGAAACGTTGCAAGATCTGAACTGTCGCTTCGTAGCCTCAGATTAAAAATATATATAAGGTTTTGTATGGAGATTACTAAAATCAAGTAGATGTGGATTTAACCTCATTCAAGGTTTTTTTTCATCAGAGTAGGAATGAAGTAAGAAAGAAGCGACCCTTGGTACGTTGATGGCTTTAAAGGTTTGAGAGATGTGGCTAAGTATAGACCAAAGCTTTTTAAGTAGCACTTTGTATGTAATGTTGTTTAAGACGGTAAATGGCGTCTCAAAGACTATGTTTTAGCATCAACAGCCATGAGCTATTTGCCTGCAATATCTGCTGCTTGCTGCTTGCTGCATGAGCTGGAGCTCCCCACTTCCTTGTCTCTCGCCACTTTTTTGTTTTGGCTCCTTCGGGTTCAATCAAGCTTCATTGAGTCTTTTAGTTGGATGCACGCAGCTTTTGAATGTCGGAGGTGTTATCAAATTCTACATAATGTGCTTGCCGTAGTAAGGCCGGAAGTAGCTCATTTTGAAATGTCGCGAGGTATCTTCTGTTGTGCTTTTGGTAGAGATCAGCACATTTGTGATTTCGTTGCAATTCGCAGCGCAAAAGCACATTAACTTTGATCTCCAGCTAATTTACACGATCATCTGCATCATTTCGCAAACTTTTGTAGTCAATCTCCAGTCAGCCGAAGCCTCAGTCCTCATCACGCGCACCTCCCTTTCACTAAAAATTGGTAGCCGAAGTTGGTGGGGTACTGTCTCGAGCATGCATCTCGCGCAACCACTGAGCGTGCGGTCGGCTTACCCGGGAAAGCTACTACGGCTGGTGGTATACGTCATCGCTTTGACGATCGCACTCCAAGTCCGACGGCGGACGTTAAAAAGAGGAAACTACGACAGGCGGCTTCCTCGCGACGTACACACCGCTTTGGTGGTCGCAAAATAGGTTGGCGGACCGCTTTTGCAAGCAGTCATTAAGACTAGGACTACCTACTTCTTAGCAGATGAAAATTGTACCGAGACACCATTGTCAAGCAGTAGTCGGAACGGAACGCCACCGTAGCTAACAGGAGACATAGTAAGGGTTACGAGCAGCTTAATCACAACTTGTCCGAATTCTCGTGTGCGGTTGTCCTTGACGTCTTTCAGGCTGCTCCCACATTGACGGTTGATAGTTTGCTTTGCTGTTTGAATAGCAAAGATGTCGCTGTAGTTTTGTCAAGTCTTTTGCATTCCATCTGCGTGACTTCCATTAAACGTCACTACTGGTCGGATTTTTCAAACAGTTCACGCAGAGCTGCAGCCACAGTGGCATGATTTCGGCTTAATTGACGTCATGTTCATGCTCAAGCTTTTGCTGCAACTCAACTTTTACTACTTCGTGAGTCTTCAGGGCTGCTTTCGCTCTTAATAGTATTCTATAGGCTCTTTTTAAAAAAGCTCATTTCTTCCTGCGTGATTCCGAGAACTCTGGCTTTGTTGAGCTTCATTTTGCTCAGTCTCCATCTTCTGGCTTTGTGATGCTTAACAAGACGTACGTTTTCAACCTTAAAACTGTAACTTTACCTTCTCTCGCGGCTGTGGAGCTTCCTTACAAAGGTACTTTTTGTCGTTCCCAAGTTGTTACTGTTTTTCGCGTGGGGACACTCGTTGTTCTACAAATTTGGTCTTGAGCTCGATGACTTTTGCTATATAATATTGCCCTCCTTCGCTGGTTTGAAGCTGGCCCGTGGGCTCCGAACTAGCAGCTCATTTGCGTTAAGGTCATAAATGCTTTTACCATTCTCTGCCCTACCTAGCTATTGTTGTTGGTGAATGGTGAATAATCTTGCTAAGTGGCCGGACGTCAAGAACTGAGTCTGTCGACAGATCTGATTTCAAAATGGATTGTTGTTTCATCTTACTTTGCAGCGAAATTGTGATGTATGTATGAGCCCTGCCCAAATCGTCTATATTGAGAAGCCAAGTCGCTGCAGGAGTGGTGCTCGTGCACATCTAGTGTGGGTAACGTTGATATGACAAAAAGGCTGATGTTGGGCTTGGTTAACCCCAAAACTAGAGCTTTGATAATGACCATTCGTCGTCGATGATTTCCTCAAAGCTTTGTGTGCACATCAACACATCGACGTTGTTGGTAGCCATAATTAGTGATGCACTTGTTTTCGCTCTGTAAACTCGAATCCTTTATATTCGTTTTGAAGTAGTGATGATTGTTGTATTAGTTAGAAACTACCGTATCTGACAGGTTGGCAAGGTTTTTCATGTTACAAACTTCCCTCTAATAAGTTATCTCTCGATAAGTTATAATCTCCAGTAGGTTATTAAATGTTGCATTCACCGAGCTCGTCCCATGGTTGCTAATTAATAAGCTATAAGTTATAATCAGCCAAGACAATATAATTTTATAAAAGTAGTATTTTGCTTGTAATTTAGAAGAGAAAAGCTACTTAAACCACACGTCAAGGGTAGCTTGGGTGTGAGTGCGTTGCGAATATCAAGTTATTGGTCGTGGGAGGGCTCCATAAGCAGCTTGGTGACCTTTCTGGATTATATCAGGCAGGGAACAGGTAGGTTAACCTTTTTAATTCTGGTGAACTTGTCTGCGATTGTGGCCACATCTTCACTATTTTCACCCTCCTTCTGTGCCTCACTTACCGCTTTCAGAATCTCGTTCTTGTTCAAGGGGGAGTGATTTGGTTGCTCAGGTTTGCTTTATATTATTTTGTTTCTCTTATGTACAATACACAAAGCCCGATAAGTTATAACCTGCTACTTTATGAGTATTGTCGTCTTCCGTATCCAGAACTTATCAAAGAGAGCTCTGTATTGTGTTACACGTAAGATACGACACCATTTGATTGGATAATGGAGTGGAAACTTTCCCAGATAAGACGAGGCGGCGAGATCGCCACGTCGTACCATCAGATGGCAATGGGTGGAATAGACGGACGCTATAGGAAATTAGACGTGGTCTCGTTATAGTGACGTTGAAGATAGTGTTGACAGGAAAAGTAACAAGGCTAGAACGTACCTTCACTAGCTCACACGTGCGCTCGAGGAAGACTCAAGCCTAAGTAACAGGTATTTAGTACATTTAAATTCGATACTACATTTTTGTTTTAATCGTACTAACTACAAAAAATTTTAAGTTGTAACAATTACGAAAGTGTTTCCGCCTTTTGGGAACCACACACTTTCAGATTAATTTATCATTGGTCCTTATTGCGTCTTTAAAACCCAATCATAAGCCACAAATAACTTACCACGCTGTGCCCGCTATTCGGGCACAACATTTGCCTTCAAATGTAACTGTTTATTCCTATTAATGTTACATATGAAATGTGGCCCATTACTCAGCCCAACAAGTTCATGAACGAAGCGCGTCACCACTAGAGGTGCTGACAAAGCACGCGCCTGACTTGCAAGACACTCGTAGCTTCGGCCCTCTCTGCTTCGTCAACCGCGACCTGCACAAGAATTTGAATGGCAAAGCGATCGCAAGTCGGCGTCATCATCGGACACAGCGATTTAAACAAAATTTACATAGTGTTCTTTCCGAAAAAACACAAGGACATGGTCACACAGCACGTGAAGGGCATTGAGACGATCAGCGATGCGCAGAACATACAGCTACAGATCACGCTCGACTACGAAAATTAAGCACCTGTGACAGTGGGGGACGGCAAGTATGACGCCAGCATACGCAGTTCCGACTTTGACAGTCCGATTGCGGAAAGAAGTAGCCGAAGTCATGGACGCTTGCAGCACACAGAACATGAAGCGCGACGGAGCACGCGCAGGCATCCGAAGTTCGATAGAGGCTAGCACGTGGCGTCAGTGCAGTGTCTCGAGCGCGATCCATAATTTTATACGAAAGCAATACGCAGTAGCATACGCGAAGGCTGGTATAAAGCCATGTGGTGAAGTGCTATGGAGATCCCAGAAGCCACTTGGATTCGGAGTATAAAGGTCCGTGTATCTGGGAGAAGAGACCAGAGAGACAGGGGACTCGAGGGGAAGCGAGTATTGGCGGAGAACAATTTGCAGGAGAAGTCAGTTTTCAGAATACTGGTTTACTGGTTCCCCGAAGGGAGTTGATTATGGACCCCTTTGGAAGGCCCGGTCTCTCATTGGTAGATCCGGTCCCTCATTGGTTGACCCGGTCCCTAATCGATAGACCTAGGTTTCTCGATGTTCAGCCACTCCTAACCAGTCAACATAAGGATCATACCAGTGGGCACAAGGAATCAGGGCTTCAGGCAAGGATAGAGTAGAGAAATTAAAAGGATAGGACTATAATAAATACTAATCAATTTGCGATCTACGTGGCACGACTCCGTCGTTCTAAAAGAACTTGCCATAAGCGACCCACCTGTCCCGGGAAGGGATACATATTGGCCCCCCGATGAAAACAATTGCGTGGCTAAGTTCAAATGCGATTAGGAATCCAGAATATATTTGGCCTTTGAGCTCGTTCGAGTATCAACACCCCCCCAGACCCGCTATCGGAAGCGGTCTCCCTTACCTCACGGTCCGGGAGCAAAGTAAAGGTCAGGTGGTTAATACCCCTAAAACAATAAGGAAAAGGACAGGGACGACAAGCTACCTATAGAATTTGGCTCTAAGCTCACTCTCGACAAGTTTGATTGAGTGGCCACCTACCGTCCCACCGAGTGAAGCATACCCACTCGAGGCCCCCCAGGTATACCTCTTTCATTGCAGACGTCTACAACTTCACCCAAGTCTTTTGAAGAGTGCAATCGCTAGCCGACGGGTTTACAAGGTGAGAGAAGGTCTTTACGCGGCATCGGGGTACCCCCTCAGGCAGTCGGCAGTCCAGCACAGTGAGTGGTTTCGGATCTCATCATACAGTTTGAGAGCCCACTCCACCACAGCCATGCGTGAAGATCTCGAAGCGCTTAGAGACAACGTAGTGTGGCGCTTGATCAAGCGGCCGCCAGCAGCATCGCACTACACACTAAGTAAGTATTTAAGACGAAAAATGTTACGCATGAGGACCTCGAGCGACTTAAGGCTCGACTTGTTGCGTGCGGATACGAGCTTCCACCTTTGCGGCAATCATAGACATGTCCACCGTGAAGAAGCTTCTGGATCTGCGGCGCCATGGTGAGTACCCACTAGTCACGGTGATATGGTGAGTACCCACTAAGCATGGCGACAAACCGAATGTGTATGTGAAGGCGGACAATGAATTTCACTTGAAGATACTTCTCCAGTTGCCGCAAGTCATGGACGTCTATGAAGCGATGCTGAAGATTCTTGGTGCGGCAAGCACGAAAGAGCTGGTACTCAAGCTTCGAAAGCGTTTGTACGGCCTCAAGCATGCCGGATGACTCTGGATGCATCTCCTGCATGCAAGGCTTTTCAGCGCGAAATTTAACAGGTGCGTGGCTTCACTGATAGCGTGACAGGAAGAATTTTTTCTTGGTGGGCTCTACGTCGACGACCTACTTGCCATTGACACCGGCACAGCTACGGTTATCGATTCTTCGCCAGCCTCACGAGCCTGTCGATCAAGGACCTCGGCCGCGTGAGTAATTTTTTAGGTACTCGACGACGACGGCTACGATCTGTACAAGGAGGAGGTGATCAGCGACTTAATGCGCGAACATTGGCTCCGGACGCCAACTCGACAATAGCGTTAATCGGTGCCAACTGCTATGAAGTGCAGCCATTGACAGCGCGTTGCTCGAGGCCACGAGTATGAATGAAGCTCCGACGATACAGGACTTTCAGTCGCTCGTCGTGTCTCTGCTTCGGGTAGCGCAGTTCACGCGACCACAAGTAAAAATGGAGCGCCAGTGATTGAGGACTTTCAGTCGCTCGTCGGGTATCTGCTTTGAATGACACAGTGCACGCGACCAGACTTGCGTTCACAAGATGATGCGACAGACGCGACAACCACGGGTCCACAATTGGAAGCTCGCCAAGCGGGTGGCTCGCTACCTCAAGGGAACGAAGACGATGAATATTGGCATGAAGGCGAGCGACGATGGTTCCGTGTTGATCAGCCTCGAGTCTCAAGCGACTTTGACTCTGCTGCGGAAAGAGCGAAATGAAGTTCATGGCCGCCGGCAATATGCTTCTGAACGTTATTTCAGTCGTATGGAGCACCAAGAAACAAAGCGGAGACTCCATTTAACAATGAAAGCCGAGCTCGTCGCGGCGTCAGAGGTACTTGCGTAGTATGTGAGATCGGAGATAGTGCTCATCGCTTTGCTTACGAAGGCACTCGATCCGCTTAAGCTGGCGACGTTGCGCTTTGATTATGCGCCTCGATTAGGACAGTAAGTGCTGAAGTAATGGCTGACGAATATGAGAGATGTAGCGCGATTAACTTAGCGATAGATCGGGCAGAAACGATAATGGCTAATTAAGTGTATAGAAGAATTTATGGCTGGTTAAGGGGCAGGAGCAATGGACAACAAGAACTGTACGTCTATCATAAGAGCATTAAAAACAAAGCAGTCACTGTCAGATTTTTTATCACAGCACCACCGACTTCCTCTTTACAGCTATAACATCTCTAGCGTACACGTCTGAGCGCAGCTTTTCGGCATTTTTAACATCATATTGGTGTGATGGAATAGTATTTCAAACGACGTAAGAGAATTACAAACACACACAGCTACGGACTGCTGACGGAGGGGGTACACCGATACTGTGTCGCGATAACCTTGGGTCTCACCTTGTGTACCTGCCGGCTTGGCTGGTCTTGCTCCTCGTTAGATGCAGAAGAATTATAGGCTTGGTCCTTGTATGGAGGGACCTGAAGGCCCAAGAGTGGATATACTTCACTCGGTCCCAGGGTTTCTTGGGCTCAATCGACTGTGTCGAGAGCAATGCACCTTGTGCTATGTACCCCTTTCGGTGGCTAACGTTTTCTCGGTCCTTGGACCCCTTTGTGTTCTTCCCCGTAGGGAAACCGCTTCTTGTAGCGGGTGTTGGGTGTCTTGACACTTACTGGCACTCAGGCCAACTATCCTTAGGCTCAACTTGCGTTTCTTGAGCCGTCTAACACCTGCTGACGTCGGGGGGACAAAAGATATCCCGCCCGGAAGAGGTGCAGCGACGTAGAAGATTGGAGGGGGCACTTAGAGCCGTCACGTGTAAATCAAATTCGAGTGAGTTTATTTATCTTATACATTGTATGCTTTTTCTTGCCTAATTTTTACCCTTCGCTCTGGATAGTCCCACGTGTCGACTCTTGAAGGAAGAACTGGCTCCTTAAAAACCTGTACTTTTGATAATCTTCATGGTTTCGTGTACCGCTTCTGCATCCTCGGGCATTGGGACCTTGTACCCTGGGGCCCTTGTACCCCGGGGCCTTAGTACCCCGAGGCCCTTGTACCCTGGGGCCATGGGCTTTGAAACTTGGGACTTGTACCGGCTCTGCATTGTTAATTCCTTACATTCTTCATGAGTCTGGGGCCTGGTGCGATGTTGTGGATTTAAGAGGCCTTGTTATTGTCACTCCCTCGAGGGAGTGACCGGGAATTTTTTGCCCCCTGGCCATATGTCTCTTAGTGCCCTGTATCCTTGGTACTTCTCCACATTGACGGAATTTGTAATGGGGCAACCTTTTAATTATACTTTTGTATAATCAACCTTCACTGATGACAGTAAAAGCAGGTGCCTCATAACATCACGTACACGGACAGATGCAGAGAAAGCTATTTAACCAAGTGATGCATTTAGTTGTAATAGAAAAGAGAAGTGTATCTAATATATTTAAATTATTTAATAAGCTAAATTATCACATACCGTTTTCTTAAATAATTTTGATTAAAACTATGTATGATACCTTTGTGCCCTCCATTCATTGCGCGGGTCCGTCGGCCATACTTCAGCGCCTTGATTAATATAATGTCCTGTATCAACCAATTCGAGTGCATCTGCAACTTCAAGTAGATGCGAAGACAATATTACAAGAAAAGCGTGCGTAAAGTGATATATATACTGAAGAAATCTTTATAAAGCTCAGCGAATTGCTAGGGTGTGTACCCGTCGTTCTGACGGACATAGTTCGCAAAGTCTGATCTGGTTGTTTGTTGTTTTGGGATTGAACTGCGAAGGAAAGTGGGACGAGACGTCGTAAGTAATGTACAACTGGCAGAATGGGACAAGACGGTGTTAATAACGTACAGGCTAAATAAACAGAGTGTTACAAGTGCAGAAAGACGGGACATGTCAAGGCGTTGTTTCCTGATACAAAAGTGGGATTTGATAAGTCCAAAGACGCTGATTTTGTACTTGACATTTGAGGGCCAAACAGCGAAGAAGGTATATGGGTGCTAGACAGCGGCTCAAGTCGCCACCTCGTCAGCGATGTTGACTTGCTAGAAGAGGCAGAGGACTGTGTTATCGAATGTGTCACCGCTGATGGAGGAGAACTGCGTATCACGAAGTGCGGTGCCGTCTTAATCAGTGTAACGTTAATGGAAAAAGCTGTCAAAGTGCGACTTCTCGACATTACTATGCCGACAATGTGGAGAGGAATATCATTTCTTACGGTCTGCTTGAGGCCAAAGGATATGGTATTTTCTATCGCGGGCATCATCGCGTGATTGCACGTATACATGGAGGGCCTGCTACTTTCGACGTTGAGACATCGCATAACGTTCTGGTTGTACAGCCGCTGGGACATGAAAGCACGAAGAGTGTCAACAACGTTCTGATGTCCGTACTGGAACAAAACGAGGCAGAGATGATGCAAGACGAAAAGATAATTGATGCCTTTTCATCGACGTTTAGGACATTCAAATTACGACACAACTGTACACATGGTTGAGGACCCTGATTCTGAAACTCAAGTCACAGATTACATAGTCTAGCTTGCGCGCAAGGCAAGCAAAACAGGAACTAGAATTCGCGCATGGACACGGGAAGCAATTCGCCGTTGACTTCATTGGAGGTGATCTGATCAGATCTAAAAGGACCAATGACACCTAAAAAACTTCTCGGTAACTGGTACTTGGTTAATTTGATCGATCACCGTACTGATTACTGCAGAGTTTTTTTTGGCGAAGACCAAGGACGTCTCAGCTCAGAGGTTCAAGCAATTTATGGCTTTCTTCGAACGACAGTTCAACTGTCCCATCCACGTCCTAAAAAGACAGAGGCGGTGAGTATCAGACGCTGGATTTGTTTTGTGAGGTGACCGGCATCGCGCGGCAAATAAGCGAACCAAGAAACCAAGCCAGCAACGGAAAAGCTGAGAGAATGCACCGTACCATATTGAACATGGTGCGGGGCATGATTTTCGCCTGTGGTTTACCGTTAAGCTTTTGGGGGGACGCCGCTGAGTATTTGGCGTATAGTCTCAACAGAAGTATCACTAAGGCCAACAGAGACAAGCAATCGCCATTGCAAATGCTCACGAACAACACTTCCGTACTCAGCGAAATGTGGCGTTTGGATCACCATGTTCGAAACACCGCGACGCGAGGAGCAAATCTCTGGGCGAGAGAGGCAAAGCTGGTGTAATTATTGGAAAAAGTGACAAAATCAAGGGACTTAGCATGTTGGAAATGTCAAGACACTCACGTCTACACAAAACGATCAGCTAAGACGTTCTATTCTCATGGATGACACTACACCGACTACAATGACCACTCCAGCGAATGAGACGGGAGCGGAATCATGTGACAAGACTTGAGGTCGGAGGAGATCTTGGCGCGCGATGCTTACGGTACTCGTGCAGCGACACTAAAGGCACATAAGCAGGCTCAGAACGAAATTAGTTATACTGAACTCGATCAACAAGCTCGCGCCGTGGTGAACAGTGTCAGGGAGGCTGATCCGAAGAACTATGGACAAGCCATACGTAGTCGTCAAAATGACAAGTGGCTAATTGCTATGAAGGGGGAGCTCGATGCCCTGGACAATAATGGAGTATGGGTTGTGGTGGTGCCACCCAAAGACAGGCACGTTTTGCACACTAAATGTGTAACAGGGCAACTAGTAACACGTAAACATTAAGTAATATACTTAATGTTTGGTCTAAAAGTATCTATGATTACTTTTGACCTGTCACTTGGGTGCGATACACAAATATAATCCACCCTCGTGAATGTGATATTTATTTATGGAATCACATGAGAAGAGATGACGCTAGTTGAAGCTAGGTATCGCGACGTCTCAGAAAGACGTCAGTTGCGATCTTAAATCTAGATTTAAGATCATGCGACAGGATACGCTTCTAAAGAGTCGCGTATCCGATCTATCTATCTATATATATATATATAGATATATATAGCCAATCAGTAGTTAAACATATATTTATTTATAATTAATTAAATATATCTCAGTCTTGAATTTCCTTAAACAGAAACACCACGCACGAGAAGTTGAAAGACTTCTGCGTGACGTCGGTGTTCTAAGTGTTAAGAAGTTCGTTGCACTCTCGCTTAAGCGAGAGGCAACTGGTGGTACGACTGCTTAAGCAGTCGACCAACCTCCCAACCACCCTCGCACGCGACGGTAAGACGGTATAACCGCTTCCTCGCTTGTGCATAAGGTGTGTGCTCGTAGTACGAGGCAACTTCATAGAAGTGCCCGTCTACACTTGGTAGCACTAGTAGTCCTTCCCACGACCCGTCTCTCTGAGCGTGCGTGTGGTTGACATGGTCCTTAATATGGACTGGAGTGACTTCCCTCACCTCTCCCAACATCATAGGGAGTTGGCAGAGCATTCGGCGCAGGGACTTGGTGAACAAGCTCTGTTCAACCTCTTGCATTGTCCTCCTGAGCACAGTTGGAGCAATTTGAGGCGTTTGTGCTCGGACAGCGTAGAACGCGTCCGAGGTAAACAGCCAAGCCACCGCTGAGTCCATCACTAAGACTCAGGATGAGCTTAGGCTTGAGCAGGCACGTAATGAGACGCTCAACAGAACTGTTGAGACGCTCTCTGCCCGGCCTGCTCAACCGAGGCCCATTCGAATGGACCCTCCGAAGTTCGATGGAACTATCCCTCACACGATTGCTCACTAGTTGAGCAATGTGGAGTGGCGCAGCTCATCGAAGACGACACCAGAATGGTGTCGTATGCCATGTCCAACTTTCGTGGCAAAGCGTCAGAGTGGCCATACTCTGCGCTGATGGCTAATGCTGATGCATTTCCATCATGGGCGATCTTTAAGTCAAAGATTCGCGCCATGTATCAGCCTCCTAACAACGAAGTGTTGCTTATGGCGCGCTTCTTTGGAGCACGACAGGCTAAATGCTCTCTGCAAGAATTTGTGCAGGAGATGCGTTCGCTGTCGGCGTCCATTAATGTGGGTCCGATACCTAAACACATTAAGGTGACCACGTTCATTAATGGACTTAGGCACGGCCCCGCGTCAGGCCCTTTTCAGAAAGGTGCCAGCGACGATGGAAGAGGCAATTGACATTGCCTTAGTTGAGGAGCAATCCTACAACAGCGCCTCGGCGACAGCCTATTACAGGCCGTCGTCCGAGAAGTCTGATGCCACTCCTATGGAGTTAGGCAATGCAGATGTGATCTGCTACAAGTGCGGCAAGCGAGGCCATATGATGGAACGCTGCTATGCCAAAGTAGCTGCTGGTGCTAAGGCAGCCAGCAAAAGGTCGCCCAACCCGAAGGGAGGTGCGAAAAACCAGCGTGCACAACGCACGGGTTCAGCACCTGCCCAAGATGGGTCGGGAAATGCGGGAGCGCAGTAGGAGCGGGATGACCTACTGTCGCGGACTATGAAGCTACCCCTAAGTTCAGAGTGATCGAAAAAATGGGTAGCATAGTCCCTGAGGTTCCGAAAGGTCGGACCTCAACCCTTTTGATCTATAGCGCTCGAGTACGAGGCTATGACCAAGTGATGAACCTTCTCGTGGATTCGGGTGCATCACAAAACTTTGTGAAACTCGCGGCTCTAAAAAAGAGACCGGCAAGTTATGAGTCGCTTTGCCAGGATGGCAAGCGAGAGGAGGCGATCGTTCGTTTAGCGAACGGCGCGCTCGTCAAATCGGAGGGAGTTCAAGTTGAACCCGCCTTCAGTTTCAGTGACTTCTCTTGTAAAGAGAAGTTCACAGTGCTAGGTATGGAGAGTCCGTACGACCTCATCCTAGGCATGCCTTGGTTGGCTAAACACCAACCATGGATGGACTGGCGTACACGCACAGTCGCTAGCTCTACGCAAGACACCGGAAAGGATGTGCTCTTGCGAGAGGCCTATGTGACTGATGCTGTGTCCAACACAGTCGAGGGTGCGATGACGGTATGTCAATCGACACCAGGAACTACCCAGCTCGAAAGGAGTGGTGTAGCTGTGAGTGAACTGGCGGAAAGCCAGGTGACACATATTCCTACCCAGGTCGAAAAGACTGGTGTAGTGAATGGGGCGATGACAGGTAGTCATGCGTCCAATAGTCCTGCACAGAGCCAAGAGCCTGTAACAGTTGATGGTGGGCTGACAGGAAGTCAAGCGCCACAAGAACCGGCACAGAGCCAAGAGCCTGGTGCGGTTGGAAGGAGTGCGTTAGCTGAGATAGCAACGACACCTTCTTCCAGGTCAAAGGTCGTGGTGACTTGAAGAACGAGCACCAGACGTATTAAGACGATCAAGGGCACGTCGAAACGAGTGACCCTTGGATCAGTCTCGGTCCAAGAGGACGGACCTACGAACGAGTTGTTCGAGGCCGTCGAAGACAAAATGCCGGAGGCATCCTCAGTTGAGGTGCTCCAACTTGTCTTGGCATCTGCCGAGGAGATAGTAAAACTCTCGGAGATGACGTGGGATCTGTTCCTGTCCGAACTAAAGGAAGGAAAGATCCACGAGATAGTCGCACCAGTTCCAGAAGAGAACGTGGTGGACTGTTGCTCTTCATCCACAATGGATGAGAGTGTCTTGGAGACCGACAAAAAGAAACGGTTCGATGCTCAAGGCTGGGATGCCTTGAAGGACAGCCCGTTCTATGATGTTCTGTGGAAACACCGTGATGGGTTTCCAGCAGAAGTGCCGAGCCGCCTACCGGCCGATAGGGCATCAGGCACGAAATTGACCTGGAGCCTGGCACCAAATATTGTGTGACCAGGCAATGGCCGTTGCCGAAGGAACAAGTCGATTACATCGATGAGTTCTTCGACAAGCGAGCTAAGGCGGGACATGTACGTGAGAGCAAGTCGCCTCACTGCAGCCCGACCTTCTGTGTGCGTAAAGCCACGGGTGGATGGCGCGTGTTTCATGCTTATAATAAGCTGAACTCGGCCACCATTCCGGCTCAAACGCCGATCCCGCGGAAAGATGTTTTGTTGAATTCCATGGGAAAGTCAACTATCTTTTCCGCGTTGGATCTGAAGGATGGCTACTATCAGGTTCTCATGAGAGATACCGATGTAGCCAAAACGGCAGTAAGCACCCCAAGCGGTATGCTGTGGGAGTGGCTTGTGATGTCACAAGGGTTTAAAAATGCTCCGGCAACATTCAAGCAAATGGTGGCTCACTTGATGCGTCAGCATCGTGCCTACGCGCCCCATTACTTTGACGATGTATTCGTGCATAGTAGGGCGGAGGACGGTCTGAGCGCGATAGAGTCGCACAAGCGTCATTTAGACGCTGTGTTGCAGACTCTGGGTGACGCCCAATTATACGTGAACTTGCAAAAGTGCGTAATAGGGGTCCCCGAGATACCTGTACTGGGCTGCATCGTAGGTGCACATGGTGTACGAGCAGACCCAGAAAAGGTAAAGGCTGTAAAGGAATGGCCAGTCCCACGTCATGTGAAGGATCTGCGCCAATTCCTTGGGCTCGCTAATTACTTGCATAAGTACAGCAAGAATTATGCGGAGCAGACCAAGCCATTGTCTGACCTTTTGAAAAAGGATACAGAATGGACTTGGTCAAAGGAACAAGAAGATGCGTTCACATCAGTGAAGCAATCTCTTGTAGAGGCACCGGTCTTGGCATTGCCAGACGCGGATAACCCCTTTAGCGTCGTCTGCGATGCAAGCAATTTTGCAATCGGCAGCGCGCTCATGCAGAAGGATGACAACGGTGTTGGCCGTGTCATTTCTTATCGGTCTCGGCATTTAAAAGCTGCCGAGCTGAATTACCCTTGTGCATGACAAGGAGCTACTTTCAATTAAGTATGTTCTTGTTAAGTTTCGGGTGCACCTCTTGGGCACCGAACCTTTTGTGGTTTATACGGATCACGCATCACTGCGGACCGCTATAAATTCACCGCACCTCTCGCCGAGAATGGCAAGATGGCTAACATTCTTCTCTGAATTTAATTGTGAAGTTGAATATAAGCCGGGTAAGTCGAATGTCTTGGCTGACGCGTTATCGCGCAGACCAGACTTCGAGGCAAGACACCAAGATAGTGTGTCTCGTGCGAAAGCACAAGTTGAGTCGTCAACATTGGCAGCCATGAAGGCCTACCATGTGACGAGCTCAATGGCCTCCGATATCAAGGAGTGCTACAGTCAGGACGAACATTGTCGCCTGCTGTCGGATCATTTTGGTGGACGAAAGGTTACCCTTCCGTCGCACCTCAAAGCGAAACTAAATCGCTTTAGTTACAGTGATGGCCTGTTATAGCATCAGCTGTCACCCTGTGATCCCTTGAGAATCTATGGCCCTCATGACACAGATCTCAAGCTGATGATACTTCACGAGTGCCATGATGCGCCATCTAGTGGGCATCAGGGCCGTGAAAAGACATTCTTACGAGTGTCAGAGGAATTTTGGTGGCCCCACCTATATCGGTGGGTGGCCAACTATATTCGCTCTTGCGAAGAGTGTCAGCGCATAAAGCCTGCACCTTCAAACAGTGCGCCACTGAAGCCACTGCCGATTCCAACTGAATGTTGGAAGTCGGTCAGTTTGGACTTCATGTTTGGCTTACCGCCTGACCATAAAGGCAGGACGGGGCTCGTCGTCTTTGTAGACAGACTGAGCAAGATGGTGCATTTGACACCATGTAGCACCAAGATCTCAGGAAAAGAGGTTGCCCTTTTGTTTCTGGATCACGTGTATCGACTACACGGGATGCCCGAGTCCATAGTATCGGACCGGGATCCGCGTTTTACGTCGGGTTTTTGACGACATGTGTTTGAGCTGCTGGGTAGCAAGCTCCACATGTCAACCGCTGATCATCCCCAGACCGATGGCCAAACAGAACGGGCCAATCGAGTCGTGGCGGATGTGTTGCGTACAATAGCGACTCCTAAAGAATGGAGCAAGCAATTGCCATTCGTGGAGTTCGCTATTAATAACAGTGTTCACGCCAGTACGGGTGAAACACCGTTTCAAATTAACGGAATGCGTCATCCTCGGACTCCAGTCTCGTTTGTACGCAGCCCGAGTCTTAGTGGGGGAGGGCCCCTCACTTCGCTCGGTGCGAATGCCAAAGAGGGCCAAGGTTGCCCTAGTGACACTGCTAGTTTAGCAGTGGTCACGACACCTATAGGTGTCACAAAGGAGGCACGGCAAGAAATGCCAGTGCTCCTTGATGATGACACTATAGTGTTAGCAACAGCGTCGACCCATGAACGACCTCTTGGAGGCGTTATAGGCGGGCTGAATGCTAAAAGCGTGAGCGAAGCTCAGCGCTTTGTGAATGAGCGATTAGCCATCACACGTAAAGTCCGTGACGCGATGGCAAGCGCACAGGACAAGCAAAAACAATATGCAGACCAGCATGGTCGCAAAAACAATGAACACTTTACTGTTGGGGACAAAGTGCTATTAAGTACTGCTACCCTACCTAAACATGCAATCTCTGTACTACCTGGTGGTACTACTAAGCTATTGCTCCGGTTCATTGGGCCCTTTACAATGGTTGTAGAAGTTGGAGACCTAAATTATAGGCTCACTCTCCCACCGTATATGAAGACGCACCCCGTATTTTACGTGGGTCGTCTGAAACGGTATGTTGATCCGGAAGAGATCACATATCCGCATCGGTCTAACCAGACCGATGGTGACGCCGACTGTGAGTCGAGCGTCGCGGCCGATCAGGCGACGAGGAAGCCGAGAGGCTCCCCGTATACGAACGAGGCGATAGAGGACTCGGCGATCGAGGAGGACTCCGCGCTTGACGCGGGTCTCTCATCACCAGTCGCTCTAAGATGTCCAAACGGATCTTCAGGCGGTCATACCCCTGACGGTCCCTCGCCCTCACATCACGCAGATCCGAGGTCAGTCGCGAGACTTGACTCTCGAGATCTGTCACCTGCCTCTTCAGCGCAGCGGACTCAGCCTGCGACTGAACAGCAGCAGGGTAGGCAGCCGCGAGTAGATGGGCGTAATCGCCACTCCTATCGGGCGCCACCTGTGTTGGTGGACACAGATGGGAACACGCGCTTCCTTGTTGGAAGGCTGTTGGCCCACCGGTTTGTGAAGCGAAAGCTCCAAATCCTTGTCCAGTGGAAGGGTTACCCAACGAGCTTTGACTCGTGGGAGCATGTGGACGCTTTGCGCGTTGACGTGCCTGGGCTGGTGGCTGCTTATGTGAAGCAGCACCAGCTGTCTTCTTTCTGCTAGGTCCGGATGGACTAGCAGAAGAAGCGTGGCGAGAATTTATTGGGGGTCGCTTACCACCCATAATTTCATGCGCACGCTTCATGGCGAAGCTGATTCGCTGCGACCGTTGTTTCGTTGCATTTACATGCAAGGTAACACGGCGCCAAAGTTCAGCTTTATATTCGTCGGCTGTTTCGTTAGAACGCAGCACGACTGGAATTGGGAAAGCACGACCAAGTGCTTTGCCCTGCTTTTTCCACAAAGGAAAGACGCTATAAAATTTATGAGCGTCTATAGTGGCACGCTGCAAAAGCGCTGCACTAGACCCTCCGAGTTCATCCACTCAGATGGAGGTGGCATTGGTTGCAAGCCACCACTCAAGTAGTCGCCCTCGCGACGGCGGGCTAGTGAGGCCAAAGGTGTACTTGCTGGAGCTTTAAGCTCACACTCACCTGAGTCTGACTCTTCATTATGGATTATCAAGACATCAGCTTGAGAAGTTACATCTGACTGAGTCGCGACTACTCCTTTCGAAGTAGCGTGCTCAGTCTTAGTCGCTGCGCTCGTAGGCGTAGACGACGAGGCGTTACCTTCGCTTATAGGAAGCATAGATGCTTCCTCAAGGACGGGTGCCTCAAATGATGAGGACATATGTCCCATCAATGCACTATGCTCATCGCCACTTTGGGGTGATGGCAGTGGTGTGGTCTCATTGTAGTCAACAATGAGAGATGGATCTTCATCCACATTATCGTGAGATGGAAGATTCACCTCAGTGCCTGAAGCACTTTGCGACGGCTGCGATAAATCGCGGCTCGTGCGCTTAGTGCTGGACTGCATGGGTGCCTTTGCAGGCGACCCATCAGCCATACCACGTTTCGGTGGCATGAGTACTAAGCAGACTAAAGCGACGCGTTTATAACGGCTCGCAAGTCTCTCTGTCTCTTAGGAGATGTTTTACAAAATGTAAAAATTGTTCTAAAAAAGGGGGGATGGTGTAACAGGGCATCTAGTTACACGTAAACATTAAGTAATATACTTAATGTTTGGTCTAAAAGTATCCATGGTTACTTTTGACCTGTCACTTGGGTGCGACACACAAATGTGATCCACCCTCGTGAATGTGATATCCATTGATGGATTCACATGAGAAGAGATGACGCTAGTTGAAGCTAGGCATCACGACGTCTCAGAAGGACGTCAGTTGCGATCTTAAATCTAGATTTAAGATCATGCGACAGGATACGCTTCTAAAGAGTCGCGTATCCGATCTATCTATCTATATATATATATATAGATATATATAGCCAATCAGTAGTTAAACATATATTTATTTATAATTAATTAAATATATCTCAGTCTTGAATTTCCTTAAACATACGCACCACGCACGAGAAGTTGAAAGACTTCTGCGTGACGTCGGTGTTCTAAGTGTTAAGAAGTTCGTTGCACTCTCGCTTAAGCGAGAGGCAACTGGTGGTACGACTGCTTAAGCAGTCGACCAACCTCCCAACCACCCTCGCACGCGACGGTAAGACGGTATAACCGCTTCCTCGCTTGTGCATAAGGTGTGTGCTCGTATACGAGGCAACTTCATAGAAGTGCCCGTCTACAGGGTTGCTCAAGAATCTCACAAATTAGAACGCTGACGTCATCATCTGCTAACGCCTAAATTTTTTCTTGTTGATAACCTTGTGACTAGAAATTATGTGACTATGGAGAGTTGTGTTGATGTAACACTTTATCGGCCCTGATGCAGATATTAGTAGCGAACCTTTCGTTAAAGCGGAATTCTCCTTTATTGATTGGACTATTAGCGGTTAAGAAAAGATAAACTTCGCGATAGATGGTCCATTCGTACTCCATTCCCGTAAAGCTATATAAAACTACTTGGTCCATATCGATCAGAGAAATTTTATCCGTTGCTTTGATATAACTGACCGATCCTATACTACAATACAGCGTAATCCAGACAAACCTGAACGGTCTCATATTGTAATTTAGCGTAATTTGAATATGTGATCTTGCCATGTAAGTAATCCACATTCCGATCATTTACTGACTCCGAATATCCCATTTGATTCCGATTGACCTCATTAAATTACAGCATTTCGCGGTCCAAATGTGGACCATACCAAGTAGATCGCGTATCAGTGATACTGGTACAAACAACTCCAAGTAAACTGCGACCCAGAAGACCGCGATCCGCGATCCAGATGTAGACCACAAACCGCGCCAGATGTTCGCGATGCAGTGATGTTCTTTTGGACCACATGGTACAAAACCACGTGACAGCTAAAGGAACTTTCAAGACACAACATCTACGATCGGTCGTGTTAACTAGCAAGGAGCAACATCAAGGAAAGTGCAGAACGGATAAAGCGGTCAGAAGTCCCTAATTAAGTGGTTCAGAAAATTTAAGGCTCGTCTGATTGGATAACCTTTTAAACACAAGAGGTAGAATAAGGTGAAAGTAGAAGTCATTTATTTTGCAAACCCTGCCTTGGTAATATGTGCTCTCACAACCAGCAGTGCTAAACGTAACCTATGCAAATCGGAGAGTGGGCGACCAACAACGGTTTCGTAACGGTCCATCCATGGACAAATACCGATGACGATTTCGTAACAGTGCATCAAAAACCAACATTTTGTAACGGTGCATCCAAAAAGACACACTCCTCCTTGGTCGACGCACCACTTGACCAAATAACCTCATAATTAGCGCAATCCAAAGAGACCGCACAGTTCTGTCATTCTCGGCGCTGGGAGTGCCTTGGTCAGCATTTCAGCCTTCATCAGACGGGATTCCACGTATTCCGGCCTGACAATCCCCTTGATGACGTACTTCCGAATGAATTTAGCCCGTATGTCCACGTGTTTTGCGCTTGCCATGCTGTTCTCAGTTCCAACTGTCGATTTGCGGCTTGGTTATCCATCATCATGCGCATGGATCTGCCACCATAAAAGCAATTTCGCGCACCAGCTCCCTAAATCCAAGAAGATCACGACCGACATGCGAGGCAGACGTAAAATCTGCCTCCATAGTACACCTTTCTGTTTCTTGCAGACCCAATGAAAGATGGCACCATCCATAGTAATAACATCACCGCTCAATGATTTCCTGTCATGTTTATCAGATGCGAAGTCAGAGACACTCCAGCACCTCAAAACGACAGTGTTGCCCAAGGCTTTGGGTACATCCATACGCAGCGTCAGTGTCTTCGTTTGCTTGAGGTAGCGAGCAATTCGTTTGGCAGGCGTGCAGTCGCTCACGATGGGCTGGTGTACACCGCGTCGCCCTATGTATCGCAAAATTGATTTCCAGTCTGGTGCAGCGGGCGATTCAGAGCATGCTTCTCACGAACGACTGAAAATTACGTATTGGCGGTCCCTTTCCATCCTTTGCATGCTCTAAAACTCTTGCATCTTTGCAATCCGCATCGTAGTTCTCGTCACTAATTGGTTTGCGTACAACGTTAGCTTTTGCGAGACCATGTTGTTCTAATAGCTCTTCAATCGCTGCTTGTTGACCCAATATGTACCCCTCATCCTTGTCGAGACCAATGCGCATCCCAAGAAACTTCCGTGCTTCCCCAAAATCCTTGATCGACAATGTACTCATAGACAGAATCAATTCCTGTACCAGCGCAGCAGAAGACGTTGTTACCAGCAAGTCATCAACGTAAGCTCCAACGATTGTTATATCGCATCCCGAACGCTTAAATATAAGCACATATCAGTCGTGCACCGCGTGAAACCAGCCTCTTCCAATTTTTCGGGTAACAAACGACTCCACAACCGGCCGGCCTGCTTTAGCCCGTATAGCAAATTTACAGGTCGAAGAGCCAGCGCATTTTTGCTATCCACGCCAAGTTCCTTCGTGACTTCGTCAGATAATTCCATCCCTTGTAAAATACGAAGGTAAATCTTCATGTCCTTGTCCTTTTCTACTTTTTACGTAAGCGTTAGAAATGTCCCCGTGCTTGGCCGGCACTCTCCAACATAGCGCGAAAACGAGAATGACCTTGACAGGGCTTGACTTCATGACCGCTGCAAACGTGATTTCGTAATCAGCGCCAGAAAGCTGTTCGTTACCGCAGGCTACGAGCCTGGTTTTGAATCTTCCAATGGCTCCGTAAGCGTCTGTCTTGGTCCTAAACACCCATTTTGTACACGGGCACTTCTACGAAGTTGCCTCGTACTACGAGCACACACCTTATGCACAAGCGACGAAGCGGTTATACCGTCTTACCGTCGCGTGCGAGGGTGATTGGGAGGTTGGTCGACTGCTTAAGCAGTCGTACCACCAGTTGCCTCTCGCTTAAGCGAGAGTGCAACGAACTTCTTAACACTTAGAACACCGACGTCACGCAGAAGTCTTTTCAACTTCTCGTGCGTGGTGCGTATGTTTAAGAAAATTCAAGACTGAGATATATTTAATTAATTATAAATAAATATATGTTTAACTACTGATTGGTTATATATATATGTATATATATATAGATAGATAGATCGGATACGCGACTCTTTAGAAGCGTATCCTGTCGCATGATCTTAAATTTAGATTTAAGATCGCAACTGACGTCCTTCTGAGACGTCGTGATGCCTAGCTTCAACTAGCGTCATCTCTTCTCATGTGAATCCATCAATGGATATCACATTCATGAGGGTGGATCACGTTTGTACATCGCATCCAAGTGACAGGTCAAAAGTAACCATGGATACTTTTAGACCAAACATTGAGTATATTACTTAATGTTTACGTGTAACTAGATGCCCTGTTACACCATCCCCCTTTTTTAGAACAATTTTTACATTTTGTAAAACATCTCCTAAGAGACAGAGAGACTTGCGAGCCGTTATAAACGCGTCGCTTTAGTCTGCTTAGTACTCATGCCACCGAAACGTGGTATGGCTGATGGGTCGCCTGCAAAGGCACCCATGCAGTCCAGCACTAAGCGCACGAGCCGCGATTTATCGCAGCCGTCGCAAAGTGCTTCAGGCACTGAGGTGAATCTTCCATCTCACGATAATGTGGATGAAGATCCATCTCTCATTGTTGACTACAATGAGACCACACCACTGCCATCACCCCAAAGTGGCGATGAGCATAGTGCATTGATGGGACATATGTCCTCATCATTTGAGGCACCCGTCCTTGAGGAAGCATCTATGCTTCCTATAAGCGAAGGTAACGCCTCGTCGTCTACGCCTACGAGCGCAGCGACTAAGACTGAGCACGCTACTTCGAAAGGAGTAGTCGCGACTCAGTCAGATGTAACTTCTCAAGCTGATGTCTTGATAATCCATAATGAAGAGTCAGACTCAGGTGAGTGTGAGCTTAAAGCTCCAGCAAGTACACCTTTGGCCTCACTAGCCCGCCGTCGCGAGGGCGACTAATTGAGTGGTGGCTTGCAACCAATGCCACCTCCATCTGAGTGGATGAACTCGGAGGGTCTAGTGCAGCGCTTTTGCAGCGTGCCACTATAGACGCTCATAAATTTTATAGCGTCTTTCCTTTGTGGAAAAAGCAGGGCAAAGCACTTGGTCGTGCTTTCCCAATTCCAGTCGTGCTGCGTTCTAACGAAACAGCCGACGAATATAAAGCTGAACTTTGGCGCCGTGTTACCTTGCATGTAAATGCAACGAAACAACGGTCGCAGCGAATCAGCTTCGCCATGAAGCGTGCGCATGAAATTATGGGTGGTAAGCGACCCCCAATAAATTCTCGCCACGCTTCTTCTGCTAGTCCATCCGGACCTAGCAGAAAGAAGACAGCTGGTGCTGCTTCACATAAGCAGCCACCAGCCCAGGCACGTCAACGCGCAAAGCGTCCACATGCTCCCACGAGTCAAAGCTCGTTGGGTAACCCTTCCACTGGACAAGGATTTGGAGCTTTCGCTTCACAAACCGGTGGGCCAACAGCCTTCCAACAAGGAAGCGCGTGTTCCCATCTGTGTCCACCAACACAGGTGGCGCCCGATAGGAGTGGCGATTACGCCCATCTACTCGCGGCTGCCTACCCTGCTGCTGTTCAGTCGCAGGCT
This sequence comes from Peronospora farinosa, assembly GCA_947646735.1. Lineage (NCBI taxonomy): Eukaryota > Oomycota > Peronosporomycetes > Peronosporales > Peronosporaceae > Peronospora > Peronospora farinosa. The sequence continues at coordinate 160,642 of CANTFK010000077.1, read as the reverse complement.
GAGTCCGCTGCGCTGAAGAGGCAGGTGACAGATCTCGAGAGTCAAGTCTCGCGACTGACCTCGGATCTGCGTGATGTGAGGGCGAGGGACCGTCAGGGGTATGACCGCCTGAAGATCCGTTTGGACATCTTAGAGCGACTGGTGATGAGAGACCCGCGTCAAGCGCGGAGTCCTCCTCGATCGCCGAGTCCTCTATCGCCTCGTTCGTATACGGGGAGCCTCTCGGCTTCCTCGTCGCCTGATCGGCCGCGACGCTCGACTCACAGTCGGCGTCACCATCGGTCTGGTTAGACCGATGCGGATATGTGATCTCTTCCGGATCAACATACCGTTTCAGACGACCCACGTAAAATACGGGGTGCGTCTTCATATACGGTGGGAGAGTGAGCCTATAATTTAGGTCTCCAACTTCTACAACCATTGTAAAGGGCCCAATGAACCGGAGCAATAGCTTAGTAGTACCACCAGGTAGTACAGAGATTGCATGTTTAGGTAGGGTAGCAGTACTTAATAGCACTTTGTCCCCAACAGTAAAGTGTTCATTGTTTTTGCGACCATGCTGGTCTGCATATTGTTTTTGCTTGTCCTGTGCGCTTGCCATCGCGTCACGGACTTTACGTGTGATGGCTAATCGCTCATTCACAAAGCGCTGAGCTTCGCTCACGCTTTTAGCATTCAGCCCGCCTATAACGCCTCCAAGAGGTCGTTCATGGGTCGACGCTGTTGCTAACACTATAGTGTCATCATCAAGGAGCACTGGCATTTCTTGCCGTGCCTCCTTTGTGACACCTATAGGTGTCGTGACCACTGCTAAACTAGCAGTGTCACTAGGGCAACCTTGGCCCTCTTTGGCATTCGCACCGAGCGAAGTGAGGGGCCCTCCCCCACTAAGACTCGGGCTGCGTACAAACGAGACTGGCGTCCGAGGATGACGCATTCCGTTAATTTAAAACGGTGTTTCACCCGTACTGGCGTGAACACTGTTATTAATAGCGAACTCCACGAATGGCAATTGCTTGCTCCATTCTTTAGGAGTCGCTATTGTACGCAACACATCCGCCACGACTCGATTGGCCCGTTCTGTTTGGCCATCGGTCTGGGGATGATCAGCGGTTGACATGTGGAGCTTGCTACCCAGCAGCTCAAACACATGTCGTCAAAAACCCGACGTAAAACGCGGATCCCGGTCCGATACTATGGACTCGGGCATCCCGTGTAGTCGATACACGTGATCCAGAAACAAAAGGGCAACCTCTTTTCCTGAGATCTTGGTGCTACATGGTGTCAAATGCACCATCTTGCTCAGTCTGTCTACAAAGACGACGAGCCCCGTCCTGCCTTTATGGTCAGGCGGTAAGCCAAACATGAAGTCCAAACTGACCGACTTCCAACATTCAGTTGGAATCGGCAGTGGCTTCAGTGGCGCACTGTTTGAAGGTGCAGGCTTTATGCGCTGACACTCTTCGCAAGAGCGAATATAGTTGGCCACCCACCGATATAGGTGGGGCCACCAAAATTCCTCTGACACTCGTAAGAATGTCTTTTCACGGCCCTGATGCCCACTAGATGGCGCATCATGGCACTCGTGAAGTATCATCAGCTTGAGATCTGTGTCATGAGGGCCATAGATTCTCAAGGGATCACAGGGTGACAGCTGATGCTATAACAGGCCATCACTGTAACTAAAGCGATTTAGTTTCGCTTTGAGGTGCGACGGAAGGGTAACCTTTCGTCCACCAAAATGATCCAACAGCAGGCGACAATGTTCGTCCTGACTGTAGCACTCCTTGATATCGGAGGCCATTGAGCTCGTCACATGGTAGGCCTTCATGGCTGCCAATGTTGACGACTCAACTTGTGCTTTCGCACGAGACACACTATCTTGGTGTCTTGCCTCGAAGTCTGGTCTGCGCGATAACGCGTCAGCCAAGACATTCGACTTACCCGGCTTATATTCAACTTCACAATTAAATTCAGAGAAGAATGTTAGCCATCTTGCCATTCTCGGCGAGAGGTGCGGTGAATTTATAGCGGTCCGCAGTGATGCGTGATCCGTATAAACCACAAAAGGTTCGGTGCCCAAGAGGTGCACCCAAAACTTAACAAGAACATACTTAATTGAAAGTAGCTCCTTGTCATGTAAAGGGTAATTCAGCTCGGCAGCTTTTAAATGCCGAGACCGATAAGAAATGACACGGCCAACACCGTTGTCATCCTTCTGCATGAGCGCGCTGCCGATTGCAAAATTGCTTGCATCGCAGACGACGCTAAAGGGGTTATCCGCGTCTGGCAATGCCAAGACCGGTGCCTCTACAAGAGATTGCTTCACTGAAGTGAACGCATCTTCTTGTTCCTTTGACCAAGTCCATTCTGTATCCTTTTTCAAAAGGTCAGACAATGGCTTGGTCTGCTCCGCATAATTCTTGCTGTACTTATGCAAGTAATTAGCGAGCCCAAGGAATTGGCGCAGATCCTTCACATGACGTGGGACTGGCCATTCCTTTACAGCCTTTACCTTTTCTGGGTCTGCTCGTACACCATGTGCACCTACGATGCAGCCCAGTACAGGTATCTCGGGGACCCCTATTAAGCACTTTTGCAAGTTCACGTATAATTGGGCGTCACCCAGAGTCTGCAACACAGCGTCTAAATGACGCTTGTGCGACTCTATCGCGCTCAGACCGTCCTCCGCCCTACTATGCACGAATACATCGTCAAAGTAATGGGGCGCGTAGGCACGATGCTGACGCATCAAGTGAGCCACCATTTGCTTGAATGTTGCCGGAGCATTTTTAAACCCTTGTGACATCACAAGCCACTCCCACAGCATACCGCTTGGGGTGCTTACTGCCGTTTTGGCTACATCGGTATCTCTCATGAGAACCTGATAGTAGCCATCCTTCAGATCCAACGCGGAAAAGATAGTTGACTTTCCCATGGAATTCAACAAAACATCTTTCCGCGGGATCGGCGTTTGAGCCGGAATGGTGGCCGAGTTCAGCTTATTATAAGCGTGAACCACGCGCCATCCACCCGTGGCTTTACGCACACAGAAGGTCGGGCTGCAGTGAGGCGACTTGCTCTCACGTACATGTCCCGCCTTAGCTCGCTTGTCGAAGAACTCATCGATGTAATCGACTTGTTCCTTCGGCAACGGCCATTGCCTGGTCACACAATATTTGGTGCCAGGCTCCAGGTCAATTTCGTGCCTGATGCCCTATCGGCCGGTAGGCGGCTCGGCACTTCTGCTGGAAACCCATCACGGTGTTTCCACAGAACATCATAGAACGGGCTGTCCTTCAAGGCATCCCAGCCTTGAGCATCGAACCGTTTCTTTTTGTCGGTCTCCAAGACACTCTCATCCATTGTGGATGAAGAGCAACAGTCCACCACGTTCTCTTCTGGAACTGGTGCGACTATCTCGTGGATCTTTCCTTCCTTTAGTTCGGACAGGAACAGATCCCACGTCATCTCCGAGAGTTTTACTATCTCCTCGGCAGATGCCAAGACAAGTTGGAGCACCTCAACTGAGGATGCCTCCGGCATTTTGTCTTCGACGGCCTCGAACAACTCGTTCGTAGGTACGTCCTCTTGTACCGAGACTGATCCAAGGGTCACTTGTTTCGACGTGCCCTTGATCGTCTTAATACGTCTGGTGCTCGTTCTTCAAGTCACCACGACCTTTGACCTGGAAGAAGGTGTCGTTGCTATCTCAGCTAACGCACTCCTTCCAACCGCACCAGGCTCTTGGCTCTGTGCCGGTTCTTGTGGCGCTTGACTTCCTGTCAGCCCACCATCAACTGTTACAGGCTCTTGGCTCTGTGCAGGACTATTGGACGCATGACTACCTGTCATCGCCCCATTCACTACACCAGTCTTTTCGACATGGGTAGGAATATGTGTCACCTGGCTTTCCGCCAGTTCACTCACAGCTACACCACTCCTTTCGAGCTGGGTAGTTCCTGGTGTCGATTGACATACCGTCATCGCACCCTCGACTGTGTTGGACACAGCATCAGTCACATAGGCCTCTCGCAAGAGCACATCCTTTCCGGTGTCTTGCGTAGAGCTAGCGACTGTGCGTGTACGCCAGTCCATCCATGGTTGGTGTTTAGCCAACCAAGGCATGCCTAGGATGAGGTCGTACGGACTCTCCATACCTAGCACTGTGAACTTCTCTTTACAAGAGAAGTCACTGAAACTGAAGGCGGGTTCAACTTGAACTCCCTCCGATTTGACGAGCGCGCCGTTCGCTAAACGAACGATCGCCTCCTCTCGCTTGCCATCCTGGCAAAGCGACTCATAACTTGCCGGTCTCTTTTTCAGAGCCGCGAGTTTCACAAAGTTTTGTGATGCACCCGAATCCACGAGAAGGTTCATCACTTGGTCATAGTCTCGTACTCGAGCGCTATAGATCAAAAGGGTTGAGGTCCGACCTTTCGGAACCTCAGGGACTATGCTACCCATTTTTTCGATCACTCTGAACTTAGGGGTAGCTTCATAGTCCGCGACAGTAGGGCATCCCGCCCCTACTGCGCTCCCGCATTTCCCGACCCATCTTGGGCAGGTGCTGAACCCGTGCGTTGTGCACGCTGGTTTTTCGCACCTCCCTTCGGGTTGGGAGACCTTTTGCTGGGTGCCTTAGCACCAGCAGCTACTTTGGCGTAGCAGCGAGCCATCATATGGCCTCGCTTACCGCACTTGTAGCAGATCACATCTGCATTGCCTAACTCCATAGGAGTGGCATCAGACCTCTCGGACGACGGCCTGTAATAGGCTGTCGCCGAGGCGCTGTTGTAGGATTGCTCCTCAACTAAGGCAATGTCAATTGCCTCTTCCATCGTCGCTGGCACCTTTCTGAAAAGGGCCTGACGCGATGGGCCGTGCCTAAGTCCATTAATGAACGTGGCTACCTTGATACGCTCTGGTATCGGTTCCCCATTGATGGACGCCGACAGCGAACGCATCTCCTGCACAAACTCTTGCAGAGAGCGTTTCGCCTGTCGTGCTCCAAAGAAGCGCGCCATAAGCAACACCTCGGTGTAAGGCGGCTGATACATGGCGCGAATCTTTGACTTAAAGATCTCCCATGATGGAAATGCATCAGCATTAGCCATCAGCGCAGAGTATGGCCACTCTGACGCTTTGCCACGCAAGTTGGACATGGCATACGACACCATTCTGGTGTCGTCTTCGATGAGCTGCGCCACTCCACATTGCTCAACTAGTGAGCAATCGTGTGAGGGATAGTTCCATCGAACTTCGGAGGGTCCATCCGAATGGGCTTCGGTTGAGCAGGCCGGGCAGAGAGCGTCTCAACAGTTCTGTTGAGCGCCTCATTACGTGCCTGCTCAAGCCTAAGCTCATCCTGAGTCTTAGTGATGGACTCAGCGGTGGCTTGGCTGTTTACCTCGGACGCGTTCTACGCTGTCCGAGCACAAACGCCTCAAATTGCTCCAACTGCACTGCTCAGGAGGACAATGCAAGAGGTTGAACAGAGCTTGTTCACCAAGTCCCTGCGCCGAATGCTCTGCCAACTCCCTGCGCCGAATGTTCTGCCAACTCCCTATGATGTTGGGAGAGGTGAGGGAAGTCACTCCAGTCCATATTAAGGACCATGTCAACCACACGCACGCTCAGAGAGACGGGTCGTGGGAAGGACTACTAGTGCTACCAAGTGTAGACGGGCACTTCTATGAAGTTGCCTCGTACTACGAGCACACACCTTATGCACAAGCGAGGAAGCGGTTATACCGTCTTACCGTCGCGTGCGAGGGTGGTTGGGAGGTTGGTCGACTGCTTAAGCAGTCGTACCACCAGTTGCCTCTCGCTTAAGCGAGAGTGCAACGAACTTCTTAACACTTAGAAGGCACCGACGTCACGCAGAAGTCGTTCAACTTCTCGTGCGTGGTGTTTCTGTTTAAGGAAATTCAAGACTGAGATATATTTAATTAATTATAAATAAATATATGTTTAACTACTGATTGGCTATATATATATATATATATAGATCGGATACGCGACTCTTTAGAAGCGTATCCTGTCGCATGATCTTAAATCTAGATTTAAGAACGCAACTGACGTCCTTCTGAGACGTCGTGATGCCTAGCTTCAACTAGCGTCATCCCTTCTCATGTGAATCCATCAATGGATATCACATTCACGAGGGTGGATCACATTTGTGTGTCGCACCCAAGTGACTGGTCAAAAGTAATCATGGATACTTTTAGACCAAACCTTAAATATATTACTTAATGTTTACGTGTAACTAGGTACCCTGTTACAAACCCTGAGCCCTTCAAAAAATTGTGAGAACGCTAACAGATATCCATTAGCAGCTAGGGCCACGCTCATGTAATTGTAGGCTGTAACAAGATCATCCAGCAGTGCAAAAAGCTGTGCAAGCGTTTGTTTAAAGCCAATCACTGTCAAAGATTGCAATGCTGCTGTACACGACCCTCATTTATTAATACAAACTTTTTAGCACATACACATGTAATGCGGTACGATTGGCGTCAAACGTTTTACCACATACACATGTAATGCGGTACGATTGGCGTCAAACTTTTTGCGGAACCAATAATACTGGATATCTGGCAGTGACAGGCCAGTCTGCAATGCATACAACACGTACACCGCTGCTTTTTCGAGCATCTGCATCGGTGCCAAGTTCTGTCATCTTTGTGCAAGACTTTTGTCAACTGAACCAGTTTCGTCTTCTTTTTCGTCGCAGCAATCTTCTTTAACATACCTTTTATCGACGCGTCATCCGCCGTCGAACTGCTCGTATTGCTAAACTTCATACACGAGTCGTACATCTCCAGTGGTCGAGTTCAAGCGCACTGAAAAGTTATATGCTAATGCAACTAAGTGCATCATTGATCCTTAAAAGATATTCCTCAAGGGTGCTTCATTGAGAAGTGATGTCACCTAGCGGATTTCGCTTGATTTAAAGTTTGACTCGTTCCACAGTTTTGAAAAGGCTTACGTAGGTGATTTGGCCTCCTTTCATTCTGTCGAAATGCTTTCTTATAACCCTTTCAAGATATCAATTAAGGGTTCGCATCATGTGTTCCCCTGGCCACGCACCCTCCACAAAGCGTTGGGCCAACGTCAAGCTCTCCCAAGAAGTGCAGTCCCCATTCCTTTGGCCCACATCCATATCACGGTACTCCTCCTTTTCAATAAGGTGATGATAGGCAGCTTCTTACCCTTGACTTTCGGCAACCTAAACTCAAAGTCGTGTGGCGGGTAACAGGGTTCTAATGCTGCACTTGTGCTTGCGCGGTAGAAGTAACAGTAAGGAAAATTGCTGTTGTGACTGCGCTTAGCGCTGCGGCAACGCAAAGATATTTGCATACCCATGGCTTCGCTCAGCGAGTCGGCTCTGGTTTGGCGCCGTTTGGCCGCCAAGAACTGGCTATAGACACTTTACATGCTCCCCGTACGGGTTCTTGGGTCCGCGGAGGCAACTGCACCAGCACCATGCGTTCACGCGCCAAAGCGTGCTTTAAATTCCCACTGGGTCCCTTTAGGCGATATATGCCGCGCTGAATGGCCCCGACGTCTTTCACTCGAGTGATATCCGCAGTGTTGCGTGCCGCCTCATCTACTACGTCTAGGCGAGTGACGATTAGAGTTTCAGATGGGACTTGTCTTAATAAGCTACTATTTATTCGTGCTTGGTTAGTATTAGATAAATGAGAAACTTTTTATTTTCAAGTTTATAATCCTAGCTATCTCTTGTGTCCGTTACCATCGATGACCTTTTCAAGGGTTCACAAGAGTCGCTCAATCCTATCAGGGTTAATTTTCCTTCTCGATGATCGCTCCGCCTTCTCCGAGGATTGGTCCACCTCATTCGAAGTTTGTAACCTACTAACAGCAAATGCGTCTATTCAACACTTTTTGCGCCCAAAAACTGGGTGAGCATGTTAAGCTTACCAACCGGCCGTTCATTGCCCGGAATTTCATGGCATATGCCAGCCAGGCCCGTTGCCATCAAACCGTTTGAGATAAGCTAGCGCTTAACTACTTGAGTCGTGGAGCGCTTACAAAGGCGTGAGCGGGGCGTAGGTGATGCTGATGGTCTCCTTGAACGTAAAAGGTTGGCAGGCGTAATAATGAAAGCTGATAGATACTTGCTGATGATTCAGCAACGGATAAGTCCAGCGCTACGAGTCACGTGGAATCGCGCAAGCAGCAACGCTATAAAAAAAATTTGTCGCTGTATATATAGCTCTCGAGGTTGTTCGTCGAAAAAAGACAAACGCTGGAATAGGCGCTATCCTTTCAATGAATATTGTATTTGCCGTGACGTATCCGTAAGCATTAGATATCCTCTTGCAACATGCAAAGTGCTCTATATTGTTTTGACTTTCATGCATGCTGTAGTTTAATATGCGAGCTGCAACGCTCAAACAGATGCAGTCTTAATATTATTTTTAAGTATCATCTACAACACTTCTACTAAAAAATAATGTCTAATTATTAAAAATAAAAAAGGAGCGCTAATTATCTAATTATCCCAATCTTTTTGCTAATTAAATTAATACTAAGGCCACCTTCTAAACATCATCGTAATTTGATTGGTCAGAATGTTTTGCACCCCCTATTTATACAAGTATTGATTCGTCGATACAAATAAGAACTTTTATTTTCATTATAATACAATGAACAGCCTATATACCACATCCCTTGAACAAGCGAGAGCCGTGCTCAACATGCCTATACACATCAGGAACTTTATGTTGTTCCAATTCAACGCACAAGAAGGATAGGCAATAAGAAAGACGGTGACGCCAAAGCTCTAATATTTTGTCTCATCCCGATTAACCCCCCCCCCCCCCCGCCATTCGAACATGACCTCGACAGCGTATGTCGTCCAGCCATAGCACTGAATGCTTGTTCAAGGCAAGTATATGGTGACTAAAAGCTGGAGATTGGAAGGTATAACTGCCAGTAAAGAACACAACCACGACTCTTTCATCTACAAGGCTGTACTTTCACAAGGGCGATCTGACATTCCAGTTGGTATGACATACAGTTTATAAAATGAAATAGTTAAATGTATCTGACATGCCACAGTTGACAAGTCATGACAGCACGTTAGGATAAGCACAATAGGACTAATAAATGTCTAATCAATTCACTCTCATTTTTACCTACATGACACACCCGTGGCTTGCAGAGGGGTGATCAGTCCGAAAGCCTTGCTTGAGGGGGTTTGCGGAGTCAAAGGTAAAATTGAGAATGTGTATTTGTTGGGGGGTTATATGGTAGGCTAGACTAACCCAACTAATAAAAGTACTTGCGCAATCATCTTGGTCATCGTCTTGGTCATCGTCTTGGTCATCTTCTTAGTCATCGTCTTGGTCATCGTCTTGGTCATCGTCTTTGTCATCATCTTGGTCATCATCTTGGTCATCATCTTGGTCATCATCTTCTGTTCTCGCAGGTCATTAACCATACCACATGTGTCATACTCCCCTAATGATCTGTGAGAATTAGCATGGAATAATGCGGCGGATACTCACACGCTCGATCGCTTTTTCCTTGTCTATCGTGACAGTTCCGTTGTCATAAACTGCACGTATTATAATCGGTCCTTGTGCCACGGCGTGAAGCTTCGCACGAAATTGTTTGGGAATCCGCAGCATCACGTGATCGCCTGCATTGTAAAATGCTCGAGGCGTTTGCTGTTTTCGCGTTCGTTGTCAGCGAGGATTGCATCAAAACGGCGCTTGGATAGGTAGCTCCAGTTAGCATTGTAAAGCTGGCGAGTGATCATGTCTTGTTCGAAGAGAAGCTGACCTGGCGAAGCATTGAGTCTGCTGTGGTAGCTGGCTCTCACGGCGAACGCAGCGTAGTGTATGGTCTTCTTCCAGTCAACTCCATCGTAGCAACGGATGACATTCAAAATCTCCAAATGCACGCGATCACATATCGCATTTGCTTGTGGGTTCTTGCTTGTGATGAGCTTGGACTGAATTTCGTAGCTGCGTAGCATCTCCTGAAACTCTTCACCAGTAAACTCCGTTCCTTGGTCATGAATGACTTTTACTGGACGCGGGTATCTGCATAGCCATTCACGATCGAAGCTCTCGGCTGTGGTCAAAGAACTTATATTAGGCTGGATACCCACTTCCAGCCAACGCGTAGCGTGATCGACCATTGTGATGCCATAATATCCATCTTCGTATGGACCAATTAAATCAACATGAACTGTGTCGAAAGGGTTCACTGTCTTGAGTGTCCGAGGAGGCAATAATCCGTAGTCTTGCTTGCCTCCATGTACATTGGCCTTCTTGCAAACGAGGCAATTCTTCGTCTCCTTGTTTATAGCGGCTTCCATGCCGGGCCATTAAAGCACCTGTCTCATCGTCTTGTACTGGCGTTCATTTCCCGGGTGACTGAGAGTCAAATGGTACCAATTAATTAGGTCATCGCGCAGGCTGTCGGGTACAATGACGCGCTTTTGGTACGCAACCAGTGTGCAGCCGAGCAGCGGTAGGAGCTGGTAGTCGGGGTTGTTGTTGCCTTTACGGCAGGAAATCTTGATCTTCTGGATCATGGCGTCTTTATCTTGGTGCTCTCGTAGTACAGGATGATGCATGACACAGTCTGGCTCCACCGTCGTCGAACAAACCTCCTCCGCAAGCTACAACTTAGACTTTGTCTCTAAGTTGTCAAATCGCATTCGCGAAAAAGCGTCAGCACCAACATTTTTGGCCCCCTTGATGTAGTGCATCGAAAGGCGGTACTCTGAGAGGAGAAGCTTTCAGCACTTGACTCGCAGGCTGGTTTTGGTAGGATATATGAGGTTCTTGTGGTTGGTGTGAACGACCACAGGAAAACCGAGCAACATGGTGCGGTATTCGCGCAAAATTTCCACGATCGAAAGAAGCTCGAGTTCCTTAGTAGTGTAATTCACTTGGTGCTTGTTCATACTTCGCGAGTAGCATGCAAGGATCTGATTTTTTGCATTATGATGCCGCCGATCTGCTTACCGCTATCGTCGGCATAAACGTGAAATGGCTGCTCGAAATCGAGAAACGCGAGCAGGACCGCTTGTGCAAACGCTTTCTGAACAGCGTGAAACGCTTCCGTGTCACTGGGTAGCCATTCGAACGGGACTTTAGCGTTGGTGAAGCGGTTAAATGGCTGACATAATGTCGTCTTGTTCGGTACCATGTCCCTGTAGTAATTAATCATCCCGAGGAGCGGCGTAGTTCCTTTCTGGTCTTAGGTACGGCGATCTGTTGGATTGCTTGAATCTTCGTCTGCTGGGGCTGAATCCCCTCGGATGTAAGCGTGAAGCCAATATAGTCAACAGACTCGCGACCAATGTGGCATTTCTTGCCTTTAAGCGTCACATCATATTTCTTCAGACGCTTGAACACGATACCCAGGTGCTTGAGGTGAGTCTTTTCGCTACTAGAGTAAACGAGAATATCGTCCAGATAAACGACGACAAAATCCAGGTCACCAAATATCTTTTCCATGCACGCTTAATATTCTTCCGGCGCCGTAAAAATTCCCATTGGGAGCCGCTTGTACTGGAACTTCCCGAAAGGTAAGCAGAAGGCAGTGTAATTACGGCTTGACGTAGCGAGACGACGCGCGTAGTACCCTATGTTTGCATCCAACACTCCGCTCCCGAGAGACGTAATAAAATCTCTCGAATACGTGGGACGTAGTATGGGCTGCGCTGCAAAAATCAGTTGATCCCACGAAAGTCAATCAGTAGACGAAGTGAGCCGTTGTGTTTCTTCAGAAAAAAAGCTGGCGATGCCAATTCCGAATCGTAGATCTTTTCCGGCACGTCGATGCTAATTAAATGCTGAATTAGCTCTCGCGCCTTTCCTTCGAGGCTACGTGGGACAGGATATGGCTTGGCGTGAACGGGGATGTAGTCAGGTGAGATAGGCAAGATGTAATCTTCGAATCTCATCATTCCCAAGTTACCATCGTACAAGTTCTCGTTATCACGAAGAAGCTGATGATATTCGTCGACGAGAGATTTGGGTAGTGTGTCGGGCATGAGCTCTTCTAATTGAACTGCACTTTCAGCAATTTCTTTGCTATCTTCGAGAAATTCGTAATCGCTCACCTCGAAAGAGTGTGACCCACCGGTATTTAGGTGCGCGTAGTGGACATCCCACTGAATAACCATTTTTTTGAAATCAAGCACAATGCCCAATGACGTCATGATGTCCCGACCAATCACATTAGCATCTTGATTCTTCTCCAGAATCTCGAACCTGTGAGTGATGATGGCTGAAGGCTTGAGGGATACAAATCGAAACTGAACGACTGCACTGCCATCACTCGTCACCTCGCCATTTACCGTCTAAAACTTGGTCGACGGTGCGACTTGTTTTCGTCCAAGATGGACATTGGCCTGCATTGTCTTCTGGTTGATGATGCTCATTGATGCACCACTGTCTAGTAGCGCATCAAAGATGCCGTTTGCGTTCTTGAGCTGAACCTTGATGCGTAACGGATCGAGCTTAGTGCTGGTATGCTTCTTGGCGACCAGACCAACTAGCTTAATCTCGCTTTTGCTGTCGCTGTCACTGTCACTTGCCTCCTCTTCAAATCTGGGATAATTGTTCTTTTTCAAGACTGTTGTCTGTATCTCAGCTGGCTTGTGCTCCTCGCGCTGCTTTTTGAGGGTGAAGCGCTCGCTGGAGTTGTGAGACTTTGCTTTGTGGAACTTACACCACATAACAGTATCATCATGGCGGTCGTTTTGTTTTTTGTTGTCTGTCACAGTCCGTCTGTAAGGACGATTCTCGTGTAAGTTATGATGTCCGCGCTGGTTGCTACGATCTCTGCGGTCATTGCGGTCGTTGAACGGGCGTTGGTGGTCACGCCGACCTTGACCCCTTTCACCATTAATTCCTTGACCATTCTGGCGCTCCCGGCCATTCTGTCTTTCGCGCCTTTCGAGTCGCTCAAAGTACATCGCGAGCTCTGTTATGGTTTCGTAGGAGATTCCACAAAATGCAAGCTTGTCTTGCCAGTTTGGAGGCATAGCTCGGCAAAAGTAGCGACAGAGTTAATTCTCCAAAATTGTTTGCGCATCCTGCGGCAACTTGGCGTACATTTGAGCAGGCTCTCGCAGACGTGCCGAGCAGCGTTGAACTGTTTCGTCTCAGCGCTTGGTCAGGGTCCATAGCTCCTCATCTAGGTCTTCACTGTAGTCTGCAGGAACCAGGAGTAATTCGACCTCACGGTAGAAGTCTTCAAACGTATGTCCTTTCTCGGAAGATTCGCTGGCGATGCGCTCGACCTCGCGCAATAGATCTACGTCGATCAGCGTGAGCAGTTGAACGGTGAGTTGGTCAGCACCCCAGCCTTTTCTTTTCGCGAGGCTCTTGAACTTCATGCTCCATTTGAGCCAGTCCTTCGCGGATCCTCCGCGAAATCATTTAATTTTCAGCTTGGCGATGTCAGCTGGTGCGGTCGCGCTTTCTTGACACGTCACGATCGTGTACGTGACGTACTCATCTTCATCGTTTCATCCCATGTTGAAGGCGACGGGTTTCTCGATCTTGATTGGCCAAATTTGATATATCAAAATGACACACCCGTGGCTTGCAGAGGGGTGATCAGTCCGCAAGCCTTGCTTGAGGGGGTTTGCGGAGTCAAAGGTAGAATTGAGAATGTGTATTTGTTGGGGGGTTATATGGTAGGCTAGACTAACCCAACAAATAAAAGTACTTGCGCAATCATCTTGGTCATCGTCTTGGTCATCGTCTTGGTCATCTTCTTGGTCATCGTCTTGGTCATCGTCTTGGTCATCGTCTTTGTCATCATCTTGGTCATCATCTTGGTCATCATCTTGGTCATCATCTTGGTCATCATCTTCTGTTCTCGCAGGTCATTAACCATACCACCTGTGTCATACATCTCCAGAAGCCTCTCCAGCAAGCTCCCAGAGCCGATAGCCCCTCTGCCACCCAAGATATGGCCTAAGCTGTACCAGTTGCCGGTGTTCGCATATATATATGCAAGTTCAGACAAGTGGCCGGCCATTAAATCAGCCCAGCGACTTCTATCACAGTCTTTGAGCATGTTACTGCTGCATTGAAAGCTCCTGTGCGACGTCAACAATGTTAGATTCATTAACAGACAGTCCACAATGCCAGAGCTTGTCATCTTCAAGCACCTTTTAAGCATCAGCACCAGCAGTATCAGCATCAGCACCTGCAGTATCGATGTAAGCGCACGAGATTAAAAAGTCCAAAATTGATAAAAAAACAGTGACGTTTAGAGTATTTTTTGGAATTTCAGTAAGAATTTCCCGTTTGATATTTTGACCAATTAGATATCGATAAATTTAGGAAGGTTAAGTGCGAAATAATTAGTGCTAAAGAGCCGAATTGCTATGACATGTGGTTACTACGTACTCTTTTAAGTGCAGCGTCCGCTATCTTGTCATGCGGTACCTTGAACTCGTCGACCATTTGGTGAGCTAAGTCAACCAGATTCTGCCGACGTTAGAAAGCTGAAGACATAGATAATATGTAGACTATTAATTGTGCTTATCACTGCTCGAATTAAACCAAAGGGTCTTTGTTTGTAGTGCATTTTTGTATCACAAGAGAGCCATCTCCAGGTCACTAAACAATACTCTTTTAGCTCGTACTTTGCCCGCGACAGTCTTTACGCCTTCGCCACCTCAATGATGATCTTGCCCTTTGCGCGTTGTGACATACAAATTTTCATGGCCTCCACCAAGTTCTCTAGCGGATGCACCGAGTCAATGATTGTCTTCACCTGGCCAGCTTCAATAAGCTTCGTGAGCTCCAGGAGATATTCCGTGCACGGCGCGTTAAAAATCTGATGCACTGTCGCACCGATGGGCGACTCAATCGGCTGGTCGATCGTACCAATAGTCACGAAGATACCGGTCTGCTTCTTGAGCACCTTCTGCGCCGCGTCATTCCACGACTGGGACTCCACGCCACAGTCGTAGATAAGGTCAATGGAGTGATGAGCCACCACGTCACTCCACTTCTCCTTCGTATAGTCCACAATCTGGTCGGCACCCAAAGACTTGACCAGTTTTACATTGCGGTGACTGCACGTCGTGATGACCTCTGCTCCAAGAGCTTTGGCTATCTGGATGCCAAATAGACCCGTGCCGCTGCTGCCACCGAGGATCAGTACGCGCTGAGCTTTCTGTAGCTTGCCATACGTCACGAGTCCCTGCCAACTCGTCTGGCCGGCCAAAGGTACACCAGCCGCCTCGTTAAACGTCATGTTGCTGGGCTTAGGCGCCACGCGCTTCGTGTCGACGTTAATGTATTCAGCAAAGGTGCCGGTCGCGTCAAACAACGGCATAGCGTACACTTCGTCGCCTACTTTATAGTCTTTAACGTTATTGCCGACCTCCACTACCTTGCCCGATAGGTCGTGACCTACTCGGTACGGATGCTCTGGCGAAGCCATAGTAGAAAGGATCATAGATGCGTATAGCCCGATCTTGTAGTCGATTGGGTTGAGCGACGCGCTAATAACCTTAATTTTGACCTCATTAGGCTGCACAGGCTTTTGTTCTGCGGCTTGATTGAGTTGAATCTCCTCGAGAAAGTCACCGAAGTGCTGGTACTCGTAGGCTTTGAAGGTTAAAGGGATGGCAGTCATTAGAATAGATTGACTAGATGATATTAACTAGGAAGTATTTGTAAAAATAGGGTCTCGGATACGAATCTTTTCTGCATCAAGTTTGGGGCGTATCGCTTACATACAATTTTGAAGCCATTTGCCAAATAGGTTCAGATATATATGAAATGGGTGATCATCTTATTGGAAATCCACGAAACGCGGTCTCTAATTGGTAAGGTACACAAATGAAATGTAATTAATCGAGCAGCTGGCCGAGCCTGAAAAAGGAATATCATGGATGGCTTGCTTCGTCTGCGTAACCACGCTCTGAATTCAGCGGAACAGGAGTATTCAGAAGCAGGAAAGTGCGTCTATGGTGCAAGAGGTAGCGGAAGTCAAACAAGTTCATTTTCGTCAACTCTGAATGGTCGCTGTCAAGAAAGCAGTTGCAAGAGAGGGATGTAAGCAATGACGCTCACCTCCGTCTAGCAATGATAATATTCAAGACACCATCGTTAACCGATAGCCGAAACTGCTCAGCCCTCGTAACTGATAGGAGACATCTCCTTGGGTCAAAGGACTTTTCAGAAATCTTGTAACACATAACGGTCAATAGACAGTATCACCAAAGTCGTCGATTCAAGTTGTAGCTCGTAAAACCGTCATGCTCTTTCTGCAATTGTAGACGATCGTTTTTTTCCAATTCGCACACTAACTTGACGACTAGATTGAACGATAATACATTCTAATCGCATTAACGTCACTGTCCTAGAGCTACTTTGTAGTTAGATCAGATCGTCTGCAGTTGCTAGCAGCTGAAGCAATTCCCTTATACACACACAATCACCTCGCTATGTTGAAGAAGAAAGTCGAAATCCTGCTTGACCAGATAACGCGTATCTGTGGTGGATGCATTCTTGTTCAGTCTTTTGTAATGTAGCTGAGAAGAAGGATGCAGTTACTTGGAGCTCCGAAAAGCACACCCTTGCTAGCTATAAGGTGCTGTGTAATCCCGTCACAATTAATTGCACCTGTTGCCAATTTTACACCTACGCGGTAGATAAGTGCCTAATCCTGTGTGTCCTTTATAAGTACGCAAGATGCATCAAAGAGAACAATTCTAATTATTGTTGTCCATTCGGTGCGTCAAGTATAGCTGGGCCCGTACCAAGGTGGCAACAATGCGAAGAGATCAGTAAGCTTATCTGAAAAGACTATACCGGCACTTGTCAGCAGGACTTGCAAGCACAAAAGTAGACGTACGTTTCATGATTATGTTGGTGGGTACATCGTTTCACGCCGCAAAGACATAAATGGATCAGCAGACTGCGAAGTTCAACATGAAGTTGCATTTGTGGCTGCAAAGTTGTAACGTCTTACCTGCGCTTTCGCGTCCAAGGCATTTGTCTGCAAACGATCTGCTCAAAAGGTGTCGACGGTCGGTTTGGCTTCTCAGTCCACGTAAGGCACAAGCAACTTGTAAGTCATCTTTTGCTCGGGCGAAACGATCGATTTTCTTAGAAATTTAAATCAAGTGGCCTAGCAATGTCACCACGTTATCTTCAAGTTGCGCGGAAGAGACCGAAACAAGAATAGCGCGATAATGACGAAGCGTATTCTAGTCTATGAAATCATGCGATGCTACTGATTTCACGAAGGTTTTTTTTCGCGCTGGCTGCATGACTTCACGTCAATTAGGTCAATTTGTAGTAACAGCAGGGCTAGAATTCTTGAAAAGCGTTAGACGAAAAGTCCCAGCTGCCCCAGCAATGACCATTTTCCTTCCAGATTATATGGTACGTAGCCTCTTGGTTCAACAAAGGTGCCAACTAGCTTTGTTACACTAAGAATGCTACGTACCTTGCGCAGGTGCGCGCCGAACGTGGAGCGATACACGTCAAAAACAAGCCAAGTAGACACTCTTGCGTCTGTTCGTCTTGTAACCGGCGCGATCTGTCTGTAGCCATGTTCGACAACTTTTGCCTCCACCTGCTCGCTGCAATAACGTTTGCAATCTTTCGTCAGTTCGATAAAGTGCCACGAAAGTTTGCTTCGAAACGGCCACAGCGTAGTGGCCGGATGTAGCGCGATCTCGACGCGTGGGGGTGGGTGGATCCCAAGATACAATAATAATAGGTCGCATACTGAATGTTCTGCTGGATTCCTCATTAGTTACGTGCCCATCACCCGACGCTCTTCGGGAATGCTCGGACGCGCTCTGCGTCGGAGTAACATGAGTGGACCAAGCCGTACACATTGACAGCTGGGCACCGGAGCTCTCTTCAAAGGTAATAAGCATCAAAAATACGCAAAGCTGCAGTGCCATCGTCGTAAAATGGCCGTCGTTTGACAGCAAAATCGAAGCGACGGCTTTGCTTGCAGAACAATAGAGCCAACCGAACCTGCGGCGAAAGTGCCACGTTGACTCGCTATATCTATCTCGCCCTCTCTACTGTTAAAGTCATCAGCCGACCACACGAATCTATCGTCTGCTTGGCCGCGTGAGTTTCACCTTGAGGCGGATAGAGCAAGCAGCCGCTCGTCGCTTGCACTTCCACCCCCTAACCGTGAGGAGCGTGCCACCTGCTTCTTCGAAGCACAACTTTTTTGCCTTCCGACCATGAAAAACTGCCAGCCGTTGCACAGCTTTTTCAGCTTTTCCTGGTCCTTTTGGCCCAAATATTTTCGGCGGTTGGTGTGATTCATTCTCCAATTTGCCGAATCTCCAACAGAAGGATCGACTGTTACGTCGTATAATGCCCGGTCAATTTGTTGACGTCGTGGCTGTTGCATCTCCAACGACACTTGCTTTAAACTCAAAAGACTGTGATGAACCTCGTGCGTTGCCACTGCGTGGCGTCCGGTCGCAATCGCTTTCGAAACTATCGCGTCGAGCGTCGACGGCTAGTGTGCTTACAGTAGAGAATAAACAATGCGACACGTTTAGTGAGAAGGAGGAGATTGAACTCCAACAACAGCAGCGTATACGACATGCTCGTCGTGCCCTTAGCTCAGGGACTGGTAGTTCTCTTAGTCTATTACAGGAGGAACTTGGATATCCACGACGTACTCGAGTGACTCCAGATGGACACAGGTATCGACGCGGGTCTTTATTTGAAACGTCTGTGGAGACAGTAACCAGTAGCCATGATAGTGGCAGGGAAATACACAGCAGGAGCAGTAGCAGTTCAGGTAGTGTGGCAAGCACGAACGATATGCTTCGAACACAGTCGGTGCCTGAACCAGAAACGGAGAATCATCTTCATCATGGACGTACTTGGACATTTAATTCGGCTACGTACTCGCCACGAAGTGACGATGGAGATACATATGGAGATGTACCGGATGAGGACGAAAACTTTATGAACTACCGTAGTGCTTCCGTCACAGGTTACAGTCGCGACACTGACGGAGTTGTCTACTATGAGGTGATTGTGCGTAACATCACGCACGGCCCACTGTCTGCTTACAAAGTGCGACGACGTTACTCCGAGTTTCGAGACTTGCACGTAGCGCTGAGTAAGGTCATGCCAGTCTCCCATAGGAAACTCGCGTCCGTCACGGCCATGGCCAGTATCAGGGACGAAAGCAATATCGACGAGGACGAGGACGTGTCGGGGAGTCTCCGTTACTCTACTACAGACTGCAGCGAAAGTAAAGAGCCGACACTACCTCCGCTACCAGACAAAGGTGGCGTGTGGAGCTACCTATTGTTCGACAGCATTCCACTACTGGAACGACGAGCCAAGTACTTTAATGCCATGCTAACAGCTGCACAAGAGCACCCAATGGCACGTGCTAGTCGACTGCTCAATGACTTTGTCGGCACACCGCCTGACCTTGTATCCATGCACTCGAGCGTCAAGAGCAGTTACGTGAGCTTGAATCGCTTTGCGGCGCCTAAGTTGAGCTTCGATATTGAGATCCAGGAGAGAAAAGAAAAGGCCAAGAGCATCCGACGACGCCGCAGCTCTCTTAAACGTCAAAGCTTCACCGGATCACTTGATGCCAGCTTTATCAGCCCGCGTCCGTTGGAGTAAACATCTTCAACAGCAAACAAACAGCCTCGCCGAAGGAAAGACATCCCTATCCATCACACATCACACGGTATCTCGGCACCGTTTTGGATTCTCTCATCATCGTTGTTGGATCGTCTCATCATCGTTGCTACTCTGGCGTTCATTTATGTGGTATTTGTTCTCATTAGTTGGTGAAATGTCAAGAAAAAATGTATTGAATGTGCCGTGTAGCATTCCTTCTTGCTTTTCCGTCTGCCGCACGGAAGCGTAACGACAGTTTTGTTGCTGTTTTGTTTGTAACGCCACAACACAGGACCTGGTTGTGTGACCACAAAGTTGACAAGCCCACAATGGCTTACGACAAAATACTAGGAACCAGTTTGGCTCTGTGTTCAGCGATCTATTTAGGCAATAAGCATAGGAGTCTGCATGCACGCACCTCACCCCTCTTCTCACACATCTGTCTACAGGCTCCAACAAAGTCAAGAGTCAAACTAAACCAGAGCTACACTAGATACTCACGGTGGTACCATCTTCTGGATGTAGTCGGCGATCTCTGGCTCAAGATACTCCGACAGTTCATCCCTCGTCACCCAGAGATAGTCACCAGCCTTTTCCTGGTTCAGTACCACATCACCGTCCAAATGTTGTGACTTGTAGAAGAAAATCTTGGTGCCATCGTACTCAGCATCATCACTTTCATGCAGGTACTTCACATAGCCCATGGGTCCAAACCCCACTGGCGTGGCTTCCAAATCATCACCCACCGTCTCATTAACATGTCGAAGTGCAGCTTCACGCATCTTCTCCGAGTCCTGCTTGTCACCTACCGGGAAAAACCACGGATACTTGGCATCTTTCTGGTTATTTTTAACCAGCAAAAACACACGGCCCTTGAGCGCACGGTTCAATGATTTGCGGTTGTTATTGGCATCATCTTCCGTCTCACGAGGAGCCAAATGGAAGCCTGCCCCTACAATCTCATCAGGATCTTCTTCTTCATTAGGCCACGGTGCCTCCTCGGGCGTAATGTGCTTCGTACCGGGCTCCATGAACCAAAAATCTTCCTCTAATCGCTGATCTTCTCGCAACGCCTTCTCATGAAGCATGACCTCAAAATCCATCTCCCAGTCCTTTAAATCAGGCTGAATGATTGGCAAACGTTCCAAGACACCAGCACTCAGCACCCTCCACTTTTTACCATCGTCTAGAGGCGGCGAAATGAGAAAATTCTGACGCTGAACCTTTGTCCGAGGCTGTTGACGTGGTGGTGGTGGATTACGCCTACGTTCTTCGATTTTGGCCTTTTGACGCCATGTTAAGCGCGTTTTCTTTTTAGTAGCAAACATACGCAGCTGTTGAGCTGATTGGAAGCCATTCATGGCGCGTGTCAAGCCACAGAGGACGGACATTCGAGAGATGATTAAGCTCCTGGATGGATGGATACACGTCGATGTGTGTGGCTCAGACCAATAGCTTATTACTAGTAGCGGTATTTACCGGTTTCTTGCGAACAATTCTGCGACGTGTGAAAACAAAATGGCTACATTACAAGGTTCGGATGAAGGAACGACATTGGGGTTACCTAGATCTCTTTGTTGAAAAGCGGGTGGTTGTATCTGCCTGGAATCTTGGCACCAGCTTCTGACGTGTTGGATTTACTGGTGGTGACAATATTACGTCGAGCGTCTGAACCGGCGGATCGAAGTACCGCAGGAGCATTTCGACGTTCCTGCATGCCTTTCGTCCATGAATCGACTTCTATGCGATCCAATTTACTAAATAGCAGACGATAACGTGTTGCTAATGCTAGCACGCCTTCAACTATTGTAGTAGCCCACGCGGCACCCAGTTTGCTGTAAAGTGTGCGCAGTAGAGGCATCAACTCGGTATGCAGCCGTCGTGCTCGCTCCTCTTCCTTCTGATCGTCAATCTTGCACACTATTGCTTCGAAACGAAGCTTGACAGCTTTTGCAGCTTTGTTAAACTGATACGTTTCATCCGTAAAAAGTTGTGCGTGCGTAATGGCCAAAAATGTCCATGTCTCCAGCCTCTGCTTTCGTTCCTTCCGTTCTTCGTCACTAGTACTTAAAAGCGTGTCACGCTTTGCATCCAGATTTTCAATAAGCGTTTGAAATTCTTTTTTACCGCTTAAGGTCTCTCCTTTTTCGTTAATCACCTTTGTCAAAGTCTTTAGAAAGAGCTCACTCGTCCTCGGTGTCAATTGATCCGACACCAACTGACAAAACAACGCACTAGCTTTAGCAAATTTCGTATCGACCAACTACAAAGATCAAAGAAAAACACGAGGAATCAGCTTAGCTACTCCCACAACCATGTCACATATTTTTAACGTACCATATATCCCTCAAGTTTCGCCATCATCGCTGCCAAATCCAGTGGTCTTTTTTGTCGCTTCACGGGTATATTTTTCATCGTAGAAAGGTCAGCATTCTTCTTCTGCTTCGTCTCTTCTTCTCTCTCCCGTTTTGTCTGCTTGGGCAGCTCTAAGCCGTCATACAAGCCGCTAGTGTCCATTAAATCTCAAGATATGCTCGATGCAAGTATCATTCTTTTGTATAGTTTTGTCTCCCCATTGTCGACTCATTGTATCAATTCACTTAATGCCGCCACTTGACTCCATTTCTCACGAAGACGCGCGTATGAATATGGAAAGATTCTCATCTTCTGATCGTATACAAATTCACCCTTTAGCCCTTACTATTGGTATCATTGGTTTACTTGGTCTTCTCTTTCTCGTCACTGCATCTTCGTATCAAAAACAAAAACTACAAATCATGGCTCGTAAAATGCTCCGTAAGAAACGAAAATCAGTCACGGAGGAAGACACGGTCGCGACAAATGGAATCCATCAAGTCTCAGACCTCCCGGTCTTTACGCGTCATGCAGCCGAGTCGGGTAATGCACGTGTCATTAAGCGCTGGGTCCATTCTACAGACAGAAACGTCGATGCCCGAAGTGCTGAGAATCTCACGGCACTGCACTACGCTGTACGTGGCGGTCACAACGAGTGCACGAGGCTGTTGCTTATGGTTAATGCCGATCCGAACGCTATTGATGAACGTGGTATCACGCCGTTGCATTTGGCGGCACTTGGCGGTCACGCGCTCTGTGTGAAGCTGCTACTGGACCATCACGCCGATCCGTTCCGAGAAGACGTGGACCATCACACTCCGCTGTTTATTGCAGAACAAAGCGGCAATATTGGATGTGCTAGATTGCTACAGCGAGCAATGGCCAAAGCGGCGGTGCAAGATGAAGCGTCCGTCACGTTACGTGCTGGTGCGAACACTGCACACATCGACAATACGGTGTAAGTCATACGGTGTAAGTCACATGTTCATTGCTCGTGAGTTGAGCACAGAATCTAAGTCAGCAAATAAAGTGCATCAAACTCATCGAACCTTGTCATTCTTGCAAAGTTTTCTATAATTTGGAGTCGCGGCAGGCTTCAAACATGGTGGCGAGAGCGGTCACAAGCCGATCCACTTCGTGACGTGTGTTGTTTGCATGAACAATGATACGGAGGCGTTCTGCACCCTTTGGTACTGTTGGAGAGCGGATAGGAATCACGCGGATGCCCATGGCGTTCATCAGCTGTGACGCCTTTAGGACACGGTGATTGCCTGCAAATACGACACCTTGAATTGGAGAGTCACTGGCCAGTAATGCATCTTGAGGAATACGTGGATTGTTGTGAACCTTCTCCTTAAAGTATTGCACCAACTCGATTACATTGCTGCGAAGTGCGTCGGCTGCAGCGCTGGCGCTGAATTCGTGCACACAGGCAACAGTCACGAGCTGATCAATTGGGAACGCAGTGGTGTAAATGAAGGACCGCGCATAATTGACCAGATAGTCAATCAGCACCTGGGAGCCGCAAACTACGGCACCATGGCAACCCATGGCCTTGCCAAAAGTGTAAACTCGGCACGCAATAGTGCGTTTGTATGTCTTCTCCAACCTCAGCTTACGTACAACACCAGAACCTTGAGGACCATAGACACCGGTACTGTGTGCCTCGTCAACAATGAGGAAAGCACCCATTCGATCACAGAGTGCTGCCATCGCATCCAACGGAGCAAAATCTCCATCCATCGAGTACAGTGACTCTACTACCACATAAACACAAGCCTTTGGCGTGTCTTTGCTCGTCGAAATCGCTATATACTTTTCAATTTTGTGCTTGAGGTCCTCAAGATCATTGTGTCTGAAAGCAAATGAATGACCATTGGCGTACGCGCGACTCAATCGAATTCCTTCATGACACGAATTATGTACCAGCTCGTCGTACAAGATCACGTCTTCTGAATGTGGAATACAAGCCAAAACACCGAGATTCGCAGCATATCCCGAGTTAAAAAGAAGTGCTGCATCACTACAGATTCCGCATCAAGACAGTGTCAATCTATCAAGTATCATCTGCCTCATCTCATTAGATATGCAACCAGTTTGTACCTATTGTAAAATGTAGCCAAGTCTTTTTCCACTTGCAAAAAAAGACGTGAATTGCCTGAAATAAGTCGGGAGCCTGTAGCTCCCAATAGTGGTCCCTGTTGATTGTAAAGCTCCATTTGACGTGTGGTTACAAGATCTTTTAGCGACTGCGAGAGCGCAAACCCAAGATAATCATTCGAATAAAAATCTATCGTACTCGACGTCTTTGTATCTACTGGAATCTGTAACGTGCGAAGCGTGCCCATGGCACGTCGACGGGCCAATGCCACGCTCAACTTTTTATCCATTTAAATTATCGGATGTTGATCGAGGATAAAATTTATGTAAACCACATGAAACATTATCGCGATTTGGCAAAACGTTCGCCGCACGTTCCGGTAAACAGGCGACCACTACAGTAGGTCTTTTTTTGTATGATGGCTACAAAGATACCGTTTGACAGTGTCTCACTCGCGACAATAACGCATGTGTCTCGTCTGAGCCAGTAAATGGTGGGTAGTTTAATAGCGTATGATAATATGAAGGCATTCTATCAAATGGAACTTTAGTCGTGCAGATAACAATAGTTCAGCTGTATTTCAAAGCGACGTGTGTTTCTTATAGTCACTCGTATTTCTTTTTTCGTCATGTTTAGTCTGGGACGCACTACAATTACACGCTACACCGATGACTTGAACTCCTGCAAACCTTGGTTTACAGAAAGCTCCTTCTTGGTGTTAGTACGCACGTACAACAGGGCAGATGCGTGTTGGCACTCTTGACATTACAATCACTCGACAAAGAGCAAAATGTCCAAGCCAACTTCTTCAGTATTAGAAGAGACATCGCGATCCTGCTGATAGCCTGACTCTTTCTCCGACATACCAGTGCTAGTCGTAGCTGACTCTTGCATACTTTCGTAATTGCTTGCACTCTGCCAATCAAACTCGTTCTTGCAGTCGAACTCAAGCGGAAACGAACCGATCTCAAAGTTCGACGATGTTGTCTGTGCATCCCACATCCACGGCTCTAAGAAAGCTCCTTGTAGTGCAGCAGCATCGGCGACGCCATTGTGGCCATTATGTTGATTTGCAACCGACGAGTACGGGTGGGCGTGAAGATCAGTGTGCTTCAAGTCGAATGGCTTGAGCCCACTATTATTAAAACTCGAATCTGCAAAAGTGCTTGACGTGCCACTTTTGTTCAGCACCTGAGGCTTTGAAAACCGAAAGCCACTCGAAGCTTGTGCAAAATCGGACTCGTTCGGATTCAAGAAAGAAGAAGTCACCGACGCTAGCGGCGCCGTGTTACTTGACGTTCCAGCGGATACCAAAAGACGATGCGGCAAAAGCGGCGGCAACGTGAACTGCTTGAACGAGTCTTCACAAAAACCTTCTAAGCCGTTGAGCGAGTCGGATGTGTCCTGCTTCATGGCAATACTTGGTCGAGCCAATTTCTTAAGAGGTGGCTGATGATTCCGACCGTAACGGAATACACTGCTTTCCATACTGGAATTGGAATTGGGGCTATGGTACACTTCATCGAACGGAGACATATCGTGGTGTGGAACCTCAACATGAATTGGGCATTGACGTGATGCACTCGTAGGCTGTTCAGCTTTTGTCTTCACGATTCCGGTACCGGCCACGTGTCGCGTCACCGGTTGACCGTTTGCTGTCGAGGTCGAGGGTGCAACCGCCTGTGCACTCTTTTGTCTCCATTGGTCTCGGATCGACATGCTGGAATTATTAGCGCCTGATAGATCTGGTGGAAAGCAGTTGTGACTAAAAGTACAGACTCCACTTGATTGGGTTTTGGTCCACTTGCGAAAGCCAAAGTTATTCAGCTGGCGCTGAAAGCTGGCAAACTTTTGGTGTTTAAAGTACTTTGGCAGGATCTCCCGTTCAAACCGCTCCATTTCAAGGATATGAAAAGCCGTGACACAGTTGGGTGTAAGAGTTTCGTTCTCCACCCACGAAATAATGTGTGGGTCTTCCGTCTGCAAGATGGCATACAATGACCTCAAAAACTTGGGAACTTTGCAAGCAGCGGCTGTAGCAGCCAATGCAGCAGGTAGCCCTGTATTGGTAGATGTCATTGCTGACTTGCCTTTCTTGACAGAGCTAACGGGCGATAGCCGTAAGCGCTTGGAAGACTCAGATCTGGACGAGTCAGTTGTCGGACGGGCGGTTTTGGCAGACGGCATGGGCGATTGACAAACTGTGACAACGAACTTTCGATTTTTGACTGGGACAATTGAATTGGTCACTAGGATGAAAATCGATGAATGAATCTGGAAAGTAAAATTGGTGTCATTCCTGGGAGACGACGATAAAGCATTGACTGCCAAGGTAGTCATACGGTACAAATGTATACTGACCAATCAGTAGTTGTTGAAAAAGGCGACCCGTTGGATCGCGTCCCAGTGACGGGAGACAGGACATACAAGATACTTTTTTTTCAAGGCCGACAGAGCGAGCAGCTCCAAACGTTTGTTTGCAAACTTTGCTCAATGGGTGTAGTAGTAAGCAAGCGGTAAAAAGGCAAACCGTTTGTTTTATCCGCACATGTGTGCGACAATCTTTTACCGCAACTTGTCGTTGAACGCCCTTTGCCGGCTGCAGGCAGACTACTCAAAAAGGAACGACAGGAGCGTTTGAATCAAACGTAAAAATAAGAATACCGACTTTACGCCGCTTAGCTTAGCTACAACATGTAGATGGTACGATCCTTAAGCCAGAAATATCAAGTAGGGCATGTAACTGTCACAAGAGCAGGAAATGACGTGCCTACGCAAGATAGAGATATCGTTCACGTTCAGTATTACTAAATGACCCAAGAACATGCCCGTTTGCTACCGATTGATTTTGCCACGTTAGGATAACGCTGCTGGAACGCTCGGCGAACCATTTGTCGAACCAAATCAGAGTCGAGATTTCGAACGTCAGCAGGTGGACTGGCGTTGTTGACAAATGCTGCATGGAACGCTAAGGATGTTTTTTTGCTCAATGATTCAGTCAATGGATGTCCACGCTGACTGCCTATAACCCTGAAATGGTCTTTGCATCTTGCTCCACCGAAAGCTGAAAACACAGTTTCTAATTTGTAGACAATGATAGACGAAACGCCACTAAACAATATCTACTTCTGCCCTTGGTCGATGCTATGGTCTAAATCAGCGTACGCATGTCGGATTCCCGGTTCGAAAACCTGACGAGGCCATTGGTGTCGCTAGAGACAGTGACACACTTACGTCTTCTTCTTGATGTTCAACATCAGCTTGCAGATGTCAACAAATGGTCTTTTTCAGCAACGAATTCATACGTAAGTGAGCACGTTTACGCTATTGTCTGAATTCTTTGGAGACAAATGTACGACGACTGAAAATGCCATGGCCATATAAATAATGGATTTTGTCAGTGGAGCGGTGAACTTTACGCTTCATGGAGCGTTTCAGAAGACGATGCACACGTGTAAATAGGAACAAACTTCAGCACCACCTAATTGCATGAAAACATGCCGCTGTTGGACCCATGAGCAGGAGAGAAAGGATCGATTAAGCGTGTTCGTCACGGACGTATTCGAAAAGGATGACCAAGTCACGTTCAGTAGGAATAGGTGCATTATACCACTTCAACTACATGTAGCAATAATTCTACTTTGTCGTGTTCAGCAGCTCAGAAAATAGACACTGGAGTTCTAACAAAGCAATTGCTCACCACGAACACTAGCCAGCCATGCACCCACATCAGCGGCATTTGGACGTAGCATCGGGTTGCGAAACACACAAGCTGCAATCAAGTCCATGAGAGGCAGCGGACAATCCAGCGAGAGTTGAGGACGAAGTCCGTCATTAACAATGCGACGCATCAAAAGCAGAGGGCGCTGCACAAGTCGCTCCATGCGTTTAGTAAATTGCTCCCCCAGTAGCAGCACCAGGACTTGATGATGTCGATGCAACTGCTGCAGATTCTTCAACCTGGAGTATCCTGCCCATCATCGATACTGACCGCTTTACAACTGTACTGCCAGAGTCGATTGGAGCCGTTGACGTGCTGCTGTTGACGCATTGTTGAGCTAGAAAATGCTGCAAGTCACCGCCTTTCATCTACATTTCTGAACCATGACTACATGTTCAAGTGTGTTCCAAGCAATGCCATTCAAAATTACGATGTGGGGTTGCTACAGCTGCGTCATGAGGTAGATCTCGGCCAGAAACATATCTATTCGAGGTATAAAGCGTCGTTTCTCCGGTAATAGTTGTCTAAATCGCAACCTGTGTAATCTTGTGGAGTGCTACCCCGACCTCACCACTTGTTCCACATGACAGCAGTCGTAACAGCTGCAGCTCCCCGAATGGGATACGTAGTCGCCCAAATTTTGCAGTGTGACTCAAACAGGCGAAAGTTTTGGATGGCAATCTCGTTTTTTCGTGCTGTTCGTTGATCGGTTGTGGGTAGGCTAGCTCCCGTGTCTTCACAATATGCTTTTGCCTCGCTTTGCAGCGGGAGCATTTGTGCCAACGACGACGCTGACAATCCAATACTAGCGTTAAAATGCTCCCCAGAAGTGCAGCATTCTGGATTTCTTCGTCATAGAAGAGCGGCGCCTCTGATCTATCAAGACTTTAGCTTAAGACCTGCTGAATGAAACCTAAGAGCTGTACGCGCTGTCCTTATTTCAGGACTGAAAAATGCTGCTGACTAATTCCTACTTCTTTACAGTCGCCGTCTACCTTTACGTTTGAAACTAGTGCTTCAACTGCTCCATTGTCAGATAAATGTCGATTTTCACGCATGAACAGATCGACTTCTCTTTGTATTTTTCCTCACGCCAAGCCGACTTGTAGCGGTACACAGCCACTGTGTCGCATATCAAAAAGGTGATAATACTCCATGGCACCAGTAGCCACGTCCAATCTCCTTGTTAATCCTGTGCATACTTCGTAAGCCAAGCAGACGCCACAAGACCTGGTTCTGGTGTACAAAATCTCGATCGATTCACCAAATTGTGCGGCGCACAAGGGTTTATCATCGCTGGTATGAATGGACACTGTGTATAGGCCATCTCTTCGTTTGTCGTATGGAGTGCAAGGATTAGATTAGGCGTTCCCTCATCATCCAACTAGACATGACGTTGTACTGTCACTATCGGTAGTGTATCGGCTACACCTCCGTCAGCAGCATAAGTTAGTGCCGAGATGTCTTGAGCTGCATCCACAGCACATTGAACCACGCTAGAGCTGCGAAGCCTTGCAATCAATGCCCGATGGAACGTCATTCCATCTGGTAATACACACTCTCTCAATTGACAGCCAACACGATCAAATGCCTTGAATAGCACCACTAATTCGGCCATGGAGCGACAACATCGTGTGTACCTTTAATCAACGAGTGCATCGACGTCAACACATAACCGGTATCCCATATAAAAGTACGTTGTAAGAGGCTTGACAGGTCGTTCCAGGTGGCGAATAGGTGCTGAGCGTTTACTGCAGATTGTTAGGTAGCGATTCCGAGCTCACATCCATAAGTTGTGCAGTATTGTCCATCTCTATGAAGAGCGTAAAGTATCGTGAGCAAAGTCAGAATGCAAACCATTCTATATAAAACCTCTTCAGTAGGTACATCAATAGAGAATGCAACTTGTTGCAAGAAGGACAAGAATAGCAGTACTGGAAAGTGTAACATTGTCGAAAAGGTGTGGTCATAAGTTGATTAATTTGAATTATTGAAATGCTGTTCGAAACACATTGCGCCAAGACTTCGTAGCATTACGCAAAAGAAGGTCTAGACATCTTACAATGATAGTGTTTACCTGCTCCTGCCATCGACTTTATGACGAGTTGTTCTAGTTTAGATGGAGTTCGTTGGTTGAGCCCCAAGCATTAAATGGTCGAACTTCTAAACGGCAACAAATATTTTCTGGAACATGCAGATAGTTGGGCGCCACGGACGGCTGTGGCCGCCCTGCAATGGAGACGTTTGATGAGCGCCCTCAGTTGGAGCGGAATCCTTCCCCAGATGAAAGCTTCACTGGCTTGTATCGGGATATGCGCATTGTGAAAAACCCTGTCGATGCAAAGTTGCCAGAGCATTGTAATGATGATGGTCACTGCGACTTTCCAAACCGTCCTCCAGGCTGTGGCGAATTGATCCGTGTCTTCCGGGTGCCGAGCTAACAGCTTTGCTGTGATTTGCGGCGAGATGCGTGGTACAAGACAGTTTGCGCAGTGCTCGAGCCAATCCAGTAGGTGGGTAAGATGTTAAGGTGTACTCTCCAAATGACTAATAAGCCGGGCCCAGATTGCCTGAGCACAATGATATCCCAAAAAGAGATGCTCCTGGGTCTCCTTTTGGCCTACACATTCCAGGTATGTGCATGATCTGCCCGGGGGCCAGTTTTGGTACCAAAAGTTTAGCTGCCCGGTAGCGTGGCAGTATCGTGTCCATAGCTGATAATCCATTACCGCATGGCCGTGATCCCATAGCTGAGCCGGCGTGACATCCAAAGCTGTGCGTTGCCACCGCGTATTCTGGCTCTTGGTGACTAGCCGATCGATGACCTGCTTAAATGGTGCTGCGAGACAGTGCTTTGTCGCCTGGAAATGCTTGCTGTTTCAGAAAAGTGAATAGTCGATGATTAAGAATCGTAGGCGGTGCGGATTACGGATAGTGGTGGAGCTGTGGGTTGGAAAAAAGACAACCCATGTCGGCTGAGCTTGCAAAATCTCCGCTTGTTGGGTGAGTTCCTGCGATTTCCCTTTCACCAGCGGCGGATTTCCCGTCGAAAACTTAAGTTATGCCATTGTGGCATTAAGTGGTGACAACAGATACTTGAACACTGTTTTGATGACAGGTGTGGTCTTGCAGTAATTACTTGGTCATTGAACCATTCAAAGCGATGTGGCTACACACGAGATATCATAGCAATCAATCTGCGCGACCCCGAGGAATCCCGTCTCTGCACCGTCCATTCAAGCAATCAGCCCAAAAAAAACACATGTTTTTACCAAGCACCATGAAAATGGCTCTTTTTTAGCAACAGAAATTGCTAATTGTGCCTATAAATAAAAGCACACTACAGACTGCCACCTAATCAGCAACAAAATTTAATACCTGTGTCACTCATTTTCCTCTCCAAAATGCTTGTTTCTTCTTATCGACATCAATTTTACGGTAGCTTTTGTATTGACACACCTGCTTTATCTTTCGATTACCTTTCATTTCCGATTTAAGAACCAAGTCACCTACGCAAGTGTGCCATGTGTTTTTTAGTATACAATTACCAAGTCTAATTCTAATTGTACCTTGGATCCATCCGATGACGCTCCATTTCCAAAACGTCCTCCAGGAGCTCAATTGTATCATGTCATCAATCACCAAGTCTCCCATTGCATTAATAGCTCAACCATATATCTGTGGTGGCTCTTCTGCCGTATTTGCAGCCGTTGCTATCCATCCCATTGATCTAGTTAAAGTGCATTTACAATTAGCAGGTCAAACCGGTTCCAACGTCACGGGTCTGGGCATTGCTCGCTCCGTTGTAGCAAAGGAAGGTATTACCGGATTATATGCGGGTTTATCAGCTGCTGTAGCCCGTCAAATGGTTTATGGTACAGCCCGTCTTGGAATGCATCGTGCCTTTTCTGATAAGATGATTGCACGTCGCGTCGCCAATGGTGAAAGCGCGTCACTGCCACTTGCTATCAAGTCTGGATCAGCTATTGTTACGGGCGGGATTGCTGCAACACTGGGCTGTCCTATGGACGTTGCTCTTGTTCGGATGCAAGCCGATACATTGACCAAGAGTGGCGAGAAACGTGGTTACAAGAACGTATTTGATGCCATTTTGAAGATCGCAGGCTCGGAAGGTGTAGCGACACTGTGGCGCGGCAGCATCCCTCTTGTCGCTCGTGGTGCTGCCATGAATCTTGGCATGATGGCCTCCTATGATCAGGCAAAGGAGATGATTGTGGCTCAGTATGGCCCCGGTTTCGTCACAAACATTGGTGCCAGTGCTGTGTCTGGCTTTGCCTGCGCCTTCACGTCACTGCCTTTTGATCTGGTCAAGTCGCGTCTTATGAACATGAAGGTAGACCCCATGACGGGACAGAACCCGTACTCAGGCGTGACAGATTGCTTTAAGCAGATCATTACTAAGGAAGGACCTTTCAAGCTTTGGCGTGGATACTGGACGTACTACACGCGCTGTGCACCTAACGCTATGATCGTGCTTCTGGTAGTTGAACAACTCAATTCGGTATACAAGAAAGCCTTCCTCGACTAGAGTTATAATCAGAGAGCACGCCGTCGACCTCCATTGCGGTGGAATAAAAGCTCAGCGTGTTATAGATACGTGCTCGCCGAATGAAGACGAGGTTTGGGTGCATTTTGCAGCGATCAATCGTTTCGAATGAAGCACGTTAAGGGGATTAAGTGCATGTAGAAAACGTGAGCCAGCTAGCATTCAAGAAGACAAAGTGCGGATATTAAATAACATGCTTGTATCTGCCACCATACACTCGCGCTTGCGACTTCCAACAATCCCTTTTGTCGGCATCGTCTAGCTGGGGTTCAGGTCGTTCTTCGATGGTGGTGGCGCCTTCAAAAGGGTATGAATGTCCGTTTCCATGCTTAGAGGTAAGTAGCTTGGGGGATACCGCTTGAACAACCGACCTTCGCGATCAAAGAGAAACTTGACCAAATTGTTTTCAATAAATGCGTTCGCAGGAGACTTAGCAGGCCCTGGCTGTCGCGTTTTACAAAAAATCATTGCATCGCGTGCGTTTGGCCCGTTCACGTCGCGAGTGGCCAGCACTGAAAAGCGGACACCAAACAGTTCTCCAAAACGCTCAACGAGCTCTTGATCATTGTCAAATTCCGCATCTCCAAACTGAGCACTAGGAAATGCCACCACCTTCAGGCCTGCGTCTCCATACTCCGTTGATAGCTCTGCCAGTTCCATAAGTTGCTCCGTGTCGGTGGTACAGGAACTACTGGCCACATTTGTCAGCAAAGCCACGTGACCACGTAGCTGTGACAAGTACACGGTGTTGCCCACTGCATCCTTGTCTTGCAAAGAGTAGAGGGAAGCTGACGAGGCAGCGAATGACAAAATTGCAGGGTGGGTCTCAATGAATGCAGCACCAGCATCCAATAGCGCCAACAACCACTGTTCTTGTTCGGGTTTGTTTTGCAAGACGAGAATCTCCACTGCATCGTCGTTCGAGTGGATACCTATGCGATCACCACCACAATTGCAAACTTTTAGAGCATTGACACCCGAGTACTCCACTGTAGCCGCAGTAAGATTCACACGTACAAGCTCGCGTCTTGCCACGTCTGTCTCAAACAACACCAGCAAGTGGTGTTTCGTATTCACGACAGCGTAGCAACGTTTTGACTTTGTTGCAATTCCGAGCACATTTCGTACGGGAGACCCTTTCACTTGACGCTGTATCAACCCGGCACGAATTGCACCGTCAGTCACCGCCCAGACCGAGAGCGTGTCGTTAAATTGACATGATTCCTTCTTACGGTTCGTAGGCGATTGATGTGGCTGAACGGGCGAAACAATGGCACCGGGCAAGAGGTTTGTTGAACTGTTATCAACAGTAGCGGAAGCTGCCACATAAGGAATCGAAACAATTGCGTTAGCACCTGGAGCTACGAGCTCATAATAGTCGTCATCCATTACGTAAAGCTCTTCAAGTAATTCCTCGTCAGCTTCAGGGGTCTCATCAACTGGTGACAAGAAACCGCTTAGCACAAGCCCTTCTGCAAGCTGCTGAGCATCACGAAGAGTATTTCTGGCCGCATTGGACAGCACGAGATACTTCAGAATGGCCTTAATAAGCTTACGACCTTGTACAAATGTTCCCTGTCCAGCCTTTGCCAAATGGAGCGGATGCTGCCACCAATGCTTACGTTGTTCAAAGACATGGAAACGCACTTTCGGTGCCAACAAGTATGTCGCAACCATGTCCGATTGTGCTTTAAGCTCCGATGGTAGCAAGTGGAACCGTTGAAGTCGACGAAACACACGTCCTTCGACTGCTACAACAGGTGATAGACGTGGTGATGTGATTGAAAGAACGGATGAAGGTGACATTGCAGTCACAAACGAGGACTCTTGTTCTAAATGCTCAAGCTCATATTGTTCAGTTTCTCGAGCACTTTCGGCCAACGCTGTCAAAGTTTGCGCTGCACTCATGAGAGAATTGGAAACTGAGAAAATAAAACTATTTAAGTGCTCGCTCCCTTTCTCGTATTGACGTCTTCCAGTTAGGAATTCTATCGTGAAGTTTAGTTGCTTCAAGTACAAAACCACCGGAACCAGTTTCAAATAGAGCACTTCACGTTCACCTTGGCTAATACAATAAGAAACCGATGAAGAAAGCCACGCTTCTCAACGTGGAATCCTTTGACGCCGATAGGTTATGCGGGACCGGCTCATTTAAAGCGCCGCCACAGTCACCGCAACATCTTCCGACTTGGTAGTCTCCTCCTTGATCTCGACCACCTCTGTGATAGAAATTTCTTCCTTCACGTCAGACTTGACAACCTCAGTAATAACGGTTTCTTCCATCTTCTCTGTCGTCGCCTCCTCGTCCAACTTGACGGCTTCCGCTTCCCCCTCCTGGACCTCTTCCTCCGTCTTCTCCGGCTCAGGCGCTTTCGCCAGTAGCTCCTTGATGTCCTCCTCAAATGAAAAAGGAAGGTCATTCGGCGCGTAGTGCTTGAACGGCTGGCCATTGCGGTCTACCAAAAACTTGGTGAAGTTCCACTTAATGTAATTCCCAAACGTTCCAGGCAGTTTTGCCTTGAGGTATGTAAACACCGGACGAGCGTTTGACCCGTTCACATCGTGCTTCTCAAACAGCGGGAACGTCACATTGTACTGCTTCACGAACTCCATGATCTCTTCATGTGTATCCGGCTCCTGCCCAGCAAACTGGTTGCAGGGGAACGCCAACACCACCAAACCCTCGTCCTTGTACTTTGCATACAGCTGTTGCATCTCCGGGTAGTTCGTAGACGTCAGACCGCACTTGCTCGACACGTTCACCACTAGCACAACCTTACCCTTATACTCGTCCATCTTGACTTCCTTCTTGTCCATGTCGAAATCCGTCAGCTCGTAGAACGACTTTGCTTCCTCAGCAGCAAGGTTGTACACTTCACGGTACTTTGCGCCAACGTTCAACAACGTGTCTAGGAAAGCCTCCTGCTGTTCTTTCGTCACGAGATTAAGGAGCTCAAACTTCTCACCGTGCACCAGCTTGACACCGAACTGGAAATGAGAGTTGTCAAATTGGACCAAGACATCAGCTGTGTTGTACTCAGCAAGGGCAGCACGTGCTACGTCAGACTCAAAAAAGTAAATCTTCTTTGTCTTCTCGTTGGCCACAACATACACGTCTTTGCCTTGAGTAAAAGCAGAGAACACGCCAGCTTTACGCTTCACTTGTGACGCGTAGATCGCACCGTCCACGACACTCCACACTGTCGTGTCCTTAGATTCCGTAATGGTGTCAGAAAGTGGGACGAACAGTTCATTGTCGGTCACGTACTCCTTAGGAGCATCAGCCAAGTAGTTCTTGACACGGTCCTTGTATGGAGTGATAAAGCCCGCAAGCACTAGAGCTTCAGCAATCTCCTTAGCACGTGGGCGGTATGGTGACGGCTCCTCCTTCTTCTTCTTTGAGGCCTTAGGAGACACCTTAGGTGAAGCTTTCTCTTCTTTCTCCTCTTTTGGAGAAGCCTTCTCTTCCTTCTCCTCCTTGGGAGAAACCTTCCCATCCTTCTCCTCCTTTGGAGAAACTATCTCTTCCTTAGGAGAAGCCTCTTCCTTCTTAGGGGCTTCAACTTTTCCTTTGCCGTTTCCTCCGGAGCCTCTTCCTCCGTCTTACAAGCCTCTTCCTCGACCTCCTTCTTCTCGACTTCAACAACGGCCTCTTCGACTTCTTCAGGCTTTAACCACTTTTCCAAAAAGTCCACAAGTTCTTTCCCACGGACACTTTGTAACACTTTAATAAGCGCCGAGTGATGCGTCGTAAAGACTTCACTCTTCTTCTCCACTAGAAACGTCTGAGCTTCTGTCGTTTGGGCCACGAGGTCCTCAGCAAGCGCATTAAAAGCGGCCTGTCGGGCAATTACACGGCCTTGAACATTTGTACCCATTTCAATCTTCTTCTTCTTGACTTGTTTTTTATGACTTGGAAACGGATGTGCGCACTTGGTGGCAAGTTGAGGAATGACACAGGTCTAGTCCTTGCGTAGGGAGGGCTTCAACATTGGGGCGACAATGCAGCAGCGAGGTATACAGTGTATACAGAAGCAACCCATCAAACCCTTCGTGGTCCTGCAAGTGTACAGACGGGGCTGTGTTTGAATCCAGTCTCAAAGGGAGAAGCGACACGCTTACAAAGAGGAAATGGAGAGCTTGTACCCAGCATGAAATTAATTCTTGGAGGTACGGTCAGAAAGGACAGACCAGACACAGCAAGTCCCCTGCGACAATGCGGGGAAAGTACAGCCATATTGCATAGCCAGGGTGTCGGTCGAGTGTATACTCACAAACATTCACTTGACAGTCGTGCTGCCCCGCACATGCCTTTTGTTAAGACAATCGTAGAGTACATCTACTTGTATTAACATCATTTGCAACAGGGTTTTTGGTCGGTCTGATGTCTCCTGCTACTGTTCTGGAGGCCACGAGTGCCTTGCATCGTCGCACATTCTCGTGACGTCTCTATCACACATAGTTTTGCACAGCAGGTCCTGCGTGGGGTCGACGGTCGACGTATCGCTAGCAGCACGCCTTTCCGACTCTAGTCTTGTCACCAGACTCGTGGATGTTAGCGGTCGTTGCTTCAATATCGTCTGTTCGTGCTTTAGAGCTAGAGGATGTACTCCTGATTTAGAATTGCTGAACTTGTCCACTAACTCCACCGTTTTGTCAACCGAGGACAACATATAATGCACAAGAGTCTGTGTCAATTCGCGACGTGGTGATACATATTGTCGCAAAATGCAACGGGGAGACAGGGGCAATAAGTCGGTGCGAAGAAGATGCGATCAGCCATGGAGCATTGAGTGTATACAGTATTCCTGCAGCTGCGTGCTCGATTTGTCGTCTTTCCTCATCGCGCTGGTTTCTGGTCGTCATGCACAGCATCGATGACAAAGCGTGTCGAGGCACGTGGCATGTCGCTCATGGCTACTATGGAACGAACATTCTCACCATCTCACGCCGATATCAGCTGGCAATTTCAATACGTAAGCGGCACGACCGTGGGGTTTGTTGCCTTCATTTATGGCATTGATCACGGTAAGTGAACCGTTTTATAAGAAAGTGATAGCAGGAAAGTAGACTAGATTTATTATTGCAGAGGCATCAATGCAATCGAACTCGACGTCCATGTGCTGGAAGAAGCCAGGTAAATGTTGTTAGCACAGTCATCTGAAACAAATATCGTATTAGTTAGTTGACGTGTGGCTGACTAATTGCGACAAGTAGATCGGCCTTTTAAGTGCTCGACTAGCACATGATGCTAAGTGCCTACTGTTGACCATGTTGTTGTCACTTTGTAAGCTGAGCATCTTATCTGAGCTATGAAAATGCATGAGGCAACTCAACGTAAAGTTCTCGGTTTCCAAACTTTATACAAGACGTCTAGCAATTTTCACTGCGTGTAGTGGTTGGCAACGATGCCGATTGAC
Organism: Peronospora farinosa; assembly: GCA_947646735.1. Taxonomy (NCBI): domain Eukaryota; phylum Oomycota; class Peronosporomycetes; order Peronosporales; family Peronosporaceae; genus Peronospora; species Peronospora farinosa. The sequence continues at coordinate 122,820 of CANTFK010000077.1, read as the reverse complement.
AAGGAAAACATTCAGTAGCCCCTTTTTAGCCATAGCTCGTGAACATAACAATCGCTTTCTTACATATCAGCAGGAACGTAGGACGGTCTCACACTCGCATGTGTGGAGTAACGATACACGTCATCGCAGCAATTCTTGCAGATGGTGCGAATCTTGACCTTCTTTTGATGATGCTGGCTCAGGCTAAGGCGACGTCGGCCCAAGCCACGACCACCATTACTCGCTCGAGTGTTGCTTACCAAATTCATCTGTATGCTGGTTCGGCCATTGTCAAAGCTGTCAACCGAGGCCTGAAAGCCGCACTTGCGACACAGCGCGACCGAGTGACAGATATCGCACATATACCTCTTCCGAAAAAATCCGAAATGTTTGCCACAGTGACTGCATCCGGTGGCCTCCTCGTCAATGCCGCTGCTAGAGCGCGAAATGGGCCGAAAAGTGCTTGGAACAGATGTATGGATCGAATTCGGCCGCCGCATCATGTCCATGCTGCTGTGTGTACGCGTCAAGTCGCCAGTTCTAGCGTTTGTGCTCGAAGTGGTAGCGTTGAGCATACTGCCACGCTGACCAGGATCCACTACCACAGATGGCGACGAGCTAGACGTCGACGTGGAAGACTGCCTTGGAAACATAGAGATGCTGACTGCGGAAGTAACTCCCTCCGACGACTTCTTAATTCGCTTGAGGCGATAGCTTCGAGATTGTGTACCTTGGACACCCATGACACTTGCGCGCATAAGAACATACACCGTCAAAAAGCACGCGACAATGAGCCCTAGAGAGCGCAATCCCTCCGCGTTGAGCATCCCAACGGAATCTAGCAAAGCATTTGATGATCGACACAATGTCCTCTTGCTATTCATGACTCGATCTGCCCGTGTCCATTGATACTCGTACGCACTCGTCACATTATCTCTGCTGATAGCCTGTACACGGTATCCATATCTGCGTCCGTACTGGACGTCTACATCCACAAATTCGGATGTATTTTCATCCAAAAATGTACTCCATCGTAACTGATTCTCTCGGTCCGGATATCGCTGCAATACATAGCGTTCAACGGGCCACAAGAGTGTCTCAAAGCTGCGCCAACGCAGCAATACTGCATCATCCGTTCCAGCAGCTACTAATAGCGGTGAATGCGGGAACCGAGGGTCTGAATACATACAATAATATTAATTTTTACAGTAGCTCCACAAAAAACAATTGCAAATAGTTGCATACATTTGCGTTCATGGATTGCAAAAGGTCCAGGATTGTCATTAACTCCACATTCAAGGCACATGAATGGGCCCATTGTTTCGTACAGTGTCTTTACTCCTGGCACTACCAGAATCAATTCTAACAAGTCGCATATTGTGTTAAACCTCTGACAATTAATTATCAATATGAGACGTTCTATATTATATACCTTCAATGGATAAAGCTTGGACACCAATGTGAAGACTAAGGCTGTAGAATGATAATAGCAACAGGGACGTGATGTAATTGCTAGTCATAAGCATGGACAACCGCTGGATACGGAATGAAGCGAGTGAGGTGTGGGTCGAGAGCTCCTCTCCCTTCTATAACATGTGAGACTTCGCTCAGAACAAGTGTATTTGATTGGATGAAAATGTTTTTTTTGTAAAAGCGTGGGCGATTGGACAACAGCCGTCCTCACATCAGTGTGCATAAATGGGTGAGTAGAACAAATTACATATTGAGTAGAACTTTGCATAATTAGTGCATTACATTTTTCTATAGAAAGCTACTATGAAGAATAGAGCAGCATCTGCATAGAAATAGAAACATAAAATATTCATTCTGATCCTTGGAATAGGCGACCTCTGAGCCGGTTTTGCACATGGCAGAGATACACCCTTTTTTGTCCTGATCCATTACAAACCAAAAACTTGCCTAGACTGATACCGTTTCTTAACGGGACTAAAAATAGTATCAGTCACCACGACGACACAAGAACTGGCCAGTAGTAATACTTACTACTGTATCCTAGAATATTACTTTAGACAAATATTCATGTACCTGTTTCATGTATCTGCTACTAAAAAAGGTTATCAGTTAAAACAGCTCCGCAACATTCCATTCGAAAAAGCACTTATTTAGCAGGTAAGAGCGAAGACTTTCATACAGGAATTCAATTTAATGTTGTAAGTTGGCAACTATATTTATAGTTATAATGTCATGGCTGCCTAGGTAGATGCTGCTACAATCGACTCTGACACTCACCTTTTCATTCGTCCGAGGCCTTTTGGGCCAACAACGTCTTGACATCCTCTTCAAATGACAGTGGACGGTCCTTTGGTGCAAAACGCTTGAACGGCTGACCATTGCGGTCTACCAAAAACTTGGTGAAGTTCCACTTGATGTAGTTCCCGAACGTCCCAGGCAGCTTTGCCTTGAGGTACGTGAACACCGGACGAGCCGTTGCGCCATTCACGTCATGCTTCTCAAAAAACGGGAACGTCACATTGTACTGCTTTACGAACTCCATAATCTCTTCGTGTGTGCCCGGCTCCTGACCAGCAAACTGATTGCATGGGAACGCCAGGACCTCCAGACCCTCGTCCTTGTACTTTGCATACAGCTGTTGCAGCTCCGGGTAGTTCGTGGGCGTCAGACCGCACTTGCTCGATACGTTCACGGCCAACACCACTTTGCCCTTGTACTTGGCCATTGACACTTCGTTGCGGGCCATGTCAAAGTCTTTCAGCTCATAGAACGACTTGATCTTGGCCGTGTCTTCCATGTTAAACACCTCTCGGTACTGTGCACCAGCGTTAATAAATGCATTGAGCCATTCCTCCTGTTTCTCCTTGCTCTCAGCAGCAAGAGTCTCCGTAATGGTACCGTTTGACAGCTTTATACCGCTCGTCATAGACGTATCAAACTCGACATTTGCATCAGATGAGAGGTCCACAATAGCAAGAGGCGTGGTCTTGTTCGTCTCGGATTCAAATACTGTCACGTTCTTGAGTTTATCATTGGCCTCCACGTAAACGAGCTGTTTGCCACCCGTAAGTTTGGCAAATAGACCAGCGCGCTTGCGGTACAAATTGCCGGCCTGGATCACGCCTTCAGTCTTGTTCTCTGTGCTCATTTGATCTCTTTCGAGTTAGGAAAATTCGGAATTGAGCGATTACGAGTGATCTTTTCATAGGTTTGGATTCCTCTGTGACATGATATGACTTGCAAAAATTATACCGATGAAGGACTGGATGAAAAGCGACACTATTTTGTGGGAAATACGTAAGCATGGAGAATCCACTAGCTCAATTCATTGAGCTTAAGTTAAAAGTAACCGTTGCGGTAGAGAGATGTGGCTTATTTTTTGTAGTAGGTGATAGGTTTTACCTGGCCGTGCGACAATTGATTCTGATTTATATAAGGTATCATCTATTATATTACAGAAGGTGCTTTATCTCTATTATTAGCAATTGATAAAAAACAAAAATATATTTTAAATAGATTTTGAGAAGCGTTAGAGGTCTCGTTAATGGGCCCACGTTGTCTAATGTTAATTTTGGGTAGAATGTCAAATGGGAACATCTTATGTTGAACTTACCTATAACGTCACATTGTTATCACATCGCTCTGAGCCTGTACGTTTAGCTCCATCTTACAGCCTACACCATCAGCGTATTCGTTCGTCTCGTCCACACCTCAAGAATGTGTTAGAAGCTATTGTTGTTGACAGGTCGTGAAGGTCAAACGCAATACCCTGTCACGAGGTAAGTAACAACCGTATCTGATTGACTAAACAGACTTGACGTGCTGACAGATGGGACGAGGCGACGATATCGCCACGTCGGACCATCAGGATGTTGCGACATATGGGACGAGGCGACGAGATTACCACATCGTCTTGTCGATGTCGTAACAGATGGGACGGAGCGGGATAGACGTGAACTATAGATGGTATAGTTGCAGTCGGTTTCGCATGCATGTGTAGGTATTAACGAACGAGGAAAGTTAATGCGTAATATATATCACTTTTACTTCTACCTCTACGTGCACAAGTGCACCACTACTTCACTTCATTCTTACAGGTTATGAGCCCAAAAAATCGTGACGGCGGCGCAGCTCAAGGAGCCACACCCGCTGTGGTGGTCAATGGTCAAGGATCGACCGAGGACCACCAACTGGAAGAAAAGTCGGCAGTGCCCGCGGCGGCACTGGACAAGATGCTCGCCATGCTTGGCGATTTGTCGGAGCGGATGGGTAGGATGGAATCCTCCCAACACGGACAAGTCGGTGGCCAACGCAAGGAACCTGCGGAATCGAGCGTCTTTGGTTCGGTTCTCGGTTCAGGGGCCGGTATAACACTCCAGGCTTTGGAGCGTACCCCGCCACCTAAGCGATCACCGAACGTCTCGCCGGCCACTTATTTTGGTGCCCGACGACCTGCTTTGGCCGGGGATCACATGGTCGACGCGCCGGCCCAGGCCAATGTCAACCACGGAATGGCTCAAGGACTTGAGCCTGGAATTCATGGGCATGCCATGCCCGCGGAAGCATACCCGGGAATGCAGATGCCAGGTCCTGTGTTACACCAACCTGGGCAAGTACACCAGGGTGTACCGGATGGCCGTCAAAGGAAGCTGGCTTTGCAGCCTTTCGACGAAAAGGAGCTCTACCTCGGACTTGGTAGTGGCTTCATTGAATGGGGGAAAGAATTTGTTCGGCAGGTTGCCTTTTCGGAACGCGCCTGTAGCTTTGCATGGCCTGAGGACATTAAGGTTGATGTCCTCGGCCAACACCTGGCTGGTACGGCGCAGAAGTACTATCGGCGGCAGGTGGAAACTTGGTGGTCTGAAAGTCCGACCTTGGAGCATGCAATGCAAAGGTTACTCCAGACCTTCAACACCAAGATAACACCTGCCCAAAGCATGAAGCTGTTTACTGCAGCCAAGTCATCTCAGCGTAGCTGGACGGAGCATTTTCTGTACCTGACAGCTGTAAGCGATGCGTGCGGAGGTGCGGACAACCTCGTGCTAGACAACATCGTGCACTATGCCGACCCGTCTATGCGGCCGACCATGTTGTCTCGCCTGAATTTAAGCAGGGTCGATTACCTTCGCCAAGCTGAAGAGCTCTCCCAATTTGCTCAGTCAACGGAACTGGAAGTTCGCGTGAAGCATTTCGGTCGAGATGTCGTTAACATCGTCGAACCGAACAACCAACCTAAGCGAAACGACCGGAACAAGAAACAACATGGTCCGCAACGACCCAAGCAGTGTTACCTGTGTGGGAGCACCGGGCACCTCAAGATGACCTGCCCAAAAGGTACCAAAAAGAAACAAGATGCGGATTTTGTATTGGCAATTCCAGGACATCGGACGATCTCATCAAATCACTGGGTGCTAGACAGCGGCTCAGGTCGTCATCTGATTAACGATTTAAACTTGCTGGAAAATGCGGTGGATTGTAAAACCGAATGTTTTACTGCAGCATCGGATAGTGAACCACTTCGGATCACCAAACAAGGAAGCGTCGTGATCCGGGTCAAAGCACTTGGATTGACTAAGACCATTCGTCTTCTCGATGTTCAATACGCCTCCAATTTGGAGTGCAACATCATCTCGTTTGGGAAACTCGAGTTGAAGGGATGCGTTCTTGAATACCGAGAAGGGGGGCGTGTCATGGTATCACATTCTGGTGGGATACCTATAATGGATGTTGATCGCATCAACAATGTACTGGTCGTTGAAGTTTTCAATGGAATTACGACCGATGATTTTCGTGGATTTGGGTCACCAAGAGAAGCGATCATGACGGTTGTTGAAGACATTACAAACCATGCAAAGAACGACACGCAACACGGATCCCTGTCCTATTTTCATCGGTGTCTAGGTCACCTGTCCTATGAAGATGGCTCGGGATCCCGCCTCTGGTATCCAATTGACTGATACCACGCGTGTCAAGTGCTTAGCCTGTGCGCAAGGCAAGCAGACAAAAAACCGACAATCGCGGAAGGACAGTGGGCTGAATTCGCCCATTGACGTGATCGGAGGCGTAGTATGTTCAGACCTAAAAGGTCCTATGACCCCCCGTGATCGGCTCGGAAATCGATACCTGGTCAATTTTATTGACCACAGGTCGAACTACTGCCGGGTGTTCTTAGCGAAGACCAAAGATGCCGCTGCGATGCATTTCAAGAATTTCTTGGTGGCTTTTGAGCGTCAATTTAATTGCCGTATACACGTTTTACGTACAGACAGTGGAGGTGAGTACAAGCCTCTGGATGTTTTTTGCAAGGAAGTCGGTGTCACTCGTCAGGTGAGCGAACGTGACAATCAGGCCAGCAATGGCAAAGCTGAACGCATGCATCGCACCATCATGAACATGGTGCGAAGCATGGTGTTTGCAAGTGGGTTACCCTTGATGTTTTGGGGTGACGCTGCAGAATATGCAGCATACATCCTAAATCGAAGCCCTACCAAGGCAAACGTAGGTGGCATCTCACCTATTGAGATGTTAACCAAGAAAACACCCGTCTTAAGTGACATTGTGGTTTTCGGATCTCCATGCACCGTGCACCGAACGACTTCAAACAAGTCGTTGGGTCCTCGGGGAAAACAAGGTATCATCATCGGCAAGAGTGATGAAATGAAAGGATATCGGGTTTTCATACCGATGGAACGTATCGTGGTGGTGAGTCAACATGTGAAAAATGTTGAGATGTTGGATAACATACAAGAGAAAAACGTGACCAAAACGTTACATGGTACCGAAGGTCAGGAGGAGCTCGGTGACCAAGGTGGCACGAGCAAATCAAGGGCAAAATCATCGGAATGGAAACGTGATCCACACATGACACGGTCACGTCGAGCTGACGGAGACACATCAAGTGATGTCATAGACATACACAAGAATGTCGGCATGGTCAACGTTGTTCGAGACCCAAGAAACTATGGCGAGGCCGTACGGAGCGACAGCAAGGATAAATGGGCTGTAGCCATCAAGGACGAGCTGCATGCATTGGAGGAAAACGGTGTGTGGGCGGTTGTTGTTCCACCTGACAACGCCCACATACTGCACAACAAATGGGTCTTCAAGACAAAGACCGACGCCGATGGGAAAGTCGAACGCTACAAGGCCAGACTTGTTGCATGCGGAAACGAGCAGTTGTTTGGAGTCGACTACACCTTGACTTTTGCGGCGGTTATGGAACTTGGAACAGTCAAGGTGATTCTGGTCCTCTCACGCAGATGGAACGTACCGGCTCGGCACGGCGATGTGCCAAACGCATACGTCAAGGCCGATCAAGAAAAGGACCTCGACATCTACATGAAAATGCCAAGCGGTATGCAAGTCGATGATGACACCTTGGCCCATCATGGAGTGGACGGGACAAAGCAACTCGCGCTGTTGCTTAAGAAATCCTTGTACGGATTAAAACAAGCTGGAAGATTATGGAGCAAGCTACTGCACTCCAAATTAACTGAGTTGAATTTCAGACAATGCACGACGGACATGTGTCTATACGTCAAACGAACCGGCATAGATGTAACGGTCGTCGGAGTTTACGTCGACGATTTGCTGGTGACTGGAACATCGAATGATCTCGTCGGACAATTTTTCAAGGACATGACGCCTCTCGAGATCAAGGACCTCGGGATGGTGAACAAGTTTCTCGGACTTAGGGTCAAGCTGGACGAAAACGAAGGCTACGTGTTAGATCAAGAAGTAACCATCGACTCAATGCTAAAGGAACATGGACTAGCTACATCTAACGGGGTTCGATCTCCAATAGGAGACGAATGCAATGACGTCGATGAGACGAAATCGGAGTCCCTGAAGTCGATCGCCAAAGCTGGAGATGCAAGTGTCAAGGCCTTCCAATCACTCATCGGAAGTTTACTCTGGATCGCGCGTTGCACTCGACCAGACATTTGTTTCGCAGTACACCGAGCAACTCGACAGACTCACAAGCCGACAACCAAGGATTGGAGAACGGTGAAACGAGTCGCAAGATACCTGAAGGAAACCAAGAGTTTGAAGTTGTGCATCAACAGCTCACGCGGTATGGACGACCCAATCAAGATTGAAAGCTGGAGTGATGCAGACTTTGCCGCGGACAAGTCGGACCGCAAGTCAGTCACGGGATACGTTCTCACGATGGATGGTGCTGTCGTGTCATGGGCGTGCAAGAAGCAGACAGGTGTGTCGCTGAGCACCATGGAAGCTGAGTTCATCGCGGCATCCCACGCTGGTCGCGAGCTGTTGGGTTTGAAGGAACTGTTTGGTGAATTGAACATGAAGATCGTCAAGCCGATGCCGATGTGGATGGATAATCAAGCCGCAATCAACTTGTTGAAGACCGAGAAAAGTTCATCAAGTGCAAAGCATGTGGACGTCCGATTCAAGTTCATCTGCCACTACGCACAAGCAAACGAGGTTGAGCCACGCTTCATCAAGTCAGAAGAGATGATTGCTGATCTCCTAACTAAAGCGCTGGCAGCACCAAGGATGAAGGACCTACGTGCGATGTTCAAGTTGAAGAACCCTCAGGATACGGTTGAGGAGGAGTGTTAGAAGCTATTGTTGTTGACAGGTCGTGAAAGTCAAACGCAATACCCTGTCACGAGGTAAGTAACAACCGTATCTGATTGACTAAACAGACTTGACGTGCTGACAGATGGGACGAGGCGACGATATCGCCACGTCGGACCATCAGGATGTTGCGACATATGGGACGAGGCGACGAGATTACCACATCGTCTTGTCGATGTCGTAACAGATGGGACGGAGCGGGATAGACGTGAACTATAGATGGTATAGTTGCAGTCGGTTTCGCATGCATGTGTAGGTATTAACGAACGAGGAAAGTTAATGCGTAATATATATCACTTTTACTTCTACCTCTACGTGCACAAGTGCACCACTACTTCACTTCATTCTTACAGAATGCCGAGCCCAAGTGGGTCCAGTCCATGCGTGGCTCTGTTTACGCCTAGCGGGTCTCTATCTCGCCCAAGACATCATCCACTGCATTCGACTTGCAACTTGTACCTTAATGAAGCCGTTGCCGCCTTTGGACCAGGTCCAGCGCTGATCTGAGATGACATGGTGAAGCACTTGAAGCATAAATTGCTGGAAACGCTGGTGGACGTCGTGAGAACGCTTGAGTAGCTTACAGACAATGTAGTGGACTTTTAGCTGGGTTTCCTCTGTGATAACCCTACGCGTTATGTAGAGATGCTGCAATAGATGGACAAAAGGCAGCGGTTGAATATCACGTAGACATTCTTCTACAAGTCTGCGGTACGTGTAAATGGAAGCATGTCAATATAAAATGATTAGCTGTTTTAGTGTTATGACAAGATGTTTTTGTTGTTGTTGTGTTTAGGATTATGAATGCTTAGGAAAACCTGAGCCCGGAGTTATTCATCAAGATGCAGGTTTGTGAAGTGTCACGAGGAGAGGCAACAAGAAACGGCTTGGACATCGAAGTGACAATGTATGGCCCATGATCCTGGCACCCGCGGCTTACGCATGTTTACACATTGTGTATAGACACAGTTGGTAATCAGGCATTTGGCATATCCACACATGACAATGAAGTGTAAGCAGTGAAGGTGATCGATAGAGAAAGCCGATGCTGAAGAAAAGTAGCGTCGTCTAACTAAAAAGTAATAACGATTCTGTCATTGTGTTTGCAGTTTTATTTAGTTTTTGGTTATAGATTTCCATTGAACGATTTCATCTAATGCTTTTACGCCTACTGCTACTGCTACTGCTACTGCTACTGCTGGTTGGTACTAATGTTCTTGCTTGTTCCAAGGATGAATATGCAAGCTGTGGATGTGGTGCAAGACTAGTATTGATGGGTAAAGTGATCATTATTATCGACGACCTCCTCCTACTAAATAATGAGTAAAAAGAATTTAACCAGTTATAATTGGACAAATTTGGGAGTGTGGGCCAAATAATGGACGCTACTTTATATAACTACTACAGGTGTGGACTCAGTAGTTTGTTTCACTATCAATACAACATGAGTATTGATTAAGTAAACAATTTAAAAAAAGTTAGTAGAGGATAGCTAATAATTGAATAGCTCATGATTCTGTGGCTTTATCTGCTATCCTTTCTCTTTCAATGCATTTCTATCTATCTATGTTAGTTACCCTACTGTTCCTGCTCCCGTGTCCATTCACTGACCGAAACTACTACTTCGCTCTGGCTCAACCTTGATTTTGTCACTACCTGTACCTGTGCTTGTGCACAACTGACAGCCGTTCCTGCACGCATGTTGATACTCATTAAGATTTCCTCGCTATCATCACCAAAGCCTCTTCGCTTTCATCACTTTTGCCAACCTTTTTATCTCTAAATTGCAAGACTAGATCACATACTACAAGAACATAAGTATTTCACAGCCAAAAAAAATAATATACATCCTTATTAATTTTTATTAACAGATTACATGAAAAATAATACTATACATGATAAATTACCTGGGTAAATAACGCGCAAATTTTTTTACCAAAGATGTATCTTTGTAGATAGACTTATTGGCTTGTCCCTGTAAACAATTCTCAGTTTTTTTCCGCCAATCAACGGTCTCCATTTTAAAGAGCTTCAAAGATATGTCGAAAGCTCTCCAAGGTCGTGTCTTCGACCTGTGGCGCCACTTCCAAGCACTCCCAACTGGATTGCAACGAGAAGTGACGCTGATCCAGGACCATTTACTATCACCTGACGTCAACAAGCAGCTTTTTACGTCAAAATCGTCCATTTCTGGCTTCCCACAAGTCTCTGGCGACGTTCTTTTACGTTTTATTACTCAAAAATTAGAGCAAAACTCTGATTCTAATGATTCTACAAGCTACGCTGCAAAAGTGGTCGATGGTTTAGTACAAAGCGGTTTTATAACGCCTAAAACGGACACGAACGATCTAAAACACTTTGATTTTTACACCAAAAATGCAGAATTTCTGGGAGTTGGCAGTGGACTCGTTGACGACGAGACAAAATCGGTCTGGAGTGTCAAAGAAGGAGCGATACAAGCAGGAACTTTGTATCGCAAAAAAGAGGGATTTCTGGCGAAATTATTAGGTGGTCAAGAACCTTTTTACGTTGTGGCCAATGACAAAAACAAAGCTGTGCACGTTTTCGAGTCGGACGTGGCTTTAAAGTCACTCAACGATATCGATCTGGCTGTTGATGCTACGGTGGCGTTTAGTGATGACATGTCATATGGTATTAAGCTGTCTAACGGTACAACTACGGAGACTCTTGCTGCTGAGAGTAAGGAGAAGCAGGAGGAATGGCTCAATGCATTCATTAACGCTGGTGCACAGTACCGAGAGGCGTTTAACATGGAAGACACGGCCAAGATCAAGTCGTTCTATGAGCTGAAAGACTTTGACATGGCCCGCAACGAAGTGTCAATGGCCAAGTACAAGGGCAAAGTGGTGCTAGCCGTGAACGTATCGAGCAAGTGCGGTCTGACGTCCAAGAACTACCCGGAGCTGCAACAGCTGTATGCAAAGTACAAGGACGAGGGTCTGGAGGTCCTGGCGTTCCCATGCAATCAGTTTGCTGGTCAGGAGCCGGGCACACACGAAGAGATTATGGAGTTCGTGAAGCAGTACAATGTGACGTTCCCGTTTTTCGAGAAGCATGACGTGAATGGCGCAACGGCTCGTCCGGTGTTCACGTACCTCAAGGCAAAGCTGCCTGGGACGTTCGGGAACTACATCAAGTGGAACTTCACCAAGTTTTTGGTAGACCGCAATGGTCAGCCGTTCAAGCGTTTTGCACCAAAGGACCGTCCACTGTCATTTGAAGAGGATATCAATACGCTGTTGGCTCAAAAGGCCTCGAAGGAGTGATTGATGAAGGTTGATGGGGGCACCGGTGAGAATGAAGAAAGTGAACATTTCTATAATGCAATAACTTAGCAACACTGAAGAAGATGCAGCCGAAGAACGAATGAATGGTTAGGAGACTTGTTGCTGCCACGCATAGGAAGAAAAACTGCACAATTAAATGAAATTGTTTTGCAGCAAACATCAAATATAGCAAAAAAACAAAAAAACAAGCTTACTGCATCAAAATGATCGACTCGGGAACGCTAGGTATACGAACGACGATTCAAAACAAAAACATTTTTATATTCCTTGCTTTTTTGCTACGTAAACCCCGTTTTCTTAAATGTTGGTCCCTGTCCTTCGGAATCGATTCCGTGGTCATCCTCTCTCTTCGTTCCCTCACGGTCCAAACACTCGCAATCATTGCCCCTTCATTCCAAAGAGACCGGCGTCATGTTTGGAGGTCTTTTGTCTACATAGCAACACATATTTAATCTTTCTTGTCGCTCACCACCGCTGCCCGTCCCTCATGCTTCCACATCCTCCACACGCTTGTACGCCTTGACGTACACCGCTTATACATCATTTCTTTCTTCCTTTTTTCTTCCTTTATTCCTTCGCATGCCCTTCAAGCGTCAGCTGTCAGCAGCTCACATGATTCCCATTACCGGTGAGGTTGCCTACTGTCGGCATTCCCACCTTAAGCCCGTATTTTGGGCCCGAGAATGGGTATATGACTAGCAACAGAATACGTCACACCCCGCACCATGCCAAACGTCGACGACGATGCGTGCTTCACCTGAGACCCTGCATACTCAGCCACACCAATCACCACACCAATTGCTGCACCTGGTGCTGCAACGACCTTATGTGCCGTGTAACTCGTCGCACGGACGGCTGTGCTTCCCGTTTTACGAGCCACCGTCGACACGCCATGAACTGCCTTGTTCTTTGTCCTAACCGCCATCTGTTGACCTTCATACAGCTTCGTAAACGCTACAGAAATGGTCGAATCCACCTTATTATCCATAGAATCAAGCATTGGCACCATCAACGACTGATCCACATCATATAACGTCTTGCCCAAGACTGTAGCCAAGACCGTATTCACCGTTCCTTCTCCAAGACGAGCAAATGGCTTTACAATCCGAAAACTCGTCGTATAGTCATACACATTCTTCGTCGTGTCGTAATAATACGAAGCACGCATAAACCACGGACGATGCGTCTCAGCAGCTGCCAACGTCGACTCTTTCTTTGTTTGCGTCCAATCCGTACCAAAGATAACACGCGTCTCCTTCGCCGATGACACAGGGCCAGAGGTAAACGTCAACGTCTCGTTCTGAAGTCCCTTCATAAAGTCCTGTAGTGTGCGCTTAGTAGACACCAATGGCTTGTCTTGATTCTGTCCAAGCACTTCAATCGTTACTTCTTCATATTCCGTCGTCCTGTCCACGTCACTGTCGTGATCAAATTGATTGAGAAAACAAGGGACATCAAATCAGCCCTCTCCCTACCCTTTATATATCTATGCTCAATGATAGGTTCTATACATCACGTACAAGTGCAACGTTTCCTCAATCTTTTCATCAGCCGACACGTATTTCGTGTGGCGCTCCTTGTCTCCCAGTACAAAACGGACACTATACTTGTCGCCTGACTTTCCCCCTTCAAATCGATCGACTGCAGACAATAAAAACGAGTCAATACAAAGGCAAAAAGGACTTCAACGTGACAGAAAACAAGGCACACCTTTGACAGTGAGTGTACCGGACACAACCATCTTTCTTCCCCCTCCCCAAAGACTTTGTGCTTAGATGGCCAAACTGGAAATGAATAGCGTCTACGACGAAAATGGATCGACTATTGGCCTCGCTCTGTCAGTCATCAACGGAACTTTCCGGTTGCTTGCCCCACACGTTGCTTGCCCCACACCCTCTCGCGTGTGGGAGATGGGCAATACGTCGCGTCTCTTCTGTGATTTCTCACTTGATTAATGTATACTACCGAGGGACATCTCTTGACCTCGGGTTGCCCCAGTAGTAGGACTGTTAGTTCGCCTGCTTCTCAAGGCACTATCACAGCTTGAAGCTGTCTCACCCTCACGTCTCAGTATAAATAACGGTTGATGGCGAGTTTTAATGGTAAGGGGTCATGAAAAAGTATCCGTCACGACCGTTTCTGACATGGAAATTTGACACGTAACTCAGCGTCGGGCGCGTCATGGTGTCAGTTGTCGTCTCGTATGTTTACAAAAACACAGAAAGTGGATACTTATACAAAGATCACGTCAGTTTCCTTAGTTGAAGGAGAAAAGATCGCGCTAGCTTTATGGTGGACAGTTAGCACCAACTAAAAAAAGGAAGCGTCGCGCGGCAGAGGCTGTTACTTGATAAAGCTGCTATTCAACACATGCAAAACGCCTCTACAATGATTTAGACCGTCATCTGGATGTCTGCTTGCTGCCGCAGTTGCTCGACCTGGCGTTGAACCGTTGTCTGCTTTACTGGGAACCTTTAGTGCCGCCCTGTCTGAGACCTTAGTAGCTAGAGCAGTGACTCAACCCAACGCTCGCTCTACTGATGGTAGCGGCCATGGCGATTGCTTGCAAAGTAATTGAGACTGGGCCATGAATCCCCTTTTTCAAGCAAAAGATGATAATAATGTTCATTGACTTTCCGTTAGGAAGTATGAAAGCGTACATCCATCAAGGGCAGACTGCCGCCACTATCATTTAAAATTAGTGTATCGCTGTCATACTGGCAAGTAAGTGTCGACGAGCCAAATCTACTGGCTCATAGTGACCGTTCCTTTTGGTCACTCTTATGCAACCTTCACCATCCATCCTGACGTTGTCGACACAGCAACCAAATCAGAGCAGAAAAAAAGTACAGCACAGTATCCATGTTTAGCCCAACTGCTGTCAGCAAACTTCTACCTTTTCGCTTGGACGCTTTAGAGTGTTCAGGTGCGGCAAAAACTGCTCTTTCCGACCAGCTGCCGCAGCACTAGACGCTAGAATGCGTGTCTGCGCTCTCACACTGAGTAAACGTCATCACATCAAGGCGCTATTCACAGCCAGTGTGCGCCACATCGATGACGCACAGCGGTGACACGAAGGTAGCAAATGAGTCACTATTTTGACGCACCTAACCCGTTTGTCAGATTTCATCGGCACAGCAACAATGGCGTCATCGCTCCTATATCACGGCGGCAGACCATTTTTGGTGCTGTTTTCAGTACCAAGAGTTGCCTCCGCTGTACACATTTAGACGCTCTTGGGTGATGAATCATCTCTTGGTGAAGAAACATGGCATCCGTCGAGAATGTTGGTCCTGCGCTTGCACTGATAGAGCGTTAAAGACCGGCCATGCACCTTGAAGTTGTCAAATGCGTACGGTGCATCACGCCTTCAGTCGAGAAAAATCCGGAAGATCGAAGGCGTTTTAACATATAAAAACCAGATATTTCAATTGAAAGGGGGCGGCTCCAATCCACTGCGTTTCACTATAGACCTCTACAAAAATATCTTTCGCTCTTCACTTTCCATTTTCGTCCGTCAAGCAAACATCACATTTTGTCATTATGCCGACATCTGGAACTCTATCCATTCAATTGCACAGCATTGAAGCCACTTTTGGTGAACAGGAGCTCGCCACGAAGAAATTAGCCGTGCGTTTTGCTGTAGGTAAAGTTGAGTACATTACCAAGTACAGAAAACACGACGCTAGTGTTGATGAGCTTGCAACGCTTTACATTCACGAAGCTACAGCCGATGCGAAGCTGAGTATTGAGCTACTGCATGAGAAGAAGAAGAAGGCCATTGTAGATACCCAAAAGCTACTAGCGGAATTCCAGAGTGACTCAAAGAAACGTAAGACGACGTTTACCTTTGGCCCCAAAGCCGCGCCTAGTACCGTTATCCTTTCGTACACAGTGGACTGGCAATCAAGTAAGACAACGCTCTCTAGATACGAGACTCGTCGGCCATGGTTTATGCGTGTGTCGTACTATTACGACACGACAAAGAATGTGTACAATTACACGACAAGTTTCCGTGTTGTGGCTCCATTTGCTCGCTTTGGAGAGAACACTGCCAATACTGTGGTCGAGAAGGTCAGTGGAAAGTCATTGCACGAGATTGATGAGGCGTGGGTCGGTCCTAGTATCAATGCTCTAGATGATAAGGTAGACGCGACGATCTCGTCGGTAGCTACGACGCTGCAATCTGGTCAACAATACGCGTTAAAAAAGAAAGATGAGGCTGTAGGTGTTGCCTCGTCAGTCGCTAAAACGACGACTGATACAGTGTCAGGAGCGGTGGGAGCGACAGTAAATAAGGCTACTTGTGTCAAGGATTATACGACAGAGAAAGTGGTTGCAGCTTCGTCGAGTGTGTATGGGACTGTAGCTAGTGTCGCGAATTACACGAAGACGCAAGTAGTACACGCTTCGTCGTCTACGTACGGGACTGTAAAGGACGTCACTTTTACGGCGTTGAGTTACGTGCCTGTGATCGGTCCAAAGGTCGCGGTGTAGGTCGATCGAGGACGTGCGAGCAGTCTCGTGTCGATTGGATGTTTATAAGCGAGCGACAGAGCAAGACACCGATCAGAACTAAATGCTCCCGATCGATAGGGAAGCAGTGTAGAGTAAACCTTTGCACATACATGACATTCACTTGCCTCTAGGCATGTTTTTCTTCCACTCATTGGTCCGAGCCTTTTTCTTTTTCAGACCACCCTCGAGTACATCTAGAGCCTTTTGCTCGTCATCAACCAATTCTGTCAAAGAAGGCATCCGTTCGTTAGTACAGCAGCACCTTGTGAACAATGTACACACAAGTAATTAAACCACGTACCAATTGTTGCAGCAGCGTTCCGAAAGTCATTGAACACGTCAGTCATAGCGTCAACAGGTGACAACTTTCGGTTATGCCCCTTTGAAATGGAAAACAATTGCAGGAACGGCTTCTTCTTGTAGGATATCACAAGCATTTCGTCTTCCGTGAACAGGAGCTCGCAAGGCTCATTCGCAAGCAGCAACTGCTCGTCCTCACTCGATATGATCACCTCCTTTAACGTCGATACTCCACTAACAGATACGATCTCGAAAAATCGCACGTACTGGTAGTTTACGAGCACCGCCACAATGTTCGTCTTGTGACAAATCGCCAGTGACACGTTCAGCAAGCTCTTGGCAGCCTTGCGACCACTGTCATTATCATTATCATTAACCTCGTCCAGAGGTTCTACTGACACTTGTACGTCTGGGAGCAGCATCTTCGTTGCCAATAGCTTCCCCGTCATCATATTCCAGAGCTTCAGCGTGTTGTCCATGGACGTCGTAACGACGAGTTCTGGCGTGACAGAACTGCAAGCCAGTTTGGTCAGACTCGCAGTATGGCCCAAGCAGTAGCTTTCAATAATCGTAGCATTTGGAAATCGCGATACACGTAACTTCTCATCACGATCAGCTGTCAGAAGCAGTGACGAATTGTGATTGACAGCCACGTCCGTGACCATGGACGTGGTGTGGCCCAACAGCGTCTTGAGGTCACGGGCCACATCCGGGAAGGGCACAGCTACAGCCTCACCCGTCTTTTGGCCCACAATAACTGCGTACTTGATCTCCCCATTGTCCAGTTTTAAATGACCCACAGTCATGCACGTGGCACTACGAGGCACTGAGCGGGACGCCTTAAGCAGCAACGTCTCGGCCGACAGGTTCAGCTCGTAATACACCAGTCGTCGTTCATCCACGAGCAACAGCAACGCTAAAATCTCCCACCCATGCGGTCGAAACAACTTGATAGCCGTGATACGATTAGCTGGTGCTGCAGGTTTCGTCGCCTGCTTCTTCTTGAGCTTTTCAGCCTGATCCTCATCGTCGTCAGATTCTAAAGCTTCTACCACACCGTCTGCACCCTGCAACACCTCGAAATGAACCAATTTCTTTGTATCTGAAGTGGTTGTAGGAAGCACAAACACTGTCGTATTACGCACTGTCACCACGACGTTATGCGCCGTCGCGACAAAGACACCAGTTCCTACCATTGTTCAGAAAATGACTGGTCTAGCAAACATGGCTACATTGCAGACATGGCTACCTTCTGTATCCACATCATATTTCTATAATTATCCGGAGTATTCTAAATCGATGCTTATTTCTAAAAAGTACAGTAAACCGGTATTCTCAATGTCATTTGGTTCACATAAAGTCACATATTATTTGAGACGAAGCAGCTATTGATGCTCACGAAGAGGTATTTTCTCCATTTTTAGTTTATTGTATTGGCTATCAATTGTGTATCTGTCTGATTATTTTTCTTAGATTCTATCATGCGTCATCAAGGCGTTTACTGTCAGCAATACGTTCTCTCAGTACATTTCGGACTCATTCGTGTGGAGAACTTCGTCAAGAATCTCATGACGGTCAGCGTGTGACTTTAAGTGGATGGGTGGATGCCATTCGTCCATTTGGTCCTATCTCCTTCTTGTCTCTACGTGACCGTCACGGTGTCACGCAACTTGTATTAGAAAAAAAGTTTCTTCAATTGGCGGGTAAGGTAGTAGTAGCAGCTCATTGCAGCTTGAAGGTCTTGAAGTTCCAGTAGCTTTTAAATGGTGTCTCCATGTGTGACATTGTGACAGATGATGTGGTGAGCAAGATTCGCCCCGAGTCGGTCATTCAAGCTTCCGGTATTGTACGAGCTCGGCCGGTCAATATGCGAAACGATAAGATGGCAACAGGAGCTGTAGAGGTCGTGGTGGACAAGATCACGGAATTGAATTCGTGTGTGAATTTGCCGATTCAAGTGTCGACTGGATCTAAAGTGGCCAATGAAGACACGAGACTACGTCATCGATACTTGGATCTGCGTCGTCCTGCGTTGCAGCAGAATCTCATAATGCGCTCGCACATATCGCTGGCTGCACGCAACTTTTTGTGCTTCGAGGGGTTTTTGGAGATTGAAACACCGACGTTGTTTAAAAGCACACCAGAAGGTGCTCGGGAGTTTCTTGTCCCCACGCGCAATAAAGGACTGTTTTACGCGCTGACGCAGAGTCCGCAACAGTACAAGCAATTGCTCATGGTGGGAGGCCTGGATAGGTACTTCCAGCTTGCAAGGTGCTATCGTGACGAAGGCGGTCGTGCTGACCGTCAGCCCGAGTTTACGCAGATTGATTTAGAGATGTCGTTTGTTAGCCGCGAAGACATTATGCACTTGGTGGAGCGTCTAGTGAAGGAGATCTGGAAGTCGGCTGACAAGGAGCTACCTGATCGCCCATTTGTTCGCATGGCCTTCGACGAGGCGATGCACCGCTTTGGTGTCGACAAGCCTGATACGCGGTATGGCATTGAACTTCAGGATGTCGACGACTTACTACAAGACTGCGAGTTTGCTCCATTCAAGACGGCACTTGCAAACAGCTATACAAAGGTCTATAACAATCGTGGAGTAATTCGTGCCATCAATGCGAAGAATCTTGCGAGTGGTGCGTTTTCACGCAAGGAAATTGATGAATTGGAGAATGTAGCCAAGCGCGCATCTAATTCCGCCGGCGCGTTTGTGGTAAAGGTGGACGCTGGAAAGCAGTGGAAGTCTTCTCTGGCAAAGAAGCTTTCTGTTTATGAAATTGATCAGCTCAACGAGCGCCTTGATGCTGAAGAGGGCGATATTCTCATTTTCGCTGCCGGATCATACCACGATGTGAACACACTGCTTGGGCGTCTGCGGACGCACACGTCACGGTTGTTGTATGCTAAGGGCTTTTTGCAGGCTGAACTAGACCCGAATAACTTTCACCATTTGTGGGTGATCGATTTCCCTATGTTTGAGCGCAGTGAAGATGACAATGGGAATCTCTATGCAAATGAAGACAAGGCATCACTGTCAGCGACACACCATCCCTTCACTGCTCCTCGCGCTGACCACGCAATGCTTTTGGACAACATTTTAATTGCAGCAGCAAGAAGTGATGGAAAGAGTTTGCTGGAAGACCCGGAGATCGTCACGAAGCTATTGGACATCACCGCACAGCACTACGATATCGTGTGCAACGGCTGGGAGCTAGGCGGAGGGTCCATTCGTATCCATCAGGCGAAGCTGCAGCAAGCCATTTTTGAAGATGTACTGGAGCTCCCATCGCTGCAGCGTCAGAGTTTTGAGCATCTGCTACAGGCCCTCAGCCAGGGCGCTCCGCCTCACGGCGGAATCGCGCTGGGTCTGGATCGCCTCGTCGCAATCTTGTGTGGTGCGCCAAGTTTGCGTGATGTGATTGCGTTCCCAAAGTCGGCCACGGGCAATGAGCTTATGACTAATGCACCGGGAATTGTGTTACCTGATCAGCTTAAGGAATACCATATCCAGGTACGTCATGACGATGAGTAGATTGATTGCAAGTAATATACTGTCGTTATCGATAGAAGCTGTTGAAAATACTATTCAAGCGACGGAGATTTTAGTTAAATGAGCTGTTGCAAGCAAATGAGACGTTATATATGCAGTACTTCATGGGATTAAACGACAAATCTGTCCTAAAGTATTATCAATTGACGAAAAGGGCGAGTTGACTCATATAGATGCATCGTAAATAAAATTGGGTTTTTTGAGGTGGAATCAGTTTGGTTTCTGGACGGCATTGTAACAAGGTATATATTGTCCCGACCATCTCAGCGAAAGCTGTTTGAAACCTTCATCATTTGGGATTAGAACTTCATGGAAGAATTAATCCCACACCTGATTTCACTAATTCAATTGTAGAACTTTCCAATACTCAGAAGACAACTACACGAGCAACTGGCATTTTAAACTTGCAATACCGGTATTTCTGAATTGTCCGCTTTCTCTTCAACGTCAGTCGTACCTTGTTGCAACCTTCCACACGACAGCGTTCACCTCCGTCCGACGAAAAGAGTCACATTCAATTACCAGACAACTATTGCTACTTCCATACCGTGCTAAATGAAGGCTTTCCATTCTACGCTTACTCCTCCTTCGAACATCCGTTACATCCTCCGTGTGAGATGTAAAATTCCGCCACGCTTGGCGTTCTGGAAATTTGCATCGTTTCGAAAACGTCTGCGAACTAGAGCCACGCATGAAAGTCAACCCAATACATCTACGAGCATTCTCTTCATTACCGAAGCGCAGTGTTGGGGACACGAACGTATTTAAGCGAATGTGCCTGCTTAAGCTTGTGACTGTCTTTAGCAACAATTTGAAGTGTATTATATACGCTGTATTACTGATAGCGTATGCATGACAAGGAAAAACATGTCGTGTAATATTCTGTGATACAGCAGTCGAATAACCATTACTAAATCTGTAATACATATGACTTGGTTTCTACCACTTAACGCTGCCTTTTACTTCATGCAATGTAATACGTCTACAAACATGTATTACGGGCACTGCTATGGATACAAAGCGACGAAGACTATACTCATTGTTACTAATTTGTTTCTTTCAGTACTACATACTACAATTATCAAAGGATACATTTCCGCGACGATTAGTATTCATATTTGTCGTTGCTGTCATACAAGTACAAAAAATATGAGTACTTAGTATTAATTTGCTTAGCTGAATACCGGTATTGTGATACAGAACCTAGTATCAAGAATTTGGGCACAATTTCTAGCTCGCTCAAAACCCAAAATGTCAGCATGTGACGGGTGGCATTGCCCAATCTGTCTGGGCAGCTATCAGCGTCCAGTGCTCGTCTTCTGCTGCGGCCAGAGCTTCTGTCGCTCGTGTTTAGATGATGCACTACGTCGATCTGATGCCTGTCCAATGTGTCGCTCTCCGCTGCTCTCAGGACCATTTTCCGTGACCTCGAATCGAGCCCTCGAAGAGGCGCTGACTGCGTTAGCTACTTCCTCTCAGATACGCTCTTTGACTGAGAATCACTTGGAAACAAATTTTGTTGATGCTGCCGAGAGGAAATTGATTGTTGAAACACAAAATTCTGACTCGGAAGTGCAAATGTTAGGGTTAAATTCAGTAGAATCAGAAAATAGTCAAGTGGCATTGATACCTAGAGAAGAAGTAAATTGTCAATGGATACAATCCTTCAGATTATACAGGTGCGTGGTAAAAAGATGTAGAAATTGCAATTAAATTTCAGGTTTGTGGTGCTAAAACTTAGTTTTGTGGTGTTAAAACTTGGTTTTGTGTTGTTTTTATATTCAGAATACGAGGTTTAGCAAACTGTCGATGTCGAGCAGAAGGTGGAACGAGGGGTGTAAATGAACGATTGGTCGAGCTACGACGACAGTTACGACAATGGCATTTGTGGTGTCGAGTACATTGGACGTCACTTCAGTGCGTCTTCTATGTGATTCTTTTCTTTGTCTTTGTCTTCTTTCTACGTGTACAAGAAGAAGACTGTGCAGAGACGACACGACATCTTCGTCGTCCAAACTAGAAAATGTACTGACAACATTGATCTGGACTCTTGAGGATGATCGTTGACACGTACATGCAAATGTACGTGTCGAGTACTCACTCTTTGCTATTGCTGGCATAAACTCCAGTGGTGAGCTGTTGAAGACGTTGTAGTATCTTGCACGGATAGTATCCCGTTCTTCTATGCGAGTGCCGTTGATGCATTTGTGAAGAGCAGCTTCGTTTCAGCGCAGAGACTATCGCCACTCGAACGTCCGGTGCCGTCACTGATCTTAAGCTAGTGAAGTGAACGAGTCCATGGCTAGTTCGTGTCGAGATACTGGTCATGTTTGAGATACATGCCAGGGGATGCCAGCCATGAGCTGTAGTTGTTGGCATAAAGGCGACGTTTTGCACCATGGCCATCAACCTGACCGTCAGCACGAAAAAATATGAGCTACGTCTTTGTCGGCTGGTTAGTAGGAAAGCGGGAGAGTGTCGGACAGAATCGTATCGGCAAGTTGACGGTCTTTAGTAACTTATCTAGCGCGGCTTGTTCCAGTTCAACATCTTTTTATTTTTGGTGATGGCAGCAATCTCGTGTACTTCAGCATGCAGAGCACGACGGAGCTGTGGTTGGTATGTTGCACAGCCGAGTTACTGTAGTTCTGCTGCGACGGAAATGCGAGGAGGAAATCGAGTGATTAGTGGACAAGCAGAATCGTGAATCGTATTGGATGTGATGGTAGATTGACTTCCTGGGATTCATCCTCGTGATCGTGAGCTTCGTCTGGCCTGTTGGCGACCTATATGTGAGTGCGACTTCAACGTGGCAACCTGTTGTCCTGACGCGACTTTGGTATCACCAACACACTTCATGTCTTAGAACACGTATTCGCAGTCCAGGATCGGGTCTGAGCTAGGGTCCATTTGTTTGGTTTTGCTGTACTTGATCGTGACGACCTTCTTTTCAATTGCTGCGATGCGTGCGGCTTCAGCGATGATGGTGTTCATCCGCGACGCACCCCAGTGTACACGAGGATTGGCATTACCTTCTATGACATCAATAAATCTGTCGAGCTCAAGCAGATACGCCTCGTGGAATCTCTCTGGAAAAGAGTGTCGCAACGTATCAGCCGTAATCCCAGCCTTGGTGGACTGGACCATAGCAGTCTTGCTCAAATTTTGAACCTGCAGCATTCCATGCTCACCCGCCACTTCGATACGCTGGTCATAGCCGTACTTTGCACTCCGACTAAGATCCATGGTACAAACGACGCCAGAGTTGGCAAATTCCAGCCAGACACTAGCTTTGTCCATCACATTGAAGTCTCTCAGCTCGGCCGACAAACTCGTTCCATGTGCGTACACTTTAGCCGGGTATTCGCCCACAAGGTCACACACGTAGTCGATATCATGTACAGCAAGATCATGAAATGGATCTCCTCCTGTTTTAAGAAACTCCACAGGTGGATATGGATGGTCACGGAACACTGTATGGATAGATTGAAGCTTGCCCAAGCTCTGAACGTCTACACATTGAACCCGTAAAGCTTCATAGCTCGGGTCAAATCTTCTTTGGAAAGAACAAAAGAGTTTGACATCATTTTTGTGACATACTTGGTACGCTGTGTCAATCTCCGTGACCAATGCAGCCACAGGCTTTTCAATACCAATAGCTTTAACCTCCGTGCCTAATATCCCCGTTGCACAGTCATTGACAAGCTCCATGTGTGTTGGAGTAGGCGTCGAGATCCAGACACCGTCTATCGTCTGATTCTGCTGCTTTAAAGCTCCTCCAGCCTCCATGAGACTTGAAAAACACTTGGTTTTGTATTGACTACCTAACTCGTAAAGTTGTTCAGTAGTAGCATTGGAATCAACGACTGCAGTGATCGATACACGTGAATTGTTTTGCATTCCAGCGAGACGAATACGTCCCATACGTCCAGTGCCAATTACAGCCACATTGAAACGCTTTGAACCGGACGAATAGCTTTGTACCCTATTGCTAAATGTAAAAGGGCGATAGAGACACCGAAAGGACATGATGAGGACAAGGCAAATTCAGAAATGACACACTGTTGAAATTGAAGCGAATGGAAGTGGTGTGGTGGACATGAATTCGTATTGCCGCCTTTTGCACCAATCAAGCACGAGTACGATAATACGCAATTTGATTGGTTTATATTCATTTAGCTGCACACCAGCCAAGCGAAGATGCTGCGTCGACCGATCGCTTCGGTGTCAGTGTCATGGCGTAGTCTACGCTGCTCTGTACGATTTCCGACTTGGTTGACAGCTGGTCAATATCCTTACAATGCTGTGCGTGAATTTTCATCCTCATCAGGCTCTTCTTCGAATGCTGGTGGTGGAATTCCTGGTGACTTTGTCTGTCATTTGAAAGACGTTGGGATGATCATTCCTGGAGGCAAGAAACTCTTTGAACGAGTAAGTTTGGGATTCTTACGAGGTGCAAAGATTGGCGTCTTGGGAGCCAATGGAAGTGGAAAGTCTACATTGCTCAAGATCATTGCCGGCGTTCGCAGTGACTTTGATGGTGAACGCTGGGTCAAGGACGGACTGAAAATTGGCTATTTGCCACAGGAACCACAGCTGGATCCAAGCAAGAACGTGTACGAGAACATTATGGATGGACTGAAGGAGAGCCAAATGTTATTGACCAAGTTTGATGACGTGTCGATGGCAATGGGCGAGCCAGACGCCGACTTTGATGCTCTATTGGAAGAACAAGCCAAGTTACAAGATCAAATCGAGCACTTGGGCTGCTGGGACTTGAGTCATGAAGTGGAAAAAGCTATGGCTGCACTGCGAGTGCCAGCTGCAGACTCAGATGTAGAGATCTTATCGGGAGGTGAACGACGTCGTGTGGCGCTTTGCAGGCTGCTACTGGAGAAACCGGATATGCTGCTATTGGACGAGCCTACCAATCACTTGGATGCCGAGTCGGTGCATTGGTTGGAAGACTTTTTGAAAAAGTACCGCGGTACGGTGCTATCCATTACCCATGACCGCTACTTTTTGGACAATGTGGCTGGTTGGGTCTTGGAGCTGGATAGAGGGGAGACGTATGCGTACGAAGGTAACTACACAGAGTGGCTCACCCAGCGTCGTAACCGCTTCAATATGCAGCGGAAGAGCGACGCAATCCGTGCAAAGCAGATTGCGTCGGAGATTGCATGGTCTCGTGATCACCAGGGAAGTAAGAAGGCAAACAAAGCGCGTCTGAAAAAGCTGCAAGAAATGGAGTCTACTGGTTTCCGTGCGTCGTCGCGGGTCGAGGATGGACAGATTGTTGTTCCGTCGGGCGTTCGTCTGGGCAACAAGGTTATTAAGATAAACAACTTGCGAAAACAGCTAGACGATGGCCGTGTGCTCTTTGACAAGCTTTCGTTCGAGATCCCACCCCACGCGATTGTGGGTATTGTGGGAGGTAACGGAATGGGGAAGTCCACGCTGTTCAATGTCATTGCCGGCATTGAGGAACCTGACGAGGGCAGCGTGGAGCTAGGTAAGACTGTGAGCTTGGGTTTTGTGAGTCAGAGCCGCGGCGAATTGAGTGGCAGACGATCGGTCTACGAGGAAATTTCAGGCGACAACGAGTTCGTGGAGATCAGTGGTGATCGCATCAATACGCGTGCCTACATAGCGAGTTTTAATTTACGCGGTGGCATGCAGGAGAAGAAGGTCGGCTCTCTCAGTGGTGGTGAGCGCAACCGTGTTCACCTCGCCAAAATGCTGCTGGGCGGCCACAATGTGGTGATGCTCGATGAGCCGACGAACGATCTTGACGTTGACACCCTGCGTTCGCTTGAAGCTGCACTTACTGACTTTGACGGCGTGTCTATGGTAATTTCCCACGACCGATGGTTTCTAGACCGCATTTGCTCCCATATTATCGCGTTCGAGGGTGATGGTCGCGTCAAGTTTTTCGACGGAAACTACAGTGAATACGAGAGGGAGCGTAAAAAGTAGTGTAAAAAGAGACAAGTAGCTAAGGCCACTTATTGTTACAGTAGATACAATATCCCCGCACCTACAACGCTAGTCCGAATCCTTGTCAAAGCTTTGTACTTTCAGAGTATTGTCGTACGTACATGCATCTCCGTTAACCCGCGAAACAAGACTACTTTCAGTCCGCCAGCAAAGTTTGTGCACTTGTACGTGCCGTTTACTCACTTCTTCTAGCAAGCTCCTTGAGCAGCTCACCTGTCGAAAGCGTCTTTAAATCGACTTCAGGCACATTGAGCCAGTCCACGGGGTTCTTTAGCACCTCAATAGTCTTTTCCTCCCATGATCCAGAAGCAGGTTGGTGCATGTATTCCCAACGAGCCGTCAGCGGAAGTGATATGAGGATCGACTCAACACGTGAGCCGGGAGTCAGTAGACCGAACTTGGTGCCTCGATCGTACATGATGTTAAACTCGACATAGCGACCACGACGCATTTGCTGCCACTCCTTTTGCTGTTTCGTAAACGGCAAGTCCTTACGTTTCTTAAGAATCGGGACGTATGCATCGAGCATCGAGCTGGCACAATGACGAACCATCTGAAAATTCTCTTCCGACGTATTAGTAAGATCATCAAAAAAGATGCCACCAATCCCACGACCTTCTTGACGATGTGGGATGTAGAAATACTCATCACATGTTTTCTTATACTTGGGATAAAGCTCTGGGTCACGCTTGTCCAACTGCGTCTTATAGACAGCATGAAAATGGCGTGCATCTTCTTCAAAAAGATAACTCGGAGTCAAGTCAGCCCCTCCACCAAACCACCCAATCTTTTCAGGTTTACCATCCTTATCAAAGTATCCCGTTTCTACCTCAAAGTAGCGGTAATTATGGTGAATTGTTGGAGCCATGGGATTGTGTGGATGCATGACTAAACTAATGCCACAAGCGTAAAAAGGCACCCCTTCTGGTCGTTCTTGAATGTCTTTTCCTCTCTCTGTCATTTGTTTTACGGCAGCAGGTGGTAATTTTCCATGAATAATTGATACACCCACTCCAGCCTTTTCAAAGACGTTCCCATCTTGGATTATACGACTACGACCACCACCACCGTGTCCTTCACGTTCCCATTTATCTTCATGAAACTTCTTTCCATCTACAGCTTCAATAGTGGCACAAATTTCATCTTGCAATCGAAGAATCAATGCCTCCATGCGCTTGGGCATAGAGGCTTTCGTATCAAACTCGATACTAGTCTTGGGTGTCTTGTCTTCAGATAGAGATTGATACAAAAAGGCAGATATGGGAATCAACCCTTTGCATCCACTTGATTCTTGCTCGTGAGTAATATAAATGGCACTGATAGTAGCGGGTACGACGGCGATCCAAGGCCGTGAGGATTTTAATAACGTGTTTAAACGGGTCATTGACGTTAATTGGGGACAATAAATCTTGGACTGAATCCTAGCGGCAAAGGTTTCGAAAGATGATACGGTGGGATGGATTGGTTTTAAAAGGGTATGATCTTATATGGTGAGCGTCTTCTTCAATCGAATACGACAAGTGCCGAACTAAGTTGATTGTTTCTTGGGGTTCATGTCTATTAGACACACGATAGGATTGAATTTGTTGCTGCAGAAAGAGTTGTAGAGGCTAAAGAAGCTCTTGCATTTGGACATTTGTGGTAGATTTACCATGTAAAGGATAATAACTAACTTGTACTACAACAATGCATGAATGAATGCATATTCTACTTTTTGTTTTAGCAATTCTACTGTATATAATGGCGAATCGACGTTATCACATCAATGAGACCATGTTATTCCTCAGGATATCGGGATACGTACGAGCATCACTATTAGCTCAATATGCTTCACCGCTGAGTTTGCATTTACCTTTTGTTTGAGCTCAACATTTCGTCGTACTTTTGCTTCCATTAAAGATTGAGCTCAAATGATTTGTAGTCATAAACAGTTGCGCACGTACATTGCAGTCCAAATTTCAGACGACCAGTTGTGATATGATACGGAACGCAACAACGAAGCTGTGGCGACAAGGAGGACGATGCGTCACACCACTTGTTACTCGCATGTAATTCTGCAGTTGAAAGTCGTGTCAATACTCCAGCATTTTCATCCAATCATCATCATTAAAAGAAGACTGAAAACCATTTTTAGCGAATCAGATCTCTCAACAAAAGTATGACCGTCTTCTGTTGTAGTCCATAATGGCTGAGCTTCTGGTAAATGTGCCGCAGATGCAGCGTGATCTCCAGTGCGCACGCGAGGAAAATGCGTATCTGCGTACATTGTTGAAGCAGTTAAATGTGTCCGATTTGAGCCAAGCGCCATTGTCTCTTCCTTACTATAAGACTGATGATTCAAGTGTCAACGATACGGACGACATTGAGTTTAATCACACTCTAGCACGACGTCAGGCACGTCTGGACTTGGATAATGACTCGAGAGAGACGTTAACAACAGGACTAGAGCTTAAAACTGCCAACGACCGTGTATCGATGCTGGAATGGCAGCTGTTAAACGCAGAAGAAACTATTTGCCACCTAAAAGCTGAGAAACTGGCGGCGCTACGGGACATTGAGCGACTTAGTTCTGCGACAATGGATACAGAAAGACAAGCATCAAGTATAAAGAACGACAGTGAAGAGCAGTGTACATTGGTGCTGGAGTTGAAGACGAGATTGGCTGAAGACAAGCAGGTCTATGCACTCGAGCAGGAACAACAAATGGCTGTGATTCGAGACCAAGAGAGTGAACTGAAGACGCTGCGTAGACAATTGGACGACACAATGAAACAACTAAAAGAGCTGCAGCAGAGACATATGGATTTATTAGAGCTGGACGAAGAGGCGACAATGGAGCAACAGCGCGTTCTTATCAGCGACGGAAATCGGTTCAGTGTGTCCGGAGAAGAAAGCGATGAAGACGACGAAACGATGGTGGTTAAGCAACGCAATGATTGCAATCCTGGGCGAGCTCGAGCTTCAGCTTCAGCTGACGCAGTGAATTCTAAATGGCATGAAGAGCTCGTGCACCATCCGACGCCTCACTTCGACATGCAGTCGCCTGAGGTGGCCTACATTCTCCGAGCGTGGACAAATAATATTAAGAAGATGCGCTACTTACGTCGCTGGCTTGTACAAGTAGTGGCCACAAAAGGACCGCTTCCAGACGATTTCCCCATGGCTGTAGAGCTGCCACGGCTTCCACCCGAGGTGCGCGACGGGTTTCTTACACTCATACTTCCGCTGCTTCGCAAGCAGACTGAGAGAGAGATTCTCGCTCATTCCCGTCGACACAACGACGGCATTCATACCGACTTGCGTTTCCGTGCAGTGCCGCGTCAATAACTTAATCAAGCAAAAGGGCTACGTGCTATTGAGTTTACTTATCACAGCTGTAGACCACTGTGTTCTCGTGTGATCGTCTTGATGACACTTGATATCTGGAGCTGCAGTCGCACAGATGCAAATGCTTAGCATACTTCTTCCGTGACCATATCCGTTGTGAGTCGAGAAACAGCTTTTAAGGATCGAGCAACTCTGTAGACTGCACTTTGTCAAGAAACCCTTATTGCTTTTTTTATTTGTCTTCATCGCTGTGACTTCTGGCGAGACGACCACTTTTGCAACACGCTCTTCAGCAATGGAACAAACTTCTGTGGTAATGGTTGAACTTGAATTAGCTACACTCAGCATACAGGTTGAGCACATAGGCGGGAACAATTTCGTCCTGGAATTTGTCTCGTCTGGTTCTTTTTTACCTTGCGAAGGATCTGATGTTTTCAAGTCCACGACGCAGCGAGTAACAAAGCTTTATATTCATTCTTTCGTTTTGTTCGATTTTAACAGGATGCTGATACATTGAAGGGGAAATTTCGCGGAAGCAGCGAGGAAATGTCAGGTCGGCATATTGACTGACACAAGTCAAATTAAGAACATGATCATTCATGGACGGTATGAATCAGTTACCAAGTAGAGACTTGCAATGCGACAAGCAGCGGCAGTTGGAAGCCTTCCCGTGTCGATGGCCATTCTTGTATTGGCCTAAAGAATAAAGGCATTGAAGCAGCGAGCCCAAGACGTTTTGTATCTACTCGCATCAATATGTCCGCCAATTTGATGTCCTTACTAAACGTTTCCAAGGATCGAAACAATCCACTCTTTCCACGTAATGTCTTGTCTCGAAAATCATTTAGTGTCAAGCTATGGCGCACGATTTGCTGTGGGGCTGTAACCACGGTTCATTGACGTTGATGATTTCTGTTGGCTATTTCCACCGTAGACTTGCAATAGCAGTTTGCATACTGCTCTTAATCTTCTAATCCTATCTTTGATTCCTGAGGTCGATTATTTTATCTGAGTTGTGAAGATACCTTTTGTCTTGTTTGCGTTGACCGGACACAATCAGCTGGATTTCTCGACGTACACCCCTAAAGTTTCCTTGACAGGTCTGCTGTATTGTCGATGCTTGGGAGCCTACTTCGATGTCCGTCCAAGCTGCTCTTGGCGTTGCTAACTCGATATCTGCCAAATTGGCATTGCCCATTCGAAATGAGGCACCTACGTGATTAACGTTCATCGCAGGCAGCAGTATCTTGCCAAGGGCGCTTCATCATGCACATTCAGGGTGATACAAGCGTCTCTGCACTCCTTGTGGCTGTTACGGTGGGACTTCGAAAACCCACCGTTACGCGACCGCTCATTCTCGCATTGCCCATCCAATTGTCTCCGAATCGAAGTCTCCGATCATTTCTGAACCTGCCACGCACAACTCACCTATCGTAAATTTTGCTAGCGTCTGAACAATGGTCCTGACCATACCGATCCCTCCCAACTCCTTGATTTCCTCTACGAAATCGTGGAGCCCCAACGCCAAACACGACCATCGCTACCAGGGGCTAACTACCCCCACCACCGCGAAAGCTACCCATCGTGTTCGGCTCTGCTACCGAGACGAGGCTTACCGCCAGCGTACCGAGGCACGAACCAAGTGTCTGATTGCAGATGCGTCATCCCCTACGAGCTCCAGCACCAGTGCTTTGCTAGCTAAGAAAGCGCTCAAGTACCGCAAGGTGTATGACCGTATGACGAGCGTGGATGTGAACGACCCCAACTTTGACGTGTTTGAGTTCCTGGGCGTCGACTGGTGTAAGAACCCGTCAATGGAGAGCTCAAGTCGCGTCTGAACGAGCTTCGCTGTACTATTTATTGTTGTTGTCGCCAATGCCGCGTACGGGTTGCCACGGAGTAAGATTTCACATGTAGGAGCACGAGCAGTTAAACAAACTAAATGCACATTTGGTCTTTTTTTAAGTTCGCCTGAGCTGGCGTACGGAGCGAGCAGAGACATAACGTTAAACTTATCGATACAATCTATACCCGTGATGGAAGGAACATCTATTAATGATATTTATTCCTTAGTCATTACAATAGTACTAGTATAATGTAAGTCTTCTGTAGTAGAGCACTGCTACTTGCCTCCTGATTAACCATCATGGACAAGCGAAAAATGGTCGGTAACCGATGTTTTTCGTCAATGCCATCGCGTCGCGGTTATTCTGAACTGACCCTAGGCTCTCCTAGCAGTTGATCATCCACATCACCGACTCGAGACTTGGAGCACGGAAAACCTCTTACTGCAGTGGAGACTACTATGCAAGGCGATTGTGACGTTTTTCGAGCCAGCGAGGGATCGTCAGTGCCCTAGTACGCTGAATTTTTGACAGCCTCGCAACCACATCAGGTAGCGTCAGTTGATATGCACAGCAACTTCCAGTCTTGCAAGGCTTCGAGGCGTGTTAGATTACCAATCAAATTAGTCGGTTTCGAAGGGAAAGACCGAAGTTCTGGCTTCACGGCTGTACATGGTGGCTATGATTTACAACTTGCATCAAAGTGCTAATTTAGATCGGGTATGGACTACACTGGGCTTCAATCACTTACTAGCGGTTGGATTGATACTTGGTTTAACAACGAGAGTACTGGAGAAGACGTATTCTATACACGTGGCAATATACCATCACGACCAAAACAGTAGACAACATAGGGTTTCATGTAGCTGCTGTGCATAGGACCTTGCCAATAGTATCCACAATCCAAGGTGTCTCTTACTGCATGTATAAAGATGCATACAAGTACTACATGCCGCACTTCTTGGTGCCAATAAATCTATCAACGTTTATCAAAAGCGTCTCGGAAGGTCGAAGGGTGGGGTAATTTGGATGATGGGGTCTCAAGTGACAAAATCATTTTGGCCATTCCGATCTATTTGGCGTCACTCTGAAAATTTGGGCGAAGTGTTAAAGATATGCTGTAAAAATCAATGATATACATTGGTTTGCTTACGGCTCCACGCGTCTACTAACAGCTAATGGGAACTTTGCTGGTACGGTTGTACATTGATAAGCGGGTGACGAACGTGGCATGCACGAAACCTGCTGCTATTGCTGCCACTGTATGTGGACCTATACGACACACAGACGGCACTCGACTCCGAACTACAACCAGCAGTTGATGTGTTACGGGAATAGACTTTACCGATCTACTCGGACACATGTCATGGCAAAGGGGCAGACCTACTTCGTCACCAACTCAAGGTCGAACTTCTTGTATGATAATTTTCGGTCGTAATATGTACTTCGTCGATTCCAAGATAACGACAAAATGGTAATCGCGAGAAACATTGGCGAGATCAAAGAAATTCTGATTTTATGTATACGCCTGTAGCGATTCTGTAGTGGCCAAGTAAAGCAAAACAGCACGCCAAGATTTTCTAAATGACATAACGCTGAACAATACGGCCATTCAGAGGCTGCGGCGGACGAGCGTTGTTACCGTTGTCCGTAATAGGGTACTCGAGCAAGTCCTGGTGAAGACGATCAAAGTCGGTGCGAGAGATCGATATCGGGTTCTGCACCACCCACCAGTCTACCGTCTCACCGCAACTTGGGGTCGTGAGGCTGCCTGGGTAGTTGTAGATGACGCCTCGGCTGCTGGCCTTCATCACCAGAGCAGAGTATGATTCCCTGTGTATCAGCAACACCAAAAACATTAGCGTCTTGTCACGATATATCAAAACTACGCAATCACAACTTACAGGTTCACCAGCACCGCATTCGAGTGCATAGAGGAGTTGACTTTCTCTAAAGCGTCAAGGAGAGGACTCAGCCATTCGTCTGACGTCAAGTCAATCTTGAGGAAGATGCCCACCACTAAAAGTGCCGAGCTGTCCGAGTCCGTGTGAACAAAGTGAATTTCACCGTCCAACTGCTGGTCATCCAGCGTGTGCTCTGAAGGAGCGTGCATGTGTAACTGCTTCATCTTGTAGGTTGCATTGTTCGCCGAAGCAGTGCAGTCACCTATATACGCATTCGATTACATTAGAATCGATCACGATTGAGCTATCACAAAATTAGCGATGCCTCACCTCCAACAATGTCCGCCTCAAGTGGTTCATGTGGCTCAGCCAGATTGTACTGAGTGCACTGTCCACTGAAGGTGAGCGAGAAATTCTCGCCGTCGCAAGGCTTTGAAGTCGAGACGATGTTAATGGGAGACTGACGGTCATTGCCGCAGGCCGACCAGGTATTGGCCCAATTAGAGTAGTGGACCATACTAGGGTCAATTCTGTATCCCCAAGGCTGGCTTTGAGTCCCATCGCCAGACACAGTCAGGGTGAAAGCGGCGATGACCGCAGAAATCGAAGCAATGAATGTCATTTTGTTTGAGACCGTAAAAAGATTGGAGTCGAAAAGGGTGAAGCAAGTGATGCAGTGAAAGCAAATGGAGGAATGAGCAATTGGTAAAGACGTTCGATTACGGGACGTGCAGCGCACACAAAGAACCGATTTTCCGGCGTGGGATGCAATGCACAGTAGGCGATCGGTGATGGTGTAACTTATGATTCAAGTATAGGTTATCTGCAAGTAGATATGATCTTTCGGATGCGTCAAAATGCAGCGATGTGTCGATTGCCCATCGCAAAACAAGTTGCATGACAAACAAGTCATATGCTACCACAAATAAGCATCGGTCTGTCAAAGCGGTTGCTTTTCGAATTCTTCTTAAAGTGATGAAGTAGTGGAATAACCTACTTGCGTGTATGAGGCGAAAAATTGCTTTGTGAATGAAGCGGACAAAAATTTCCACCTTGTTATTGTACGTTTCGTTTGAGCTAATTACAAGAAACGTATTATAATAACAAGGGAGACATAGGAATGACACCATACATACAGTACTTACATGAAATTATGCACAAAATGGTGGCCTATGTACTGAGCAGGTTTTTACCTGTGAAATATATACCATCTGCACTATTACAAAGTCGCCACTTTTCAGAGCATCACTGCTAGGCTAAAGAAGGGATTGTCAATTGTACAGCGTTTAGCCAGTATTCTATTACGTGAAAGAGAGAGGCTATGTATCCATATGGTAACCTCTATGTTGGAGCTTGTAACAGGGAGGTGTGTACCTAGACCTGCCACTTGGGTAAGATAGACCATGTGACCCACCCTTGTGTATGTTTGATATATACATGGTGAAATAATAACGCCCTGCAGAGACTAGCGTCATCGAATGACGTCACGGACGGACGTCATTCGCAAGACTAAGTACAGTAATTCTGTCTAAATGATACTGCTTTATTTGATAACCTGTCTAAAATATTAAAAACACCAGTCCTGAGCTCGTTCCCGTACTGAAACTGATAAACCTCCGTAATCTGTTATCCGATATATTTCTCTTGGTGCAGCGGAGCTGCACAGCTCTTTATCCAGAGGAAGACTTTCGGCTGGAAGCCTCTTAGTTCTAGAGAACTAAATAGAGTTAGGGCTAAAAGCCACTTAGTTCTAAGGAATTAATTAAACGACTTAAAGTCACCCTGTTCTAAGGAAGGAGGAAAGAGACTTTTAGTCAGTCAAGCAATAAGCTTAAGGTTCAGAGAACCAACGCACAGAGTGCAAGAACAAGCTAGAAGCTTAGAGGTTCAGAGAACCAACGCACGAAGTGCACAAGAGAACAAGTCAGAACGACTTGCGATCTTAAACTCAAAATAAGAACTGATTATATTTATGCTTTAAGGTTTTATGAATAGTCCTACTCTAAGTACACTACACTAGATTAATTACTATGATAGTAATTATAATATGCAGACTTTGCTATTGGACGACGTATCGTCTAAACATCTGTGTATGATGTACTTAGTACAGCGTTATCGATTTATCGAATCCTAATCGATAAGATACGGCATTACCAAATACCGTATCTTTAGCGCTCATACTTGACACCTCTCGAAAAAGAAGTATTAAAATGCATTATATGCAATATAAAGGGGAATTCAACCGTAAACTCCCGGAAAGACGCTACAACCGTCGTGTAACCCCGTTACACCCTCCCTCACCAGACTGACGTTCCCATAGAATGTCCTTCGACATCTTTCCTCTTAGAGGTAGTGCTTTAGCGAACGTTAAAACCTTACGGTATGTTCACGGCACATAACATGACGCCTCCTGGCACTGAGTCACAGACTATACGGGACCTTATCGAAGGCGACCTTGACGAAGCGGTTGATTACGAAAGTGACACCGTCTTTAGTGGACCCGATGGGTCCCCTTTAACCACCATTACGGGTAAAGATTACAGTAATCATGCACCGAATCCGTTTCCTGAACGTGGTGCTGCAGATGCGCTAACAGCGTTACGTGACCCGCCTGACGTATCGTCAACGGCGACGGTTACCAACCCACTCGACGAGCAGCAACAGCAGACCATCGACCAAGAGGTAGGTGCCAAGCGCCGGACGAAGAATATGGCGAGGATTCAAGACCACCGACAGTACAGGTTCAATCCACCTACAGTGGAAGAACGCCAAAAGGAGGCATCTGGACATTCCCTTTCTGGCTGGGCCATTGGGCCTGAGGCCATTTCACCTGAGGATATTGCAACGCGAACGGCCCTTCGACAACGATATCTGGAGCCTCATATTACTACGCAAAGCCAATACTTGGCACGCCTCAACAGGCAAGTGAGCGGTGCGCCAGTTCCTCCCATAAAGGGCGTTCCCATCCCATTGTTCGCGGGGGAAACCGAGGACGAAGAAGACACGTCTTTTAGCCGCTGGGCGCATTATGCGCGACGTTTAAGCAGCATGTGGGCCCTACGGGCAAGTGCCGATGTGGCAGATGTTCGACTCGAGCGGAAGATGCGTTACGATTACGCTAAATTGAAGGCCCGGGGAAAATTGAAATCCCAACGAACGCATTATGCGTCTGCTACCCAGCATCCCAATGTTTCGGCTACACCTGTAGCCGCGAGTCCACGACAGTCTGAGGCCGCTAACCCGCCTACACCCACCATTAGTGGTGAGAAGCGTCACCGCCAACAGGTCGGCCCTGCGCACGACGTTCAAAAACGTCCACGGCGTATGGGCAATCCTGCCGAAGAGGAACCTCAAACTCCCATGAGTTCCACGACTCGGGATAACCCCGCCACTTTACCAGATACTGGTTTTGACCATGGCGGCGACGTTTCTGCAACAGACGTTTAACATGGAACTGAAGGTTCCCCTGCGCATCGAGCAAAGCCGGAGGAGGCCGGTGTATAGGGACAAGCTCATGCCGAGCTTGTTCAAGAGGTGCGGTCCCTACGTGAGGAAAAACAGACGATGAACTCCCGTCTTGAGTCCCTGGAAGAGAGCCGAACCCGAATGCAGGGTCAGCTTGACCTGTTAGTGCAGATGATTCGCCCCGCGACAATGCCGATGAACTCGGCGCGGGCGCCTTAGCGTCCATTTGGGACGGATCCCGATATAGTGTCAGCATGTCGACGTAGAATACGGGATGTGTACGCAATTTGCGCGGCAAATTAAGCGTATACGCTAGGCCTTTCTTGGCAATGACCGTAAAGGGTCCAATAAAGCGCGGACGCAACTTCGTCTTAAAGACAGCGGATACTACATTGGTAGGTAGATTTTTAGCATTAAGTAATACTTGGTCTCCGACCTTATAATCATTAATACAGCTTCTGCCTTTCGCATCCGCATATTCTTTTTGTTTGTCTTGGCTATCAGCCATTGCGTCTTGCACATGTCGTAAGACATTTAGTCGCATTGCGAGAAACGCACTTGCCTGTTTCTTAACAGTATTAGGGCTGACATCAGCAAGCCGATCGGCAACCTCTCCCCCACCAAGACCTGAACCACTCGGTGGTAGCGTTAACGGAACGCGTGGGTGTGTGAGACCATTGACAAAGAACGGAGTGTAGCCGGTAGAGGCGTGCACGGAGTTATTGAGTGCAAAGTCAACTACAGGGAGCATAGAGCTCCAACGCTTAGGCGTTTCAGCACAAACGCTGCGTAGGATATCTTTAACAACGCGATTCACGCGTTCCGTTGACCATCGGTCTGCGGATGATCCACTGTATCATGTCCAAGCGTTTGCCCAGCACCTGAAAGACGGACTTCCAAAACTTACTCTTAAACTGAGGATCACGATCAGAAACAATTGTCACTGGCAAGCCATGTTGGCGAAATACTCGGTCGATAAACAGCTCCGCTGTACCCTCACAATCGATCGAGTCTGGCACAGCCGCTAAGTGAGACATCTTGCTCAAACGGTCAACAAAGACCACAATACCTGTGTTGTCATGCGAATCTTTCGGTAGGCCAAACACAAAATCCATACTAATGGACTCCCAGCACCCAGTGGGAATAGGCAAACTAGCCAGCGGCGCTGCCGAATGGGGCAAGGGTTTCATCCGTTGACACGTTTCACACGTACGCACATACGTGCTCACCCATTTATATAATTTGGGCACCAATAACTTTGGCATACCGCCCCATAGGTCTTTTCACGACCCAAATGACCACCGATGGCGGTGTCATGTACATCATAGAGGATACGATACTTCAGATCCTCATCATGAGAAACTACAATACGCGGAGGATCCGCTACATCTGTACGATAGTACAACAGCCCCTGATCGGTAGAATATCGATGGAGGCTCGCACGTAATCGTGCCGACTATTTAATGTCCGAATCTTTTGAATTCATCACTACCAAGAGCATGTAGCAACGCTATACAGTGATCACTTTTAGCAGACGCCGATCGAATGAGATCAATGATAGAAGACGACAAGGTCGTAACATGAGCAAGCTCATAGTCAGGTCTGTGTGACAACGCATCAGCCAAAGAATTTTGCTTGCCCGGCTTATATTTCACCTCGAAGTTATATTCAGCAAAGAATGACTACCATCTGGCTATTCTCTGAAATAGATGAGTCGTAGTGCGTAAAGACGCATGATCGGTATAGATCACAAAAGTCTTCGAGCCCAGCAGATGAACTCTGAATTTGACTAGAGCATACTTCATCGCAATTAGCTCTTTGTATGAACTGGATAGTTCTTTTCTGCAGCTTTCAGCTGTCGATATTCAAAAGCGATCACACGCTCACGGCCTTCATCATCTGTTTGTAACAGAGCACTGCTAATGGCAAAATCCGACGCGTGACTGACGACGCTAATCGGCCGGTCAGTGTCTGGCAAAGCCAAAATGGGAGCATGAAAGGCTATCCTACACCGCTTGAAAAGCATCCTCATGCTCGGCATGCCAACACCATTCCACATCCTTTTTAAGGAGATTGAAAATGGTCGAGCCATATAAGCGTAATTCTCGCTGTACTTGTGTAAGTAATTGGCAAGGCCAAGCCATTTATGCAAGTCGTTCTGAAACTGTGGAACAGGCCAATCGACTATGGCTTTTACCTTGGCGGGATCCGCTCGTAGGCCCCGCTTCCCAATGAAGCACCCTAGAAAGGGAATCTCTTCGGCCCCGAAGATGCACTTAGATGCATTAGCATATAGCTTATTAGTGCGCATGCACTCGAGCACAGCTCGTAAATGAACAATATGGTTCTCAATATCTGACCGCCCATGTTCAGCTCGACTATGGACAAAAATGTCATCAAAGTACGTCTGTGCATAACTTCGATGGGGTCGAAACAATTGCGTCACCAAACGGTTAAACGTAGCCGGAGCATTAGATAGCCCCTGGGGCATCACTAACCACTCCCAGAGCATACCGCTCGGAGTACTAACAGCAGTAAGTGGAATATCACTAGCTCGCATGAGCAATTGGTAATAACCATCGACTAAGTCGAGCGCACTGTACATGGTACAACCGACCATATTGTTCTGAAGAACATCCTTTCTAGGTATTGGCGTCTGCGCAGGTATAGTGGCTGCATTGAGCTTATTATAAGCATGAACGATACGCCATGTACCATTCGGTTTCTTAACACAGAAAGTGGGTATCGAGTGCGGAGATTTGCTCTCGCGCACCATGCCCGCCGCGTGCTTTGCACGAAAAAACTCGTCAATGGCGTCACACTGTTCTTTGGGTAAAGGTCACTGCCGTGTTACGCAGTATTTGGTTCCAGGAACCAAGTCAATTTTATGACGTACACCCCTATCAGGTGGTAGAACCGACGGTGGATCGTGACACACCACGTCCTGGAATTCCCTAACTAAAGGTTAGTAGGGATCTAAAGGGTCCTTCAGAATAGATGCCCCACAACGTGAGCTTAGTGCCTCCTTTGTATCTTCGAGGACTGTCTCATCGACAAGTGAGGATGAGTTCAGCTCGAGGTTAGGTCGAATGACCACCATATCGGATAGAGCACCAGCCTTCAAGGCTTGATGAAATTCATCCACAGACATTTATAGCTCTAAGAGAGCATTCAATGATGGGAGGGCCTCAAGGTCAACCTCACCATCTACATCACCTGTCCCTCCGTTGACCAGGGTGTATAACTGGTCACTGACATTACTACGCGATAAAACAGACGCTTTGCGTCTCGCAGCCGCCATCTGGCGCCGCTGTCGTCTCAATGACGAGACCGTACCATTATAAGTACTTGGGCACCATCACCTCCAAGGTCAACAGATCCCTGACCATAACCTGCCCTATGCGAGGGCCGATGTCAATATCGACATCCAGTGGGCCACTAGTACCATTGACTTCACTAACAAGGTCATCAACCTTCACTTGCTCTATAAGAGAGCCGATGTCATTACCGACATCCAGTGAATCGCATTACAGCCAATATCACTAAAAAGGTCATCGACCTTCACTTTCTCTATACAAGAGCCGATGTCATTATCGACATCCAGTGAATCGCATTTACAGCCAATATCACTAACAAGGTAATCGACCTTAACTTGCTCTATACGAGAGCCCATGCCATTACCGACATCCAGTGTCTCAATATTATTATGAGTACCACTCAACGGAGTACATGCCACTCCAGTAGGTGTCACTGAGCTCTGCTCGACACTATTATTGTTGACATTGGAGTTTATCAACTCAGACACTCCAATGTCCAGCACATTAACTGAATCAGTTAATGGCTCGCACCAATAGCACTTCTGTTTCCTAGCTAAGGTGGTTTCATGACTCTCCAAAGATTCACTAAACATTGCGCTAGCGCCTAAAGTTTTAAATCTCCAATTGATCCATGGCTCATGGCGTTTCAGCCAGGCCATACCGAGAATGAGATCATATCTCGAGTCCAAATCTAGGACAAGAAAGCGTTCAACGCTATTGAAGTCTAAGAACTTCACACCTAAGTTTAACGGAGCTTTAGGAACGGTGACACGTACACCTGTTGCGAGACGCACGGTTATATTGTCACCCTCTTGCGCGTCTAGCGCCTCAGCATACAGCTGACACTCATCAAGGGAACGACGCCGGACATAATTACCTGACGCCCCCGAGTCAATTAAAATTGACCATGGTTTCTCAGAACCCTTAACGGTTGCCGACACAACCAACAAGCCTGGCTTGTAATCTTGTTCTATGGAAGCATCCACAGAACCACCTGGGGCTAATCCCTGTTTACCTTTACCTCCTAAAGATCCAACAGAACTTAGTTTTTCCCAGTAGGGCGCCCCGCGCCTACTGGGAGTTGACGATTTCCCTGCGGTGCTCGCCTTTTGGCTAGGAGCAGGGTTTCGGCTCTGCCGATTTGAACGTTGCTTTCGCAACGGACAGCTAGGGAGTAGATGCCTAGTGCTTCCGCACATGTAACATCTACGGGTGTTACCTTGCTACTCAGCAGCTTGAAGCTCAGCTTCTTCAGCATGGCTGAGGTCCATGGGTTCTGCCCGGTTAGAGGCATTTGATTGATAACAGGGCAGACCATATCGAGCAGATTTAAAATTATATTCAGCGTTAAACGCTATGCTTACTGTTTCTTCGAAAGTCGAAGGCTGGACACGAAAAACTTCCGTCCTGGCAACTCCAGTACGAAGTCCTTCCATAAAAATGGCTACTCGGACTTCCTCTGCCAGAGGGTCCTGCTGCATAGCAGCAATGAGAGTTCTCAACTCTTGGACATAGTCCGACAATTCTTTCTTACCCTGTCGGGTAGCTAAGAAGCGTGAGCGCACACGATAAGCCTGATTAGGCGGTGCAAACACACAAGTTAATTGCTTTTGAAGCATTTCTCATGTGGGGAATGCAGCACTTACAGAGACATCGCTCGTTAGAGCCCACTCTCTAGCTCTTCCACCGAGCTTCGAAATGGCCAAGCCAACTAGTTGCTTATCTGATGCAAGCATGTCGGCATCCATTGCCATTTCAACTTCTCGGATCCAGAGGAGAAGATTTTCTCCCTCCTTCCCCTCAAAGGTCT
Organism: Peronospora farinosa; assembly: GCA_947646735.1. Classification (NCBI taxonomy): domain Eukaryota; phylum Oomycota; class Peronosporomycetes; order Peronosporales; family Peronosporaceae; genus Peronospora; species Peronospora farinosa. The sequence continues at coordinate 80,921 of CANTFK010000077.1, read as the reverse complement.
TCACGTTTGAAATGAGTGGGCGAGCCTTTGACTCTGCATCGGGCACAGGTACCGGGATGTGCTGCGTAGACGCAGCTGACGCTGCCTGGTTGTGGACCTGCCCGAGTATCGTTGCTTCATAACGCATAAAGGCCTCAAGACGAGCATTTAGAACCTCGGGGCCTTGGGCCAAAAGGGCCTCGATTTGATCGGGCCCGACGAACGCCGATAGTTTATCTAAGGCGAGTCGTTGTGCCTCAGAGAGGAAATTTTGATTCTCCAACCTCACAGAGGGCCAGTCTTTACAGACTCAGGTGTAGGATTGACTACAAGTGCTACCAAGTGTAGCGGAGCTGCACAGCTCTTTAGCCAGAGGAAGACTTTCGGCTGGAAGCCTCTTAGTTCTAGAGAACTAAATAGAGTTAAGGCTAAAAGCCACTTGGTTCTAAGGAACTAATTAAACGACTTAAAGTCACCCTGTTCTAAGGAAGGAGGAAAGAGACTTTTAGTCAGTCAAGCAATAAGCTTAAGGTTCAGAGAACCAACGCACAGAGTGCAAGAACAAGCTAGAAGCTTAGAGGCTCAGAGAACCAACGCACGAAGTGCACAAGAGAACAAGTCAGAACGACTTGCGATCTTAAACTCAAAATAAGAACTGATTATATTTATGCTTTAAGGTTTTATGAATAGTCCTACTCTAAGTACACTACACTAGATTAATTACTATGATAGTAATTATAATATGCAGACTTTGCTATTGGACGACGTATCGTCTAAACATCTGTGTATGATGTACTTAGTACAGCGTTATCGATTTATCGAATCCTAATCGATAAGATACGGCATTACCAAATACCGTATCTTTAGCGCTCATACTTGATACCTCTCTAAAAAGAAGTATCAAAATGCATTATATGCAATATAAAGGGGAATTCAACCGTAAACTCCCGGAAAGACGCTACAACCGTCGTGTAACCCCATTACGCCTGGTCCCACAAATTTCGTTAGCTCATTTACCCTACATACGTGCTACTTCAACTCGTTTAAAATAGCTTTAAATGCCCTTCTGCAACATCTGGAGTGTTCTGATCGCCCGAAACTTGTCCCTTATCGGCTGCAGTGCCGTCATGAAGTGGTACTCTGTATCTGCCTGCTGCATCCAGAAGGTTCAAGCGACTGAATCATCATCTGTGCGTCGACCGCTGGAATCGGAGGAAGTTCCTCACTGTCGTCTTTAATCACAGATGCATCGTCGACCTCCTTGGGCAGGTGCTCCAGAATCACCTCATCGAGCGATGGCAGGTAGGTGTGGTGGAGTGGATTCTTAAACGACGTGAGAGAACCACAAACACACACAGCGCCGGACTGCCGACTTACGGAGGGGGTACCCCGATACCGTGTCGCGTCAACCTTGGGTCTCACCTTGTGTACCCGTCGGCTTGGCTGGTCTTGCTTCTCGTTAGACGCAGAAGACTTAAAGACTTGGTCTTTGTATAAGACTTGGACTTTGGTCCCCGAGTGGATATACTTCACTCGGTCCCAGGGTTTCTTGGTCTCAATCGACTGTGTCGAGAGCGATGCACCTGGTACTACGTACTTCTTTCGGTGTCTAACTGTTTCTTGGTCCTTGGTAAAGATCTTGGATAGGTTGGAAGTGCTTGATTGTTTTAATGCAAAACGCAAAGTGATTCATTTGGTCCTTAGTTCGCTTACGCTACTCTAAGCCTAATGTTTACCCTCTGGATACACTCTACTTGATCCAAACTTCAACTGCATCCAATCACCGAACTTCAACTGCATCCAATCACTGGAATGACGATAGTATCGCAGCTGGTCGAGGAGTCATATTGACAACACTCCCACTCGACTCGACAGCCGATGATGCCATAATGCCAAGTTTGCTTCGGAGCGTACTGAACTGTGGGCCGGGAATTGGCTTCGTCATGAGGTCGGCCAGCATGTCAAGTGTTGACACATACTGTAGCACAACTTGGCCATCTTCCACCTTCTCGCGTACGAAGTGGTATCGTATGTCGATGTGCTTGGTGCGCTTGTGAAACTCGGGATTCTTGGCCAACGCTATCGAACCTTGATTGTCCTCGTAGATCTTGACCGCTTCGTCCTTTGCCATTTCTCCAAGCTCGCATAGGAAGGCCTTCAACCAAACTGCCTCTTGAGTAGCTTCCGATAGTGCCATGTACTCAGCTTCCGTTGAAGACAGCGCCACCGTTTTTTGTTTCTTGCTTCTCCAACTGATACACCCGCCGTTCATCATGAACGCGTAGCCACTTGTACTTCGGCGCGACTCAGTGTCGCCTGCCCAGTCTGCATCCGAATAGCCTGTAAGAGCATCGCCATCCGCCGTGAACTCGATGCCGTAGGTCTTCGTGCCTTGAATGTACCGAAATACCCGCTTTAGCGCTTGCCAATGTGTAGGACATGGATCTGCTGCAAATTGGCTGAGGACTCCCACTGCAGCGGCAAGGTCGGGACGCGTGCCAACCATAAGGTACATGAGGCAACCAACAGCACTTCGGTAGGGCACATTTGCCATTGTGTCGCTGTGATTGCACCCATCCTCGCACATGGACTTCGCCAATTTGAGTCCTGGATCTTGTGGTGTCTTGACTGGATTGCTGTTGTCCATGCCAAACTTAGTCAAAACGTCCTTGGCAAACTTGGTCTGACGCATCGATACCTTTCCACGTTCTTGATCGATTTCCATGCCAAGAAAGAAGTTGAGCTTACCCAAGTTGGTCATCTCAAATCGATCACTCAAGGCGTCCTTTACTGTATTGAGCATCTTGTCACTGCTGCTTGCAAGTACCAAGTCGTCCACATAGAGTGCGACGAAGATTATGGCTTCACCGTCGCGTTTCGTGTAGATGCAGTGGTCCGATTCACATTTCTTCAAACCAAGCTTCAGCATGAACTCGTCAATGGTCTTGTTCCACATGCGCGGCGATTGCTTCAGTCCGTACAGCGATCGATTGAGCTTGCACACGAGGTTGGTATTGCTGTCCTTGACGTAACCTTCAGGCTGAATCATGTAAATGTCTTCGTCCAGCTCACCATTGAGAAAAGCAGTCTTGACGTCCATCTGGTGCACGGTAAGATCATACTTCGCCGCAAGACTTAGTACGATTCGGATTGACGTGAACTTTGCCACAGGCGCGAATGTTTCTTCATAGTCAATACCGAACTTTTGCGAGAATCCTTTTGCAACCAGGCGTGCCTTGAACCGCTCAATTTGTCCATCCTTGTTTTCTTTGACACGAAATACCCATCTGCAGCCGATTGCTTTGCGACCTTTGGGAAGCTGAACAAGATCCCATGTCTTGTTCTTGAGCAGCGAGTTGATTTCGGAGTCGCACGCTTCTTCCCATTTCACAGAGTTGATGGATTCCATCGCCGACCTGTGCGTGGTCGGCATTTCTCCCACTGAATCCACAACGAATGCCGCCTCAAAATCTCCTTCAGCAATTGCCGACATGTTTTGTCGCTTCGAACTCGGAATTTCCGTTGCTTGATCAAGAGATTGTGTTCTTGGATGTCTTTTGTCGCCAGGCGCGAAGTCTGTCGTTTGGACGTTCTCAACGTCTTCATCTTCATTCATAGCGTCATCCGTATCTTCATGGTCCGTACTCAATTCCTCGTTGAGATCAGTGACCGCTTGTTCTTGGACAGATCTACCACCGTCGAAGACGTCTTCCATAAACTGCGCATCACGACTTACGGTGACGCGCCCACTTGATATGTCCTCAAAGCGGTAGGACTTGAGATGCTCCGCGTAGCCCAAAAAACGGCATAGTGAAGCCTTGGCATCTAATTTTGAGCGTTTCTCGTGCGGAATATGGACGTACGCATGACATCCAAATACCTTGAGGTTTGTCAGTACAGGCTTCTTCTTCGTCCAGACCTCATAAGGTGACTTTTCTTCACTTATGGCTCTTGTTGGGCATCGGTTTCGCAGAAACATTGCCGTCGTCACAGCTTCGCCCCAATATTTCTTGGGTAATCCAGCGTGCTCCAGCATGCAACGAGCACATTCCACGAGCGTCCGGTTCATTCGCTCCGCGACCCCATTCAGCTGTGGTGTGTACGGTGGCGTGTACTTTCGAACAATACCGTTCTTGGTACAAAACTTCGCCATGTCTCCAGCCGTGTACTCGCCGCCGTTGTCACAAATTAGCGTCTTGACGCGATTACCAGTTTGAGTCTCGGCAAGAGCAACAAACTCAGCAAACTTGGTGGTCACTTCGGACTTCTTCTTCATAAGGTACACCACGCAGTATCTTGACTTGTCGTCAATGAACGTGACGAAGTATCGTTTACCACTAAAAGTTAATCTTGACATAGGTCCACAGACGTCGCTGTGAATGACATCCAGAATCTTGGTTGAGCGTTTTGGTGCTGTCGATTGAAAACGCACGCGTGTTTGCTTACCAAGCGAACACCCATCACAAACATCCCAGTCTTCGACAGACGTTATGTTGATTCCAACACCAAGTTTCTTCTTCACGATGGTATCAAGTCCATCGTGGCCCAAATGACCAAGTCGAAGGTGCCAGAGGTACGACTTGGTGTCCCCATAACATCCCGACGACTTGGCTGCATTGGCTTCATCTCCCAGAAGTGGCGTCATTTGAAGCTTGAAGAGACCTTTACCCTCACGAGCTCCGATCTTCCACTTCATGCTATTCGCTTCGGCAAAACAGCCATCCGTGTCGAATGTTACAGGACCGACGTCCTTAGTAAATCGACCGACCGAGAAAAGGTTGCGGGATAGCTTGGGAATGTGCCACACCTTCGTCAGTACACCCTTCTTGATACCCTTCGGGGTCTTCATTGACATCATTATGTCACCACATCCAATTGCTTGCACGACACCATCGTCTGCAAGGTGTACGTCAATTGGAGAGAAGAGCTTGTAGTTTGTCATGAACTTCTTGGAGCACGTCATGTGCTGCGTCGCTCCTGAGTCGACCAGCCACACTTCATCCGCGTTGTCGGTGCTTTTACTCCAGCTAACCGAAAATAGATAGTCGCCGTCATTGTCGTTCTGAGCGACGTTGGCGCGATGCGATCGGTATTGTTCCGTGTTGTCTTGGCCTCGCGAAGGACACTCCGCGATCCAATGACCCATTTTGCCGCAATTATGGCACGCCCCAGTCTTCTTCACCGGTCGCCCTTTGTTGCGCTTGTTGTCTCTTGTCATAAACGCTTGGCCATGGGTAGCTCCGTCGACGCTACCACTTTGTTCCTTGCGTTTCATGTCCTCATGAAGAAGCCTAGACGACACTAGCTCCCACGTCAACGTATCAGCTCTCGATTCCAACGCAGTGATGAGGAACTGGTACGATTCGCTGAGACTTCCAAGCAGCGTGATTACCAGGTCGTCAGCACTGACCGGAGCGCCGACTGCTTCGAGCTGCTCTGCCAGAGTCTTTACCTTATTGATGTGTTCCATCACATCGTCCCCTTCTTCCATCGTGACTGTGAAGAGACGACGACGAAGGAAGAGCTTATTCGCCAAGCTCTTCTTCTCGAAGTGGTCTTCAAGTCTTGACCATGCATTATGCGCATCACTTGCAGAGCGGACGAGCGGCAGTTGCGAATCTTCCATAGCCAAGCAGATAGCTGCCATGGCCTTGCGAGACTTCCTCTTGAACGACGCTTGGTCCATCGTGTTCGCCAAGTCACCAATCTTCACTTCCCCAGAGACGACCTCCCACAGGTCACGCTCCTCGAGCACCATCTGCATCTTGAACTTCCAGGCGTGGAAGTTGGTTCCATCAAACTTGTTGATGCGATTCAGCGACGAGTGCTCCATAGCGAACGCGTAGTCGGCAGCAGAGGTTGAGGTGGCGGGGCTTGGGCTCATAACCTAAAGATCTTGGATAGGTTGGAAGTGCTTGATTGTTTTAATGCAAAACGCAAAGTGATTCATTTGGTCCTTAGTTCGCTTACGCTACTCTAAGCCTAATGTTTACCCTCTGGATACACTCTACTTGATCCAAACTTCAACTGCATCCAATCACCGAACTTCAACTGCATCCAATCACTGGAATGACGATAGTATCGCAGCTGGTCGAGGAGTCATATTGACAACACTTGGACCCCTTTTTCTTGTTCCCCGTAGGGAAACCGCTTCCTGTAGCGGGTCGTAGAGTCTTGACACTTACTTGACACCTCAGGCCAACTATCCTGAGGTTCAACTTGAGTAGCTTGAGCCGTCTAACACCTGCTGACGTCGGGGGGGGGGGGACAAAGGATATCCCGCCCGGAAGAGGTGCAGCGACGTAGAAGCTTGTAGAAAGCGCTTGGAGCTGCCATGTGTAATGCAAATTCGAGTGTGTTTATTTATCTTATTCTCTGTATGCTTTTCTTGCCTAAACCTAACCCTTCGCTCTGGATAGTGCCACGTGTCGACTCTTGGAGGAAGAATTGGCTCCTTGGTACCTGTAGTTTCTGTAATCTTCGATATTCCGTGTACCGTTTCTGCACCCTCGGGCATTGGGCTCCGGTACCCTGGTACCCCGGGCCTTGGACCCTGTATCCTGGGGCCTGTGGTGGCTCTGCACGTCTGGGTCCATATATTTTTAATAAGGTTTGGGCCTGGTGTGAGGTTGCAGATCTGCGAGGCCGTGTCGTGGTCATCCCCTCGGGGAAGTGACCAGAAATTCTCTTGCCCTCTGTTCCCATTCACTTTAAGCTCTGATTTCTCTTGGCACTTCACCACATAGGTGACCACCTCCTAATCTGGATAGTTAAAAAGGTTTTTGATGTACATCGAATTGCGGTAACGAAGCTGCTTGACCTGTGCCTCCAAATCCTTCACGATAGTTTTATCCAGGAGATCGGCGGCCTTCTCCTTATCACTGCAGTTTTTGATACTGTACGAGGTCGAGGGCGACAGTGCGGTTCCTGCATTGCCAGAAGTAATTGGCGGTTGTTGCAAGCTTGACCTTGTCCCTCCATGCCGGAATTACAAGCCTGATAGCTTGTAGGATGTTCACTTTCTCTCAATCTATGCGTTTCCATCGGAGGAGATAAAATAGCGCCGATAGTAGGACTTCAGGTTTCTGATGATCCGGCATCACATGGTTGCAGCTTTGAGGTGGTGTTCGGTGAGAGCTGTGTTCTCTAGCTAGATGCGAGCGGGAAGTCCCGTCAGAGAGGCGTACGCACTGCAATTGTCCATGATGAAAAAAAACTTTTATCAGCCATCTGTAGCTCAAATGCTTTGAGCCACTCGAGAAAGACAAAATGGGTCATCCAAGCCTTCGCATTGTTGCGATAAAGCAACCGAGATTGTTGAGGTTGATGTTCCTTGAGCAACGCTGTAACGGAATAAGGGCCCGTTGCCGTCTTACACTAAAAGGGCGTTGAGGAAGCGCTCTTAATTAACTCGTAAATATAACTCTGTTTTATTTTTGTTTTTTTTAGTTTTAAATCGCAGTAAGTGCGAATATGTTCCCTAGCTCATGGGAACCACTCAATATGGAAGTCAATTTATTATTGGCTAATTATTGGGTATGGCACCCCAATAATAAACCAATAATAAAATGACGCGCAGTATCCGCTAATCGAATACTGCCCTATGCCTACTTATGTAATTATGTATTAATCCTATAACTACTTATGTAATAGGTTGCTCCATTACATCCCCCCTCTTGAGTTGTGCTTACTACAACGTAAGCACATAACATGAAAATGATCCTTTTCACCGAAAATGCAGCAACACAACCTCGAACCTGCTCCGAGACACAAAACTGAGCAGCATGGACCCTGGCCGCGCGCAAAAGGATTTTATGAGGGCAACAACTGTACGAACTGCAGGGATCATGCACCGTGAACCAGGGACGACGACTTGAGACCGTGAACACTATACTGCTTAATTAGCGTTAATCATCCGGTATTCCGGAATTCCGTCAAGCCATTAAGAAGCTCTCGACTCGCTGTCGTTCCGGTGGTGCAGTGGTTTACCACTATTGATGTCGCAAGTTAGGTCCCCAAGCGAGTCAAATTCGACTCGCTATTGTCGTTTATGCAGTCTCGATCGACTGCCATACTATCCATGTTTCCTCGGGCCTCGTAATAAGTCTCGAATTCGCTAGGGAACTCGGCGTCGTAGTTCTGTTGCTCGCGAGCGTTATGGCTCGCCCGATCGGGGGTAGAATCGGCAGCATCGGTCGCGATCACCGTCTTCCTACGCGGCTCATAGTCCTCTACCACGTCTGGGACATCCTGAGTCAGCATAATCGATGGCTCCAATGTATCGTCCGCCAGCGAATATCCCAACCAGCACACCCTGTAATGCTTCTCGACATGGTTCTTCGTGGGCGCCGAGTCATTACTCGGCGCCTGGGGCTTGTGATCCTCGTGATCGACAATTCGATCAACGATCTAGCGGCGCGCGTCGATGCATCAACTAAGGGTGGAGGAGCATCACGACGGAAGACCTCTGGCGATGAGCGCCGATTCTCGTAATCGGGCGCCTGTACAGTCGAATGATGAGCTGCGCCTACTCCGCGCTGAAGCCGAGGAGTCGAAGAATGCCCTACTTGATGCTTGCGAGATGGCTGAGAGAGCTCAAGATCGTGCGGATGCTGCGACTGAGGCTGCTGAGCGGACTCGACGTGAGCAGCTGGTACTGGTTGAGCGCCTACGTCATCTTGAGACGACTGCGTTCGGAGGACCCCAGCAGATCGAGTCTGCACGCGTTCGGGCAGGACTAGGTCCCAGTCGTCGACAGCGTCGTCTTCAAGGGATGTCGGACTTTGAGATGGCACAGAAGAGCGGGGAAGATTCGAAGGTAGATCCGCCGGAAGGTAAGCCTTGAGGCACCCGACGTTCTACGTCGGGTGCAAACGCATAGATATAGGTATATCTAGCGTGTAAGCGTCGCCATGCACCTTAACAACCCGAAATGGGATGGGTCATTATATCTTGGCGCTAACTTATTAGCGCCCAAAATACGCCACTGAAGTGTACGATAATCCACTTGTTGATAATAATACTCTGTCACCTTCTCGAAATGTCAACATATTCTTTCGACCTCTTCTGTCTGCATTCTCCTTTGCTTATCGACTGTCTCTTGTAATGCATCACGCACAAACGCGTGATTCCTTGTCGTAATAGCAAAAAATCGGTTACTGCAGCCGAACTTACAAGCGACGTATTCTCTTTTGAGTCAAAACTAGCAACGGGCGATGCGATTAAATTTATCGTGTCAGGAATCGATATGCCAGCAGGAGTTGAATCGACAGCAACCTTATTCTCATCGTGATCAATCATCAATAGTTTCGGCGCAATTTTAAAGGTAGATAATTCCTTACCAAGCTGTTAGACTGGGTGCTCTAAAGATGAAAAAGCAAGAAGCGCCGTAACGCGAGGATGCCTCGAGTTGTTCACGAAAAAGAGGGTCAACCCGGTTGACGCATGGACAGCATTGTTGATTGCAAACTTTGCAAGTGGAAGAAACGAACTCCATGACGAAAGCGATGTTTTATAACTGCGCAAGACATCTTCTAGAACTCTGTTCACGCACTCCTTTTGCCCATCCGTCTCTGGATGGGCCGCCGTAGACAAAAGCAACCGCGTGCTAATAGCTGGAATAATTCGACCCAGAAAGACGAAACGAAACGTGGGCCACGGCCGGATCAATAGAATCTGGCAAGTCATGATGGGCCTGAAGATAAGATCAGTGAAGATCTTCTCTGTCGTCATCGCCGTAATGTGAGCGAAGACTGGAGAAAAATGCATCATTTCGCTATATCGATGATACGCCCGTGCTATTATGTCTATCCGGTAGAATTCCAACGATAAAATTCATACTGACCGAGCGCCAGGCTTCCGTAGCAATAGGAAGCGGACGCAATGGGGCTTGTGAAGACGGGGCGGGCTTCACACGCTGACAGGTTTTACAGGAGCGCACCATTTCTGGATGTAATTATACATTCGCGGCCAGAAAAATACGCGAGAAATAGCTGCAAACGTCTTCTCGCGACCCAGGTGTCCGCCAGCTGGGCTGTCGTGAAATTCATGAACCAATCGGGCTCGAAGGTCGTCATCAGCAGGGATGACGACACGCGGGGAATCAAAGACGTCCATCGTGTACGTCAGCAACGGACCGTCAAGCGCGTAACGCTTGATGTTGTCGCGTGTTGGTTTCGTCAACTTCGCGAGTAATTTTTCGCTCGGGTCCCTGAGATAATTGATGATTCCTGCATAGAAGGAATCATTCGCGTAGGATTCAGCGATCTGAGTTCGTATCGATAGCACGAGTGTCGAACTCATCGCATTGATCCTTAACTTAATACAACACGCACAAATATCATCGTCGTCATCAACATACCCTATTTGATGACCTATGTCGCGCCGAGAATCGTAATCAGGACGACGAGATAGCGCGTCAGCGAGAATGTTATTCTTGCCAGGCTTGTAATGCACCACATAATTATACTCGGCAAAAATGACAACCACCGTGCCATACGATGGGACAAGTGAGGACTCTTGAAGGCGGTACGCAATGATGCGTGATCTGTGTAGATTGAAAATATCTATTCTCCGAGCAAATATACTCTAAACTTGATTAGCGCGTAGCGCATAGCCAAAAGTTCCTTGTCGTGTACCGGATAATTTTTCTCGGCAGGTTTCATCTGTCGTGATTGAAAACTCACGACGCGCTCTCGACCCTCGTCATCGAATTGCATGAGGGCACATCCTGCTCGAGTCAAATACAACGAGAAATGGCTTGGAATCATCAGGTAGCATCAGCACATGTGCTTCGGACAAGCCCTTATTCACGGAGTCGAAGTCAGATTGATGTTCTGCCGTCCATAACCATACTGCTTCTTTCTTGAGCAATGTCGATAATGTCTGAATTATCTCAGCATAGTTCTTCGTATACTTATGCAAGTAATCCGCCAGACCGAGCCATTGACGTAATTCAGTTTGGTTCCTGGGCGTTGGCCAGGAACAGATCGATGAGATCTTCTCAGGATCAGCGCGGACACCTTCCTTGCTGACGTAGCAACCGAGTACTAGGATTTAGGGAGCGCATAATACACATTTCTTCAAATTCGCATACAATTTATTCTCGCGCATAACTTGAAACACCTGCTTCAAGTGTCGAAGGTGTACCTCCGTAGCGCTGAGCTTTTGCTCAGCGCGGCTGTGAACAAAAATGTCGTCAAAGTAGCTCGGTGCAAAGTCGCGAAGTGGGCGAAGTACTTGTGTCACCATCCGATTGAACGTAGCTGGAGCATTCTTAAGACCTTGTGGCATGACTAACCACTCCCAAAGCATCCCGCTTGGGGTGCTGACCGCAGTGAACGGAATGTCACTGTCCCTCATGAGGATCTGATAGAAACCGTCTGTCAGATCTATGGCGCTGTAGATCTCGCTCCCGGACATGGTATTCAATAACATGTCTTTTCGAGGGATAGGCGTTTGAGCCGGGATCGTGGCGTCATTCAGCTTGTTGAAGGCGTGCACAATGCGCCAACCACCGGTGGCTTTCTTCACACAAAAAGTCGAACTCGAATGTGGCGAGATACTCTCGCGGACATGGCCAGCCTTGCGGCACCCTCGAAAAATTCATCAATAGCGATGACTTGATCACGCGGTAGCTGCCACTGCCGCGTCGCGCAATACTTCGATCCTAGCACGAGATTGTGGTGGAGTGGATTCTTAAACGACGTGAGAGAACCACAAACACACACAGCGCCGGACTGCCGACTTACGGAGGGGGTACCCCGATACCGTGTCGCGTCAACCTTGGGTCTCACCTTGTGTACCCGTCGGCTTGGCTGGTCTTGCTTCTCGTTAGACGCAGAAGACTTAAAGACTTGGTCTTTGTATAAGACTTGGACTTTGGTCCCCGAGTGGATATACTTCACTCGGTCCCAGGGTTTCTTGGTCTCAATCGACTGTGTCGAGAGCGATGCACCTGGTACTACGTACTTCTTTCGGTGTCTAACTGTTTCTTGGTCCTTGGACCCCTTTTTCTTGTTCCCCGTAGGGAAACCGCTTCCTGTAGCTGGTCGTAGAGTCTTGACACTTACTTGACACCTCAGGCCAACTATCCTGAGGTTCAACTTGCGTAGCTTGAGCCGTCTAACACCTGCTGACGTCGGGGGGGGGGACAAAGGATATCCCGCCCGGAAGAGGTGCAGCGACGGAGAAGCTTAGAAGGGGCGATTAAAGCTGCCACGTGTAATGCAAATTCGAGTGTGTTTATTTATCTTATTCTCTGTATGCTTTTCTTGCCAAACCCTAACCCTTCGCTCTGGATGGTACCACGTGTCAACTTGTGGAAGAAAAACTGGCTCTTTTAGGACATGGGACTTGTACCGGCTCTGCACTTTAAGGAAGCCTTGTACCTTCTATTTCCTAGGGCCCACCGGTCACCTGGGTCCACCTGTTGTCCGGGGTCCACCTGTTGTCTGGGGTCCACCGGTCACCTGGGGTCCACCGGTCACCTGGGTCCACCTGTCACCTGGGTCCACCAGTCGCCTGGGGTCCACCGGTCACCTGGGTCCACCTGTTGTCTGGGGTCCACTGGTCACCTGGGTCCACCTGTTTTCTGGGACCCACCTGTTAACTGGGGTCAACCTAAGCTGTCCTAGCAGCACTGGTCCTTTAGTCTGTAGTGTAGGACATCCTAGTACCTTCTCCGAACTCGGGACCTTAGACCAGTTCGGGGCCCTGGTCACTCCCTGTCACTCATTCAAGAGATTGGCGAGATCTTTCACGCCAGTTATTATAATAACTACGAAGGGCCCCCCATTTCTCTGGCACTTCTCCACAGCTGTCGCCTGCGCGCTGGTCTTCCGAACTGCGGCAAGACCCCGTGCATCCTTGTCCTGTCTCCTCAACATATAAGTAGGTGTTTATGTGCTTGACGATCCTCCGTATTCACCAACTCACCCAACCTTTATTCACCAGTGACCTCTTCCAGTTCTTTCTCTGACGAACCCCCAGCACCTGGCCGTTGGTCTACCCCTCCACTGCCTGGACCTGGCCCTGCGTTGGTTACTCCGACTGTAGACCTCGTCGGGGAGCCCCCCCCCGATTATGCGAGTGTCACCCGGGCGTGGGAAGCGATCCAGCTGGCGATGGAACGAGCCCAAGTTATGGAGACCTTGCTGACAATCATAGGGCCCTCCAGCAGGCCTATCAGGCTGAGCATCGCCGGGCCCAAGACTTGCAGAGCCGCGTGGACGAGGTCATTCGATTTGAAAAATTGATCTTCCCCGGATCGAAGCTCGAATTCGGAATCTCGTCCGCGATCATGAAACCGACCAACTAACTATTGCGGAGTACCGAGATGCGCTCGCCACCCGGAAGGTTTATTGCCTTAAGGTTGAAGCGTCTCGGTCCAAGATTCGGTACTGGAGGGGCCAGTATGAGGCCACTGTGTAATGGGTCTACCTATTACATAAGTAGTTATAGGATTAATACATAATTACATAAGTAGGCATAGGGCAGTATCCGATTAGCGGATACTGCGCGTCATTTTATTATTGGTTTATTATTGGGGTGCCATACTCAATAATTAGCCAATAATAAATTGACTTCCATATTGAGTGGTTCCCATGAGCTAGGGAACATATTCGCACTTACTGCGATTTAAAACTAAAACAAAAATAAAACAGAGTTATATTTACGAGTTAATTAAGAGCGCTTCCTCAACGCCCTTTTAGTGTAAGACGGTAACGGGTCCTTAGCCCGTTACACCTGGTAGCACTTGTTGTTCCTTCGTATTAACCAGATTCGAGATGAACATGTGCGAATCTTCGGTGGCTCCAGCGGTCTCGCTGGAGCATTCTGATTTTCCACATCTCACCTCGGTAGAGTGGCAGGCACTACATAGCCTCGCGGCGGTGTCTGGTGAAACTATTGTGACGTCGCTGCTGAGCACAGCGACGCCTGATGATCAACGTGCCGCCATCCAAGACTTTATGGTGCGCGAGCTCGCCGAAGCGAATCGGCGAGTATTGATTCCCTCGCGCACTTCGCACCGTGACGCTATCAAGATGGAGACGTCAACGTACTCCGGTGATGGTACGGATCGTCTCCCCCTCAATCGCTGGTTTCGCGAGGTGGATATTGCAATAGCGTCAAGATTAATTGACGCTCCGACGGCCAAGGTCAATTTCCTGTTGTCTCGTCTTGCCGGCAAAGCCAAGGAATGGGCTCTCGGAAAGCTCGTCGTAGATGAGTCGACGTTTCCTACGCTGGACGATATCCAGCGTGACTTACGACTGGCTTTCGAGCCTCCTCAAGATGAATCTTGCTTGCGTGCAGATTTCTTCTCACTCCGACAGGGCAAGCTGTCGATGCGTGACTACGTGCAGAAGACACGTCATCTTGCTTCGTGCATTACCACGCAGCCAATTGACATGGCTTCACAAGTCCATGTCTTTATTTTTGGTATGCAAGAGGACATGAAGCGTTACTGCCTCACACGTACTGAGCCAAAGTCCCTCGAGGAGGCATTTGCCCTCGCGCTTCGTGAGGATTACACTGTCGCGTCGTCGTACCTGCACGCAGCGTCACAACATTCCCGGACGCCTGGCCCAGAGCCAATGGAAATTAATGCAATTGAGTCCTCTCGTGGTCGCGGCAAATCATTAAGCCGCGACATTCGCAATCCTAACACGATGAAGTGTTTTCGCTGTGGTAAAACAGACCATCGTGCGGCTGTCTGTCGTGCACCTGCGCCGGAGACGCTGTGTCGTCGGTGGTCCCGCCAAAAAACGAGCGGTTCCAGTAGGCGTGGGGCGCCCTACTGGCATAAATGGAGCCCCGAGTACTCAGATGGCAGCTCGGGCTCCTAGCCCCAAAGTGATTCATACCCACTTCAATGCCACCACCATGCGCGATGATTCGAGACTGATTATTATCAGTCTCATCGTCGCTGGAGTGAAGCGACCACTTCGAGCGTTGTTGGATTCTGTCGCTTACAACAACTTCTTTCGTGCATCCTGTTTGTCCCTTCTCCCGTCGACTGTCACGGTTCGAGAAGGTCCAGGTGACATCGTTGTCAAACTTGCCGATGGACAACCAAAACGTGTCCCGCGTAAAACAGTGGTTTTACCGTACACTTTCGACGGTTTCCAGAGCAACGACGAATTTTTGGTGTACGAGATGAACTATGCATTTGATTGCATACTTGGGATACCGTGGCTGTCACGGTATCAGCCGAAGATAGATTGGCTATCTCGGTCCGTCAAACGACGAAGCGGTTATGATGTCAGTGAAGTGTTTACTCATTTGTTGATCGCGTCATCCGATTGGCCTCACGTCAGGGTCGTGAACGAACTCGCCACGACTAGTAGTCAACACAGAGATAGCGATGGCCCTCTGTGCGCAGTATGTTCCGTTACACTGACGGAGCCACAGAACGAAGCGGTCGAACAGGGGTTCCCGAATCACAACGAGGCGGTTGAACAGCGGTTACCGCACACACAGACATCAGTCGAACAGGGGTTCCCGATTCTCAACGAGGCGGTCGAGAAGGGGCTCCCGCATACAAGCACATCGGACGAGCAGAGGCTTCCGATCAATTTCGAGGCGGTCGAGCAGGGGTTCCCGCGTACAAGTACATCGGACGAACAGAGGCTCCCGATAAATATCGAGGCGGTCGAGCAGGGGCTCCCGCAAACAAGTGAAGCGGTCGAAGACGAGCTCCCGCTTTTGATTGACGAGAATGGGCGGACTACGAATCCGCATGAGACCGACGTGGTGGAGACAGAGCTCCCACGTCTAGAGGGGGGTACATCATCCTCTTGTGATAGCGACGTGCCAGTCTCGAGCAGGGGCTCGAGGCGCAAGAGAAAACGCAAGAAAGGAGCACGCCGATCACCGAGACGACGACATTCACGTCAAGATGCTGATGCATTTGATTCCGTAGTGACGGAATCCGTATGCGCGCTTGGATATGTAGAGGGGTCCCCACATCGTGGCCGCTACATTGAGGTAGCGAGTCCACCGTGCACTGCTGCATATATCACATCTCTGCCAGACCTTACATGGAAAGACTTCCTTCATGACCTCAAGGCCGGCGACATCGAGCAAGTGTGCATCGTTTCAGACACCGAAGCAGCCAGTGAAGACGTTCTGGAGGCTCGCCCGAAGAGCGCCGAGCCTAAATCAGCGCGCGAAGAGCGCTTCGCGGCACAGTCTTGGGATGCTCTTCGTGCTTCAGGCAACCCTGTATACGATATCGCCCGCGAGTACGCCGATGTTTTCCCGGAGAAAATTCCAGCTGAGCTTCCGGCGGATCGTGGTGTGCGGCACGAGATAGATCTCGTGCCAGGATCGAAATACTGCGTGACACGGCAGTGGCCGTTACCGCGCGACCAAGTCATCGCTATTGATGAATTTTTCGAGGGTCGCCGCAAGGCTGGCCATGTCCGCGAGAGTATCTCGCCACATTCGAGTCCGACTTTTTGTGTGAAGAAAGCCACCGGTGGTTGGCGCATTGTGCACGCCTTCAACAAGCTGAATGACGCCACGATCCCGGCTCAAACGCCTATCCCTCGAAAAGACATGTTATTGAATACCATGTCCGGGAGCGAGATCTACAGCGCCATAGATCTGACAGACGGTTTCTATCAGATCCTCATGAGGGACAGTGACATTCCGTTCACTGCGGTCAGCACCCCAAGCGGGATGCTTTGGGAGTGGTTAGTCATGCCACAAGGTCTTAAGAATGCTCCAGCTACGTTCAATCGGATGGTGACACAAGTACTTCGCCCACTTCGCGACTTTGCACCGAGCTACTTTGACGACATTTTTGTTCACAGCCGCGCTGAGCAAAAGCTCAGCGCTACGGAGGTACACCTTCGACACTTGAAGCAGGTGTTTCAAGTTATGCGCGAGAATAAATTGTATGCGAATTTGAAGAAATGTGTATTATGCGCTCCCTAAATCCTAGTACTCGGTTGCTACGTCAGCAAGGAAGGTGTCCGCGCTGATCCTGAGAAGATCTCATCGATCTGTTCCTGGCCAACGCCCAGGAACCAAACTGAATTACGTCAATGGCTCGGTCTGGCGGATTACTTGCATAAGTATACGAAGAACTATGCTGAGATAATTCAGACATTATCGACATTGCTCAAGAAAGAAGCAGTATGGTTATGGACGGCAGAACATCAATCTGACTTCGACTCCGTGAATAAGGGCTTGTCCGAAGTACATGTGCTGATGCTACCTGATGATTCCAAGCCATTTCTCGTTGTATTTGACTCGAGCAGGATGTGCCCTCATGCAATTCGATGACGAGGGTCGAGAGCGCGTCGTGAGTTTTCAATCACGACAGATGAAACCTGCCGAGAAAAGTCATCCGGTACACGACAAGGAACTTTTGGCTATGCGCTACGCGCTAATCAAGTTTAGAGTATATTTGCTCGGAGAATAGATATTTTCAATCTACACAGATCACGCATCATTGCGTACCGCCTTCAAGAGTCCTCACTTGTCCCATCGTATGGCACGGTGGTTGTCATTTTTGCCGAGTATAATTATGTGGTGCATTACAAGCCTGGCAAGAATAACATTCTCGCTGACGCGCTATCTCGTCGTCCTGATTACGATTCTCGGCGCGACATAGGTCATCAAATAGGGTATGTTGATGACGACGATGATATTTGTGCGTGTTGTATTGAGTTAAGGATCAATGCGATGAGTTCGACACTCGTGCTATCGATACGAACTCAGATCGCTGAATCCTACGCGAATGATTCCTTCTATGCAGGAATCATCAATTATCTCAGGGACCCGAGCGAAAAATTACTCGCGAAGTTGACGAAACCAACACGCGACAACATCAAGCGTTACGCGCTTGACGGTCCGTTGCTGACGTACACGATGGACGTCTTTGATTCCCCGCGTGTCGTCATCCCTGCTGATGACGACCTTCGAGCCCGATTGGTTCATGAATTTCACGACAGCCCAGCTGGCGGACACCTGGGTCGCGAGAAGACGTTTGCAGCTATTTCTCGCGTATTTTTCTGGCCGCGAATGTATAATTACATCCAGAAATGGTGCGCTCCTGTAAAACCTGTCAGCGTGTGAAGCCCGCCCCGTCTTCACAAGCCCCATTGCGTCCGCTTCCTATTGCTACGGAAGCCTGGCGCTCGGTCAGTATGAATTTTATCTTTGGAATTCTACCGGATAGACATAATAGCACGGGCGTATCATCGATATAGCGAAATGATGCATTTTTCTCCAGTCTTCGCTCACATTACGGCGATGACGACAGAGAAGATCTTCACTGATCTTATCTTCAGGCCCATCATGACTTGCCAGATTCTATTGATCAGGCCGTGGCCCACGTTTCGTTTCGTCTTTCTGGGTCGAATTATTCCAGCTATTAGCACGCGGTTGCTTTTGTCTACGGCGGCCCATCCAGAGACGGATGGGCAAAAGGAGTGCGTGAACAGAGTTCTAGAAGATGTCTTGCGCAGTTATAAAACATCGCTTTCGTCATGGAGTTCGTTTCTTCCACTTGCAAAGTTTGCAATCAACAATGCTGTCCATGCGTCAACCGGGTTGACCCTCTTTTTCGTGAACAACTCGAGGCATCCTCGCGTTACGGCGCTTCTTGCTTTTTCATCTTTAGAGCACCCAGTCTAAAAGCTTGGTAAGGAATTATCTACCTTTAAAATTGCGCCGAAACTATTGATGATTGATCACGATGAGAATAAGGTTGCTGTCGATTCAACTCCTGCTGGCATATCGATTCCTGACACGATAAATTTAATCGCATCGCCCGTTGCTAGTTTTGACTCAAAAGAGAATACGTCGCTTGTAAGTTCGGCTGCAGTAACCGATTTTTTGCTATTACGACAAGGAATCACGCGTTTGTGCGTGATGCATTACAAGAGACAGTCGATAAGCAAAGGAGAATGCAGACAGAAGAGGTCGAAAGAATATGTTGACATTTCGAGAAGGTGACAGAGTATTATTATCAACAAGTGGATTATCGTACACTTCAGTGGCGTATTTTGGGCGCTAATAAGTTAGCGCCAAGATATAATGACCCATCCCATTTCGGGTTGTTAAGGTGCATGGCGACGCTTACACGCTAGATATACCTATATCTATGCGTTTGCACCCGACGTAGAACGTCGGGTGCCTCAAGGCTTACCTTCCGGCGGATCTACCTTCGAATCTTCCCCGCTCTTCTGTGCCATCTCAAAGTCCGACATCCCTTGAAGACGACGCTGTCGACGACTGGGACCTAGTCCTGCCCGAACGCGTGCAGACTCGATCTGCTGGGGTCCTCCGAACGCAGTCGTCTCAAGATGACGTAGGCGCTCAACCAGTACCAGCTGCTCACGTCGAGTCCGCTCAGCAGCCTCAGTCGCAGCATCCGCACGATCTTGAGCTCTCTCAGCCATCTCGCAAGCATCAAGTAGGGCATTCTTCGACTCCTCGGCTTCAGCGCGGAGTAGGCGCAGCTCATCATTCGACTGTACAGGCGCCCGATTACGAGAATCGGCGCTCATCGCCAGAGGTCTTCCGTCGTGATGCTCCTCCACCCTTAGTTGATGCATCGACGCGCGCCGCTAGATCGTTGATCGAATTGTCGATCACGAGGATCACAAGCCCCAGGCGCCGAGTAATGACTCGGCGCCCACGAAGAACCATGTCGAGAAGCATTACAGGGTGTGCTGGTTGGGATATTCGCTGGCGGACGATACATGGGAGCCATCGAGTACGCTGTTCCAAGATGTACCAGACGTGGTCGAGGATTATGAGTTGCGTAGGAAGACGGCTATTGCGAGTGATGCTGCCGATTCCATCCCCAATATCGCGAGCCGTGATGCTCGCGAGCAACAGAACTTTGACGACGAGTCCCCGAGCGATTCCGAGATTTATTATGAGGCTTGAAAAAACTTGGATGGCTATAGCAAATCGAATTTGGCGCACGTGTGGATCGAACCAGCGGCATCACGATCAAGAACTCAGTGGTAAACCACTGCACCAACGGAATGATAGCGAATGAAGAGTTTCGTTATGAGTTCTCGCAATTCTGGATGATTAGCGCCGATATAATGGTATAGCGTCCGCGGGATCAAGTGTGCGTCCGTGACTCGAGGTGACTGCTCCCTGCAGATCGTACGGTTGATGCCGTCAGATATATCCTTGCGCGCGCGGCCAGGGTCATGCTGCTCAGTTGCGTGTCACTGAGCAGGTTTGAGGTTGTGTCGCTGCATCTTTGGTGAAAAGAATCATTTTCAAGTTATGTGCTTACGTTGTAGTAAGTACAACTTAAAGAGGAGGGTGATGTAATGAGTCTTCCTATTACATAAGTAGTTATAGGATAATACATAATTACATAAGTAGGCATAGGTCAGTATCCGATTAGCGGATACTGCGCGTCATTTTATTATTGGTTTATTATTGGGGTGCCAGACCCAATAATTAGCCAATAATAAATTGACTTCCATATTGAGTGGTTCCCATGAGCTAGGGAACATATTCGCACTTACTGCGAATTAAAACTAAAACAAAAATAAAACAGAGTTATATTTACGAGTTAATTAAGAGCGCTTCCTCAACGCCCTTTTAGTGTAAGACGGCAACGGGTCCTTAGCCCTTTACACACTGTGACGAGCTTCACACTCCAGATAGAAGAGCTGGAGGCCAAGTTGGATACCACCACGGCCGATCTTCGGTCCACAGTATCTCAAGTATCACTACTTCGAGATGAGCTGGCCCGCTCTAAAGCCCTCGTGAAACAAGTCGCCTGCCAACGGAACCAACTCCAGAAACAGCTGACCGTAGCTCGGAGCGCCGCGGATAAATCTGCCTCGCCTAAGACTAAGGTCCCAGGACCCTCAAGAGCTAAAAGATCTCGGTCTCCTGCTGCCGAAGTGCCAGCTCCTTCCACATCGAGGAAGCGTCGGACTACCCGTGCCCCAAGTTCCCCTGAAGACGAGTCCAGTAGCAGCGATGAGTCTCTACTAGCGGCTATGGCTCGGTCACGTGCCTCTCGTCGTCGTGGTAGCCCGGTGACTTCTGTGGGGAAACCCGCTCCAGAGGTGGTAGACTTATCTCGTAAAACGACATCCGGCCCTTCTTCGACGTCCGTGGGATTTACTGGGATACCCAAGTCCGGTTCTCTCCCAACATCAACGGAGTCCAAACCGGCGGGGTCTACTGGGAAATTAAAAGTCAAGCCTCTTCCCAACCCGGCGGGGTCCACTGGGAAACCAACGAAACCGGCGGGGTCCACTGGAAAACCAACGTCCAAGTCTCTTCCTAAACCGGCGGGGTCCACTGGGAAACCAACGTCCAAGTCTCTTCCTAAACCGGCGGGGTCCACTGGGAAACCAACGAAACCGGCGGGGTCCACTGGGAAACCAACGTCCAAGTCTCTTCCTAAACCGGCGGGGTCCACTGGGAAACCAACGAAACCGGCGGGGTCCACTGGGAAACCAACGAAACCGGCGGGGTCTACTGGGAAACCAACGAAACCAGCGGGGTCCACTAGGAAACCAACGTCCAAGCCTCTTCCTAAACCGGCGAGGTCCACTGGGAAACCAATGGCCAAGCCTCCTCCCGAAGTACAGACGTCACCTGCTGCTTCTTCCAGCTCGGAAAAGACGCCCACGCCTCATTCCGACCTGTTCATCCAGCTTTTCGGTCCTTCTGAGTCCGATACTGAGAGTCTCGACTCTGATGATCAAGGGGTGCCAGCATCCAAAGGTCCCGCTGGTTCCAACGCCTGGGGCCCATCCATTCCGGGATATGCCCAGCCAAGTGTGTTCAAGACCGAAGACGTTGCCCCATGGCCCGTCTCTATGGTGGGCCCCCTTGCGATCTCGCAATTAAGCGTGAAAGACCTGTGGTCCCGCATAACCCTTCCAGCTTCGTGGATGGGTCCGGGCCCCCCTTTAGACAAAAGATCCAAGGACCGCCTGGGCGAGACTAATAGTCTCCTAACGGAATCTCATCTCCGGCTGTTGATGAACTCGCGCCCATGGGAGAAGCAGACGATGTCTGAGTATCCTCTCTCATTCCCCGTAAACGGCTGGTTTGTTGGACTGGTGGAGCTCCACGATGCCTACGTAGACGCATCGCGCCAGAGTCTGTGGGAGGACCGGCACCGTCTTCATTTCTCCATAGCTCTTCGTGCCGGCAGTGCGTACATCTCCGCATTTACAACGCCAGGAAAAAACGACGGGCCAAGGCGACGCAGGCTTGGATGGGAGTGCTGAAGAAGGTCCTGCAAGGGATGGTAGCAGGTCACTGTGACTTGGACATCCTGCTGGACCCCTTCTTCCAGCCAGTTACCCCCACGCGTCAACTGTCTTACTGGACCCCAAGGGTCAACCAGGAGAGTTCTCAACCGGGGCTGACGGAGGCGCTGCAGGTGGTGGATGATGTCGAACCGCGGCGCATCTTTTACCACAAGAACATCCACGAGCATCCCGCTTTCGGGGTTTCCCGTCTCCATGGCAAGTTCTCTCCGCCCGACACCGCCTGAGGGTTATCACTAGCTTTAAGTGTATCCTTAATAAGCTGAGATAATGCCATTTCACCTCGAAATCCCTAGCACATTCTCAATCTTCCTCTTTGATGCCATATCTTAGGTAGTCCCTAGGTGTCCTCTACAGGTTAGCAATTGAATACGACCATACCGAGTTTTCCTTCCCATGCGCTTGTCAAGAATCATCTCCACTTCATACTCATTTTCTTCCAATTCTGCTCCTCATGGCTCTGCATCACCTCAAAACGATTCCGAGTGACTTGCCTGCGTTCGTAGTCCTCAAGTAGTCCACCGCAATTGAGGTCCACCTCGTCTACCCACGACGGATCGGAGTATCCTTTCCACTGCACCAGGTATTCACATTGAATACGACCATACCGAGTTTTCCTTCCCATGCGCTTGTCAAGAATCATCTCCACTTCATACTCATTTTCTTCCAATTCTGCATCCCAACTATTATCTGGTAACAGGGCTTCGTCAAAATCCACTCGATCTGTTTCGTCCACCACCAACATCGTATTCGGTCTGTCGGGATATTGCCGGACTAGCTTCAACTTCGAAAGGTGCACCAACGAGTAAATGCGATAATCTGTCCCACTGATATCCAGGCGAGCTGCATGGTCCCCCACCATTTCCCGTACTCGAAATGGCCCATGCCATAGGTGGGCCAATTTTCGGGCATAGCCTTCCTTGACCCGGTCTAGATACAACCACAATTGAGATTCTGCCTCAATCTTGCTATCCGCCATCTCTTCATTGTGGATCTCGGCTCGACTTTCCATTGCTGATCGCAATAATATGTTGACTTGTTCCCTTCCCCGGCGATACTGTCGCTGTACGCCATATCGCCACCGTCGGGGGTCACAGTCACGTCGCCTGGTACTACCCAGCGGTATAGTGGCCTCCAACGTGCTTCGTGCGTCCCAACCGTGCACCAGATAGAACGGAGTCTCCTATCGGACCCGGTCCTGTGCCGTGTTCAGCGCAAATGTGAGCCGTTCCGCATATGCATCCCAATCTTTCTGGTCCACCTCCTACACATACATCTTGATAGATCGGGTGATCGTCTGTACCATCCTTTCCGCAGTTCCATTGGCCTGCGGCCGGTAGGCCATGGTGACCCGCTGTTTTTGCCCAATCATGCGGTTGAAAGCGCGAAAGAAATCCGACATGAAACTTGGTTCCCTGTCGTGTCGGATCGCCTCACTGGCCCCAAACCTTCGAAATACACATTCTTCGTACCCTTCTGCCACGGTTTGGGCCGACCTCGACGAGCTGGCCTCAGCAATTACATAATTAGTAAACAGGTCCACCCATATCAACAGCTCCGTGTTTCCCTTGAACGACTTGGGCAACGATGGGATATGATCCATCGCGATGACCTGAAATTGGTAGGTTGCCCGAACATTCCCTGGGGTCTTCCCTCGCAAGGTGGGTCCACCTTTTCCGGTCTCGCAGTCGACACAAGTACCAACGAAGCGCTGTACACTTCGAAACACACCTCTCCAATGGAGATGTCTTCGTATTCGCTGGTACGTGCGGCCGATTCCTTGGTGTCCCCCTTCAAGACTCTTGTGGTAATGGTGCAGAAAATCTTGTTGTAGGCTTTCGGGTATCACTAGCCGGATCCACCCATCGCGATCCTCTTCAGCTGTACCCAGACCCGGGCAATACAACAGAAGTCCGTCATCATCCAAAGCGTAATTCGTCTCGATCTTGCCGCATGCCAACGCCACTTCTGAGGGTAAACTGCTCTACTCACCCCGTAAGTAGAGCTTGAAATCCCGTATCCACATTTCTTCGTCTTGGGCAGCCAGAATTCGCTCAATTAGTATCCGTTGCACCACCTCTTCTTTCACAACCTCTGTCGGCATCCTGGACCGGACCCGAGACCTCGTGACAGCTGTAATTCGCATTGCTGGGCTGGGATTCTTGGGTACCAAGAGTTCAGGCAGACGATTAATCTCTTCAAGGTCTTTCCACTCTTCCTCAGGTATTATTTCGACACCTTGTTGATGTTGCAGGGCCGCGTTAGCAAGACGGTCCGCACTCTGGTTCCATTCACGCTTCATGTGTAGAAACTCATGGGCTGACCAGGAAAGAAGCAGGTACAGGGCCTTCAACCTTCGTACCGTGGGACCTGGTGCTTTGCATTCAATTTTCCCTCGCATCTGACGGATTACCAGATTGGAATCACCGCACACCACCAGACATCTACGATCCAATTTCTCCAGTAGGCTAAAACATAACAATAGGCCTTCATACTCTGCTTCGTTTACCGTTGCCTCCGTTAAATATCTTGATGCTGCTGCAATCACGGTCCACCCTGGGAGTTTCCATACGATAGCACTGCAGGCTCCGCCCCCACTTTTAACTCGTGCAGACCCATCGAAACTGACCACGTACAAGACTTCCTCGGGTTCGACTGTAGGAGGAACCACCGTGATAGCTTGGCGCATAAGACGCGCTACGTCTTATTGTAATTCGAACGCAAGATCTTGGGGGCAATTGAAGATAGAATAGAGTCCACATTTTCGCGAGGCGTAATGCTTGCCGCTAATGTCCCCAGCATTTCATCTTCGCCACGCTTACACTTGGCCACTTCTAACGTCCATTGGGACAGGAGCGCAGCCCAATTTCCAAGGCGACCTTGTAGACCAGGTGACCGGACTAACCACGCCAGTGTTGAGTGTCGGGTCAAGACCTTAACAGTTCGGGTGACCAGCGACGTGTAACAAAGGTCTAGTATCCGCAATAGCTCCAACACTTCCTTGTCCACCAGCCCATAGTTGATCTCGTTTAACTTCAAAGTCCGACTCGTGAAAGTGACCGGCATATACACCCCCTCATACTCCTGCAACAGGGATGCCGAGATGGCCCACTCACTGGCATAGACGATAATGACAGGTTCCCGGTCTGGATCAAAATGGCGGAGGATTGGGGCGGTGGCTATCTTATTCTTCAATATCGCAAAGGCCACCTGCACCCGAGTCCATCGGTCTTCCTCCTGGTCACTCCTCTGGGTGTCCTCAGTCTCACTCATCCGGCGTCGTAACACGTGATAATCCACTTCTCTTAGCTCGTACAATATGGACGCATAAATCGCGTAGTCTTCTAGAAACCGGCTATAGTAATTGAGCCTTCCAAGAAATGACTGCATGGCTTTTAGGGTGGTGGGCAGCGGTAAGTCCACCAATGACTGAAGATCCTTAGGGTGGTCCCTTAACCCCTCCGCGGATACTGGATGCCCAAGATAATCAACTTTTTACATCCCCATGAACTTTTGACCGCGCTGATCGATAAAATTCCCAATATCACAAACCTTCAATAGTCTTTCCACTTCTAAGCATAGGTCACCCCATGATCTAGAGGTTACCAAAATATCATCGATATAAGACCGGCGTCCTAATATGGACTCCCCGTGGTCCGCTTCAGGTTGACCTATTTCGAACAGGTCAACCTGTTTCTCAGCGTTGGGCTTCGAGGAAATCGTTAAAAATCCATGTAAAGCGTTATCCAACAATCTCTGATAGATCTGCGGTGCATTCTTCATTCTAAACGGCATTCGTCTTCACTCAAACAATCCAAGCGGGGTCACAAACGCCGAGATTAAACGAGCTCGTTCAGTCATGCTGACCACCCAAAACCGCTAGCCATATCCAGTAAGCAGTACCACAAGGCCTTATCTAGGTCTTCCAGCAGCTCATTCACGAGAGGCATAGGGTACACCATAAGCCGCGTTAAGTCATTCACCATCCGGTAGTCAATGCACAGCCTTATATCCACCCCATTCTTCTTGACAATAATTACAATTGGACTGGCCCATGAGGAGGTGAAATGCTGGATTATCTTGGAGGACAAGAGGCCTTTTATCAGGTCTGCCAGCTTCTCCCTAAATTGAAGGGCCACATTCCGTACCCGTTGTGCGATTGGCCGTGCGTTCCCAACATCAATGTCGCACACTGCTCCTCGAGCCGCCGGGGGTAATGCGCTACCTTTTCCCATCAGCAAATGTCGTTTTCTCCATATAATCTGGCGGAGGCGGTCTACCTCCTCCTTTGGGGTATCACCGGGGTCGGGGATCTGGATGTCTTCCAACATAACTTCGTTTGTAGATGGGGTGACCTCAGGGATAACAGACCAATTTTTGTCGATATCCTCGGCACATAAATCTCCACTCTCATGAACACAGATTTGGTCATCGGAAGTATCTACTTCAGCCTTGATGACCGGTGGACTCCCCTCTGAGTGGACCGGTGTACCCTCCTCTGGGTGGACCGGTGGACCCTCCTCTGGGTGGACCTGTGGACCCCCCTCTGGGTGGACCTGTGGACCCCCCTCTAGGTGGACCCTCTACATATCGGTCCTATCCTTAGATGAGACTTCCTTGCCCACGCTCATCAGATCCCAAAAAGACGGTGTCACTACCGTAATTATCCGCTTCATCGAGATCTCCTTCGACATACTTGAGCGTGAAGATGATCCTAGTCATGCGCCGAATCCGTATCCTGAACGTGGTACTGCGGATGCCCCACCAGCGTTACGCGTCCCGTCTGACGTATCGTCAAAGGTGACTGTCACTAGACGAGAAACAACAACGGACCGTTAAACAAGAAGAGGGCGCAAAACGACGGTCTTAGAATATGGCTAGAATCCAAGGCCAATAACGGTATGGCTTCTAGCCACTATCTGTAGAAGAGCGACTCAAGGAGGGGGCTGGTCAGCTCCTATCAGGCTGGGCTATTGATCTCGAGTCCACTTTGCCTGAGGATGTCGCTACGTGAACGGCTCTTCGACAACAATTCTGGAACTCCACACCACCACGCAAAGCCAATACTTGGAATGCCTCATTAGGCAAGCACGTGGTGCACCATTCCCTTCCATAAAGAGCGTTTCCATCCTTTTATTCGCGGGAGAAACCGAGGAGTAAGAGGATAAGGCTTTTAGCCGTTGGGCACACTATGTGCGACGCTTGAGTAGCATGTGGGCTCGACAGCAAGTACCGACGTGACAAACGTTCGCCTCAATGCGTTATAAATACGCCTATTTATAGGCAGGTCGGTCGGCCTTCCCGTCGTGCTCAACGCGCCGATGACATAGGGCGCGGTTGCGTTACCGTCTGTGCATGACTAAGGACCTGGAGTTCCAAAGCCTCTTCCGTTCTAGCAGTTCACGATTCGACTGCCGGATCTCATTCGCGGTCTTCTTCGCCTGTGCATCAGCTCAAGAGAAGCCTCATCTTCCAGATGAGCATCGGCAGTCTTGTTTACAGCCTGACCAACATCTTCCTAACCAACCAGAACGCCAGCATTTACATCACGAGGGCCCGCCACCGCTTGTGGATGCGGAAGGACAGGTACGCTGGATTGTAGATCGCATTGTGGGTCACGAGGACCCTCCCCGAGCAGTGCTACAGTTATATCATGAGAAGCGCGCGGTTCAATCCGCGCTCAGGTACTGTGTACGCTGGGCTGGATTTACACTCAATCAGGACACATGGGAACCACGTTTCTCTCTTCTTCGCGATTCCATATGTTGTTCATTTATACACGACCACGAAGTCGGGCTACATCGATGCGAGAAAAAATAAATGTTCTCACGAAGAGCGAGAACGGTGGGGCGAATCACGCCGTCGAGAACGAGAATGATGTCGCTAACGAAAGCGTCGTGGTGAATATATATCACCACGACCACGAGACGAAAACCTCGCATCAGGACGGGCAGACGAGCGTGTCGCTGCCCTGCACTGGTCATTAAGAGGAGATTGATTTCTCTATGGCGAGTGGTGTTGCCAGCGATCTGCACTACGAATAATGCGGTTCCACGCTCGCTCAGACTGCGCTCATACTTCGCTATCCAACTTCGTTCGCGTTCGCTGAGTAAGCATAGTGTCGCCATTCGTCACGAGTTAAACATGGCATTGAGTCACAAGATTGGACACCTTCGTTGACATGAGCATATACGATTTGGTCCTAATTTCAAGCATTCTCACACATAGCGCACCGATGAAGTGATCTTTGGTGAAGTGCTTTGCGAAAATGTAAGGAACTCAGGGGCCAGTCGGATGGAAGGACCAAAGGACCGCTCACCTGGTAAGGGAGCCGGAGAGAAAAGGGACCACGGGGGTAAGCGACCTCTGGCTGGGAATAATTCGATGGACCGGGGAGATCATTATCAAAGTACCAATAAAATGGTACTGAAAGAAGTCGACCCGGTCCTTCATCCGAAGGCCCGGTCCAACATTGGAAGACTCGGTCCCTCAGTGGTACACCTCGGTCTCTCATCGGTAGACTTCGGTCCCTCATCGGTAGACTTTGGTCCCTCATCAGTAGAAATGGGTCCCTCATCAGTAGAAATGGGTCCCTCATCAGTAGTCCTGTGTCCCTCGAGGTTCATCCACTCCTGACCAGTCAACACAAGGATCAGACAAGTAGACACAAGGAATCAGGGCTTTAGGCAAGGATAGAGTAAAGGAGTTAAAGGATAGTAATATATGTAAAACTACTCAATTTGCGATCTAGGTGACACAACTTCGTCGCGCTTAAAGAAACTCGAGTCTGACCCCACGCCTGTTCTGAAAAATAATATATTCCCCCCCCATTGAAGACATTCGTGTGGTTACACTCAAGTGCGAGCTATATCCCACGTGGCACGACTTCGTCGCGCTATAAGTAACTTGTTTTAATCGACCCACCTGTTCCGGGGAAGAAATATATTTTGCCCCCCCCCCCGTTGAAAACAGTCGTGTGGTTAGACTCAAGTGCGAATAGAACCCCAGGATATATTTGGCCTATGATTTCGTTCTAGTAGCAACCCCCCCCAGAAACTCGCTATCGGAAGCGGTCTCCCTCACCTCACGGTACGGGGGAAAAGTAAAGGTCAGGTGGTTAACACCCCTGAGACTACCAAGGAAAAGGACAGGGACGACAAGCTCCCTGAAAATTTGGTTCTAATCCCGATCTCGACTAGGTCGATCGAGTGGCCACCTAGTGGTCCACCAAGCGAAGCATGTCCACTCAAGATCCCCCAGGCCTACCTCTTTCAAGGCAGACATCTACATCCTCACCAAGTCTTCCAAAGAGTGCAACCCGCCACACAAGGTGAGAGAGGGTCCATACGCGGCATCGGGGTACCTTCCTCCGACTGTCGGCAGTCCGGCACAGTGAGTGGATTGAAGTCATATCATGCAATTTATGGCATCCTCTCCACCATACGCATCGTCAGGCAATCATCATCATCACTGAGAGCTTGCGGGCAAGTCGGAGGCACATAGCCTCGGCGGTAAGACCGATCTGTAGTGTCACTGCAAGGTGCAGGCATACTGCGTTTAGACAGGTCCATGCCGCCTTTACGCCGCCTCATCATCAGTGACGTTGTGATATCGCTCCGGACTGTATCAGCTAGACTACGATCACGAAATGACCCCATCTCATCCTGTGCTGGACTTGCCGTTCGTAAACATGACGATCGAGCATCAGTGTGAAAACAATGAGAGTAAGTCTGTCATTTCTTTGGCGACAAAGAGTTATTAAGATTCGACCTTGTGCTACAGCTTGCAAATTTTCTTGAGTTCGTAGTCGACTCGTGTGGTTTCATCATACTTGTTATCTTTTGATGCTGAGATTATAGTCCGATAGATGTATGTATAAGAAGACGCAAGCACTGATGATCAGACATCGTTTTGATCTGACAGTACAAGCTCTTATGCAGGGAATGGCTGCGGTGAATGTTGTGCCTTATACTTACACGAAACGCTTCATTGTTTGCTTGTGTTTATGATCCAATATTTGAAAGTATCATTTTGTCATATGACTATATCCTCAATGTTCGTAGGAGCTGCTGACACGTAGGAGGCCACACTTGAGGTCGCCCTGACTGAAGCAGTTTGACTGAGATCAAGTCACACGAAAAATCACTCAACAAGCGCATGTATTGCAGTGGAGACATGCTAGGCCATCGTAACGTTATAAGGCAGTGAGGGAAACGTCCGTACCCAGTGCGTTGGCCTCGCAACCACTCGGGTAGCATCAGTTTGGCATTCTTAGCTACGGGGCTCTAAGACGGGGCTGCGTTCCAGAGAACCGACCAGTTTTGGCGCTGTGTCGAAGTGATAAACCATACTTTTAGTCTTCATGAGTACCGGCGTTATGCCTATATTTGTCTTGCACCTCACATTAAAGTGCAAGGTGGTATTCACGTCCAAAGAATCTGGCATGGGCTACACCGGGTTTCAAAACTTACTAGCGGTTAAATTTGCTTTATGGCTAAACAATAGGAATGCTGAACAAGATGATTCTACGATTGCACTTCTCTTATCGTTGACACTTTTGAGGTTGCTTCAATTTGCAACTTTTCCGTTACCTAGCTACATGAAAGGTCTCCTATAACATGTGCTGTTGGACCAGGTTAGTCTCCATTGTCTATAATATTGACTATGAATGGAATCCAAGTCACAAGGGTGCCTTCGTAGATACCAGATTCTAAATCGACAAAAAGTGGTGTAAGGGGTGCATTGAATGCAAATTATACGTCTTAGTAACACAAGGAAAGCTGTAGACGGAATGAAACAGTAAGCACGACGTGCGTAGGGACCTTCATCTCGTGCAATTTTGCTAGTAGCAAACGTTCTCGCGTTTCTTTCATCTTTAGTTGCGGCGAAGACGAGGAGCACTCAAGGTACTAATCGTGAGGGCTTCAATCTCTGGCGCATCAGTCTCAGGCGCATCGGTCTCAGGCGCGTCGGAATCAGGCGCATCGGTCTCACTAGCGACAGTAGCAAGGTCTTTCGTGTTTGTGGAAGCTAAAGGGCCCTCGCTTGACTCTCTATTGTATGGGGTCTCGCTTCTTGCGGACGCATCCTCTGAATCTGGGAATTCAGCCTTCGGATCGGAAGTCATTTCATACGTTATAGCGCCAGCATCTACAATGCGCTGTGTTTCTTTGAATTCTCCCTCGATGACTGACTGCGTCTCAGGCTTAGACGTAGCGTATAACGTCGGAATTTCAGTAGGCGATTCGGTTTCAATCGTAAGCGGAAGAGAATTTGTACCTGACTCCGTCGACGTCGGCGGTACCGTCATTAGAGTTTGAGCTATGAACGTCAAGTGTAGGCGGTGCCGTCACCGGAACTTCAATTTGCAAAGTTGGTTGGCCAGTGTTCTCTGGGGGAGTATACGTTGTGTCTTCAGATTTAACAGGTGAGAGTTTATGACTAGGCGTGTCGGGAGTAATCATACAATTATCAGCTATAGAGGAGGCTGTCGGTGTGTCCGCCTTGGACCCGGTCGTCGGGCATTCAGTGTTGGGGACACATCCATGCATCCTTTCAGTCAAGAATACACAGGTCGATCCGTAGATAAGGTCATTGTGCGGACCAGGGCAATTTCCAAACTCTCCAGTACAGATCGGACCGTGAGTGCAGTAGTATCCTTCTCGTCCGACAACGGACAGTGGGTACCAGCCATTGCTGCCATCGCACGAATCAGGCATCTCGGCATCCTGCTTGCAGGCTCCGTGTTCAGTAGAAATAGCTTTGATGATCCTGGAAGAATTAGCGCTGTTGCGAGAAATCACGTTGCTCGATGTGGCGCGCACGGCAGTCGTGGAGCTGTAGTTGGCGAGTACTGGTGCCACGGCAATGGCGACAAGAATTAGTGATACGTTGAGGTTGACCATGAGTGCTCAGAAAAACAGAAAGCTAAGGTTGGCTGAAGAAGTCGCTTTTGCAAAAGGAGGGAGGCGAATGGAAAAGTGAGAATGAAGATAGTCTCAGCAAGCAAGACATGCTCAAATTTGTGCAACAACATCCGATTGAAAAACGGCTATTGGAGAATTTGGACAACATGCTTCGGTGTTCTTTTGCGATAGCGTGGTTCAGTAACGTCCTCTGAGCGTGGTCGATCTCGCTACGTGCATGGACAAAGGCTCGAAACGGCTGAGCACGCGATGAATTCGTCCGCCCCTTTCGCATACTTTTTTGCGGATGAATTTAAGGCGGTTGTCACTTTTGACTGAACGTCCAACAAAGCGGACATTATTTTTAAAGTTGCAGGTGCGATCATGCAACGGACACCCGTCATTGCCGATTTGTAATCGATATCGAATAAAGTAATAGGGTCGTTAAAGTTGCTTGAGCTCGGGATATCACTTTAGTTGCGCTAAGGAAAAACTGTAGTTTTAGGCCTACCGTTATTATGGTAAATTTACGTTTCCCCCGGTCTTTTCTTGATAATTTTTGGGGTGATATTCTCAATAGCACTAAAAAGTGGCGTAGGCAACAGTTCTACAATAAAGATGTGAAGTACATTAAAAAAAGATGTCGATATTGTCGAAAAACATCCGGATATTTTCATTTTTTGCAATGGAGAATGTCCTGGGCGACTTGGACGGCAAAACGGACGTCTTACGCTTTGTCGTGGGCTTTTTGTGCTTCCGTGACTGGCAATCTCTATCCTCATGCAGTCGCTCACTCGCCAACTCGGATCTACGCCGCTTTGTTCTGTCCCAAGGGGTTCTTCGTGTGCCTCCGCCACCATTAGCTAAGGGTTTAAACTGCAGTTTAGAGAAATTACCAACCGCCAGTTATTATGCGGATACCTTTTTGCATTATATGAAACCTACACTACTTAATTGTATTACGACCATCAAAGTACCACGTACAGGCATGCATTTACTTAATCTGTTGCGTGGTTTACCTGCTTTACGGTCACTTCAGTTCTGGGATTATCCCTATTGGACTCCAACGGATAATGAACCCGAGCCAGATGAATACGTCATCAATGTTGCTGCTGTGCTTCAATTGTTGCCCAAGCTTGAAGAATTGAATGTCTCAGATGCAGATATTACGCTATCCGAGCTGCAACATGTACCGAGTAACGAGATTCAGTCAAGAAAGTGGTACTTACGGATATTAGATTTGGGAGAGACGGATGTGGTACATTTGGCTCCACTTGCAATGCTGCCTCATCTGCAGTCATTGAGTGTGAGACGTACTAATGTGGCTACACTTTCAGGCCTTGAAGCATTGCCAGAGTTGCAAGTGCTGGACGTGTCTGAGACAAGAGTTGTGGATTTTAGTGCAATGAAGACATTATCACGATTGGAGACACTGGATATAAGCAAAAACTGGATAACGACGGATCTGAATGTCCTGCAGCATTTGACAGCGTTGCGTTCACTTAAGGCGACGAACATTGGCGCATCCGATTTGTTGGAGTTAAAGTTAAAGTGCCCAGAACTCGAAATTTTGCACTTGCAAAACACGAGACTAACGGATCTTGAGTTTGCGACCAATTTACCGAATCTCACGTACTTGGATATTCGCTGGACACATGTTGGAAATCGACAGCCGTTAGCTGCGCTGATATCACTGGAGCAGCTGCTATTGGACACACGTGAGAGAGGTGTACCAGCGGACGACACGCTAGAGGTTCCAGTGCTAGAACCATCAGTGAATTACGAGTGGTTGGGGCATTTGCACAAACTAAAAAAATTGAGAATGTACAAGCATAACTATCAGGACGATATTTCTGACATCGTACAAGAAGATGTTGAAGAGAGAGGAACGACCGTCGTCTCTACGCGAGGACATACGATTCCCATGGAGCACCGGGTTCCTAGTTCATTCCTCAAGTGTGTGAGTAGACAAGGCGAAGTAAGATCGCTGGAGTTGCCACCGCTCACAAACTACGCGCCTCTAATCTTGTTGTCGTCGACATTGCACCACCTGCGACTGCAACAGTGGTGTGCGGAAGACTTGGCTCAAATTGTGGCACTGGGAGAAATGCCGGCACTTACGAGGTTATCCATGTCACTGCCTCCTACGGCGCAGGTCATGGATCTTCTCCCTCTTGAGGGTTTCATACAGTTGACGCAACTCGAGCTGCTAGACGTACTTTTTGAAGATCTGTCTCCTTTGGGTACACTTGTAAACTTAAAAAAGTTAGTGCTGTCCCTTCCTGATCGTAAGAAGCGGCAGATAGCGCGTCGACACAAGGATCATCAGACGAGCTTCGAGTGTCTCTTGCAGCTCACAGAACTGGAAGAACTCTCGCTAGCTGGTCGAGTGGACTTTAAGGACGCTGCACCGCTTTCAGGAATGCACAAGATGCGGCGTTTATGGCTGAATGCGACCAAGGTTGAAGACGCGACTCCTTTGGCCACCTTGACGCGTCTCGAAATGTTAGACCTCGGACTCACACCTTTGACGACATTGGAGGGTATTCCAAAGTTGATGGAGCTACAATCGATTTGGATTCCTCAAGCCGTCGACTGCAAAGTACTTCGAGATTTGACCAATTTTCCACGAGTGCACTCTATTTGGCACCCGGATGATTACAACTGCCTTTGGACGGATCACAAGTTTTGAGCGCGGGTATCAGCTCAGTCATGTTCGAATGCACAGTAGCTCTGGTGCGACTTTGTTTTGTTCGGGTTCGTGTTTAGGCAACAACGACTGTGGCTATCTTTTCAGTTGCTTCCTGAAGATGGTGACTCAGTCACCCGAAGTGACCAACTTTGCCTGGTCTACGTGAACTACAAGTTTACTTAAGCGCTTGAGAGTATCGTGATAGAATCACTCGTGGCCAGTGGCATATTGTAGCGCTATCCGTAAGCACCTATCGTTTAAACACACTTGTTCGCAATCTATCAATGGTTTCGGATGGCATTCACTTTGTTCGGTGTCGATCGACCAGCATCACTTGCCATTTTCCTCGCCGCAGCAGCCACGAGCAACTCCGGTGCGTAAAGCACTGAGTTGTGATAGCAGATCCGCTCAACGTCATGATGATGGATGCAGCGAAGCACCGCCTTTGTATCCCGATTTCAGGCCCGCCACAATGCACGTGAGTACATAAGCGTACCAAGACTACCCCGTCGATTATCAGAGCCCCTCGTTTGGTTTCTAGGGTGGAGACGCACTATCAAAGATTTACATCCGAATTTCTTGTGATGGGATTGTCATTTTTTGATCGAGTCTTGTCGGCCGAGCCATCTCCAATGCGTCACCCAGGCATTCAAATTGGAGTTGGCAACATCCAAACAACACTGCGTTTCTTTTTGTCGGCATTGCTGGCTCATGGTGGTGTGTAAAGCCTTGTGCGAGCAGAAGATCAATGAGAATTCCAAGTCTATTGGCACTTTATTTGGCTAGTTTTGCTTGTGTTGGACTCGGACTTTGACGCGATCTGTGACTCCGTCATTGACAACTACTTGATGCTGCTCACGAGAGCTGGAAAGTTCCGTCTACGATGCGTGACTATCTTATCGACACTCACATGTCACAGAAATGTTAACAGCCTTGACAAATGCTACGACAAGGTGCATGTTGCTATTGTCTTGAATCATGCGTCGCGTCTTCTTTTGAAAACCCCATGTACTTGCTGCAGACGATAATTACTTCGTGCTATGCTACGCCCTAAAAGGAGATGCCATTTGAAATTGTTGCACCTTTCTGTGACAATGTTGTACATTTCGGTGGTATGTTCAGGTTTGCAGTATGGCTACATTTCATATGGCAAACAATACAATCAAAACGGTAAAAGTAAAGTTAAATTTGTTGAAAATTTCAATTCTTTTTAGTAAAAAACTCCCCGCTTTTAATTTTATAAATATCCATAAATCCATTATCTGCCACGTCGTTCATAATAATCGAGATGAAGTTCTGGCTTTATTCAAGTGCAAGTCTAGTTGCATGTATAGGGCTTCTCTACTATACGTATATTACAAGGCAGCATTTTTATCCATCGGTTATCTATCTTGTAACCTCGAAGATCAGTGTCTTAATACTGGGCAATGCCGGTCTCGTACTTACGACACTTTTTGGTCGATTGTTAAAATTCGTTTTTTTCGGTACCCTCCGAGATGCAGAAGTCGAGGTAAAAAAACTTTGGATTTTAGCTCGTATAATATCTGATTGGATATTATGTCGAGGCAAAAAAAACCTGGATTTTATCTCGTATAATATCTGATTGGATATTATTATTTGTAGTTATTGCACGAAAATGTGCGCTATGCTGTGACGGAGACGTGTCTAGCTCTTACGGTCTTTCGCGATGAGATCTCGTTCCATGTGATGGTATTGTTTACGGCACTGGTGTTTCTCAAGATATTTCATTGGCTCGCTCAATCCAGAATTGAGTTTGTACGTAATCGAGTTTATTATCCTGATAATTTTATTTGGATTCTTGGTTATTTTATGACGGATTTTTGTTGTGGTAGATTGAACAAACGGATATTTTATCGAGACTTACGCATGTGCGACTTGTGGGACTTATGGCATTGCTTTCAGCTGTAGACTTGGGTTTTGTAGTGTGGTGCTCGCTGAAAGTCATGGAGACTGGGCCTTCGGTCTGTATCCTTTTTGGATTTGAGGTGAGGCAGCAAAATAGTGTGGAGGAATATGTTACGACTTGATCTGACAGTCTTTTTTGCTTTTTTATGTGTAGTTTTTGATCTTACTGGTGACGATTGCAGCTACTTTTCTACGCTATGTGCTGTACGTGGTGGACTCCCGGATGGACGGCACCTGGACCAACAAGTTTACATACCTCTTTTATTTAGAGCTCGTGTCTGAGATTACCAAGCTCGTTGTATACTTGGTACGACCGTTGTTTCTGAGATTGTGTAACTTTTGCTGCTACTTGTGGCTGAATACTCATTGTGGATATGCGTATGTATTGTTGCTATCGACGTACGTAGATTTTCTTCATGCTCATTTTCACGTACTATGGTATGCCGCTACACATTGTGCGTGACCTCTGGGTTTCCATCAAGAATTTGCAGCGACGCATTGCGTCTTATTTCCGCTACAGAAAAATTACTGCGAATCTGAATGAGCGCTTTCCAAATCCGACGGAGGAGGAACTTCAGGAAACGGATAGGACGTGCATCATATGTCGTGAAGAAATGATTCCTGATGCATGCAAGAAGTTACCATGCTCGCACATTTTTCATGTCGACTGTCTCAAAATGTGGGTGCAACGCCAGCAGACATGCCCTACGTGCCGCTCCAATATTCCGACGGAGTCGCGTCAGCCCACCCCTACCGTTCCTGGAGGACCAGCAGCTCATGCTGGAAGACCTGCAGCTGGACCAGCAGCACCAGCAGGAGCTGAGGGCCAACCGCGTGCTGCGCCGGCTGCTCCTCGCTTCCGTTTTGGGGTAGCCTTTGAACGTGTAGTTCCTCCACCAAATGAACACGGCGCTTCTGATGCGGCAACGCCTGCACGAACTGCTCAAGCCGCGACGCCTCCAGCTCCTGATGGCATTCCTGCTGCTGCTCCTGGTTATCCATTTGCTCCTGGTTATCCAAATCCGTACATGTCACCAATGATGTTTGGTCCTGGAATGGGGCTGCCTTATGGTTATGGGGTGCCAGGACCGTACGGCATGATGCTGGGCATGCCTCCGGTCGGCCAAATGCCACCGCAGTCGCAGCAAGGTATGCAACAGCCAGCCATGGATTCAGACAGCATTCGACGCCATATTGACTTCCTGCATGCCCAACTGGCGGTACTGCAAGCATCAGCGGCACAGTTTAGTGCTCCTCTTCAGACTCACACGGTGCCGCAACAACCGGTCGTAGCGCCCTCCGTACAAACAGTTCAGCCGCAAAGGAGCGTTCCAGCCCAAGCAGCTTCAACATCGGCTGCAGTGCATTCGTCAACGATGGCAGATGGAGCCACTGCAGACACAGGACGCTTGGAAGAGGAGCTAGAAGACAAACGTCCGATCCCTTTGTCAAGTCAGCAACAAGGAACTCTTCCGTCAACTGCTGCTACACCTTCGCTTCCTATGGAGTCAACGATACCATCAGCTTCACAGACTGAGGCGGAGCGACGCAGAGACGAATTGCGTCACCGTTACAACCGAATCTACGGTAGCTCTTCGAGCTCATCTGCCATTGACAACGAAGAGAAGAAGACTGACTGATCAAAAACACTTGACACGTATCGTTTGGTAATATAAGACCTGGCAACTGATTAATCGAACATTGTGAGATGACTGTTAAGCTGCCGAGTAATCTTACGAGTTTTGCATAATGGTCGTAATCTGCAAACCATGTTAATAGTTATTGAAGACGCTTAGAATATATGGTTTGTAAGATCATGATTGACGTTAGAACTATTCTACTATCCCCAGCATGCTCTCGACTCCATGGAGCAAATTGTATTAGTAAACCGACGTCCCGCATTTTCAAACAGGTGCATACATACGAGTGAAACCTATCACTTGAATGTCAACAGTTGGGCGGTTAATGCATTAAAAAGCACCATCTTTCGATTCGAATCGAATCTAGTCGTACCGGATCAGCGTAATGTCGATCGATCATGTCGATTCAGTCATAGCAACAAGGTTTCAGTATTCAACTGTGACCTGCAAGTTTTACAAATATCCCTTTACAGTTGTGTAACGACGTGAAAGTTAGATACGAAGCTCGACATCCTTATGACAGCCACATCGTTACGATACGACCATTCAATGGCTGCACGGGGCGTGCATTCTTACCGTCATCCGTGGTGTTGAGCTGACGCAAATGAAATTGTAGGCGGGATAAGTCACTTGTCGTCACGTCCACGGGTCTCTTCACTACCCACCAATTCACAATCTCGTCGCATGCAGGCGTCGTTAAACTGCCTGCGTAATTGAATACGCCCTGCATATCCGCCACCTTGTTTATGAGGTTGGCATAAGGCGCCAATGAGGTCGATACCGTCACATTTGCACTCACTTGATCCATTGCATTTAAGACAGAGACAACCCAGGGATCGCTCTTGTCCTTTGCAGCAGTGAGGAACACGCCCATGACTAGTAGTGTAGAATTTTTCTCATTGCTGTGGATAAAGTGCATCTCACCGTCCAGGTGTTTGCCATTTAGAGTGTGCTCCGATGGCACGTGCATGTGAAATTGCTTCAAGTTGTACGACGTGCCGTTTGTCGTGACGATGCACGTGCCCCCATTCACGCTCATAAAGACCGAATCCACCGACTGCGTCACGTTGAAGTTGTTGCACGTACCACTGAAAGTAAGTGACCGCTTGTGGAAGCTGTTGTCGGTCGTCGATAGGATGTCAATGGGTGACTGGCGCTGACCGTTACACATGGGGTAGTTTGTGGTCCACTGGTTGGGTCCAGCCATTCTAGTATCGTTGGTTTTGTATCCCCATGGAGCGTGTTGGTCTTCAGCGGCGATGACATTGTCAATGACGAGTGCACAGGTGACGATCGTGGTAACAGCAATGATCTGCATGATGATGTTGATAAGAAGTAATGAAGCATTGATGTGGGGTCTTAGTATGAGGTCGTTTATACATAAGACTTCAAGTACAAGGTCAGAAATGTCGTTTGTCCTAGGAGGCAAGACACGCAAGGGTACGGAATGAAGTGCTAGATGGACTTCCGTAGTATTCAACATGTGTAATGTCGTGGTTTTAGTATGAAAACAGCTTTTACTTGCACGTCCTGAAGGCCGCCGACACTAAATTTGTTGAAATTATTGTATCTATCTACATGATCGATAGTATCATGTCATAATTACTGTAAAAAGAGTCTGCCATTACACCCTTTAGCAACGCACCAGCTGCTATGACGATCTGAGCGTGGCGTGCATTGTGTCTATGCTTTGGAATTTCAAATTGACGATTTAAAAGCGACATGTACTTAATTTTGTCCAGTATCATCAATAGATCCCTCTTGCTTGTTAGCTAGTTTAGAAATTTGTATGTTTTTGACGAAGTAAAATTTATAGGGTACAGTACTGTATGTGGTACATGTATTTGAATAAAAAACCACGATAGAGGGTTTATTGAGTTTGTTTGATACAATACCAGTAGCAGTACCGGTATGCACGCTTGGCTAAGAGCTTAAAAGCTTGCCTAAAATGATACTGCCTTTACTGATACTTGCTGAATATTTTTTTCTGGTCCCGAAGACGCTAAAAACGGCCTTCAGCAATTTTTTATCTAATAAAGTGATAGATCAAATACTCGCCATAAAAAAACGCCCCGCTACATGTATTCTTTAATTCTGGTTGTATCGACAAAAAGTTAGCCCAAATCGAAAACCATGCAAATACTGTACTCTAAGCGCGCAGCGATACCGAACGGATGACTGTAATAGAAAATTGGTAATCTAGTAAGTTAGTGAAACTCTGTTTCCGATCTACATCTTTATTCGCCTCACAAAACAATGTTTGACAGTGGCATCCGTGCGGTGATGAAGCTTTATCCTCTACTATACACGAGACAGGAAGAATGTTAAATCCTCGTACGAGTTCGATAGGCAGGCCAACAACAACAGCAGGATGCACATGTGTTACCGATATTAGCGCTATTTGCTTGAACGAACAAGACACTTGTCACGAAGGTCATTCACAAGCACGGTAGCTTTGAGCAGCAGCACTTCGATTATAAGGCGTATCTCTCTGTCGCTCAGCGCTTCAGCGTGGATGTCCATAGTGTAGCGTGCAAGCAAGGGTGCCTCACCTGGACCATGCAGTTCAGCCAACAAACACCATACCATCGGTGATACCACCCGATAATCTTTCAAAAGAACCAATCCATCTCGCGCTGTGTCAGGTCGACCAGGAGTATCGTGAGCTAACATCTTGCGCCAGTTTGGGTGCAGCAATACTTCGTTGGTGATCGGACCTGGTTCAGGCCCACCTCGAGCAACAAAGTTTACCCATCGAGCCATCCATTCGATGTCAACACAGAACCAGCATTCGCGACGGCTTAGAACTGGCTTGTCATAGTGCATCACTAGCGATAGCTCAAGCTTTCGGCGTTTGTCGAAATCTTCCTCAAGCAGAGGGAGCGAAGGCACTCGTCGCAAGGCAGGGTTACGCGATACATGAGGGCAGTCTTGCTGTTTTCTGTCTGGCAGACGGAACACTAGGGTGCGAGGTCGTTGAACTAGCTCGTTTAGTTTCATACGCACTTCATTTAGCGATGCGCGTGAAACATCTTCCCCGTTGATACGAACAAGAACCGACCCATATACAATATTTCCATTGCGCTCCAATGGGCCTTTGG
Organism: Peronospora farinosa; assembly: GCA_947646735.1. Classification (NCBI taxonomy): domain Eukaryota; phylum Oomycota; class Peronosporomycetes; order Peronosporales; family Peronosporaceae; genus Peronospora; species Peronospora farinosa. The sequence goes on along the minus strand of CANTFK010000077.1, from coordinate 39,392 downwards.
ATCCGTCACGCAACTTGGCAAACCCCAGTACAACAGCGCGATCCATTGCATCACCGTCCAAGTTAAGTCCCAATGGACCAGGAGGAGCAACTACAGTCACATACGCTGCGTCGACATCATCAAAAGGTTTGCACCTTACATCCCTGCTGCTCCCTTGATTATCTGTATCCATCCCTCCGTCGGTATCATTTTCATCGTCACTTGAGTCATCACTATCGAAATGGCGAGTTTCTGCCAGAGCTGCCATCGTACCAAACGACAATTTCGTCGGCAGCGAGGGAGGACGTTTATCGATTTTCAGCACCAGCTTATGAGGAGAAGGTGATGTTGGCTGTAAATCCTTCGATGAGATTTGCAGCGGTTGCTCAGTAGGCACTTCTTCTTGTACTTTTTCAACCATGACATTGCTTGCCATGGGCAAGTTAGACGATCCATGCAAGTTCGAACCAGAACGCGTCCAACTCGTGCTTCCGTCACAATCCTTTCATCTGTCGAATCTTGTACCGACGTACACACCGTCTCAGTCATCATTTTCTTGACCTCTTCTTTCTCTTCTTCAGGTTCTTCCTTTTCCTCCTCAAATTCTTCGTCTTCTTTCTCTTTAAGTGATGACCCTCTCCTGGGTGATAATGGCTCAGTCAACAACAAGTTGCTATTGCTCATCTGCGTCTGAGTCACTTGCTTCGAATGCAACTGAACATTGTCATCAGATTCTTCTCCCTCACTCTCTTCTCCTTTTGATCGCGAGTCTCTCTTGGATACAAATCGATGACTTATAGACACAATTTTGTTGCTCTCCTCGGTTTTTAAGTGTTCTGGAACGTAAAACTTTAACGTTCGTTGCAAGTGACTTGTCTCACGCAGCATTTGATTCACTGCTTCGAAACTCAGATCTGATTCGATGAAATTACAATCATTCACTGCGATAAAGTGACTACCCACCGGTACTCGACCACTGAGCTCTACTGCCCCGCGCTGTAATGGGTCTGATGGTAACAGCATTGTAAAATCTTTGAGAAAAGGGAGGTTTAGAGTGTCTTTGTTCAAGATAATTCCTAAAGGACCAGGAGAAATCTCTACCTCCACTTCAACAAGACCGCTGTCGTCCATGAGCCTTGATGCACCTGATTCAGACTTTATCTGGTGATGATGATTGGCTGTTAATCGCACTTATCTCCTAGTATTTAATTAATTGATTTATAATGACTAGTGTCCAATTTATTTCGTGCAATTAAAATTATGTTCTTTCAAGTATTCCAAACAAATTAATATAATTCATGTCTTCGTAACATAATTGTTAGTCCATCTAATATATAAAGCCCACTTATATTTAATTGTTCTGTTCGACTTTTTTAAGGCCGACATAATCTACGCCATGTAGCCACTGCGTTACGCATCCTTTACTGGTGAGAGCGCCACAACGTTGGTGCCAAACTTCCAGAATTTAGAAGCTTTCAAAGGCCTCGTAGGCACCTTGCGGTAATGAGTAGGCAAAGAAAATGGTCCATGAAAAAGCGCCTCTGCTCTAGATGGCTCATCTTCTTCGTTATCCGAGGATAGTTCGGTCACTTTCACGACCAAGCCACGATGTTCCAGTTGACCCAAAGCAGCAGTGACGACTGCCAACGATGCGAGGCCAGTCGGAGCAGTTTCTGATGCAACGTTTCCTGAATTGACAGCATTGAAGAGCTCTGAAACACTGCGACGTCGACGTAAATCCATACTTTCAAGTATTAATGCAGCCACATGATCGACACTCGCCTGAGAATTCACTGCTGATACGGCACTAATCATTAAACTGCTGCCCCTTGCAGCGTCATGACTGCAGGTAGTTTCTCGCTTCACTCGATCACTGCCACTCCACCCTGCCATCGTAGCTGCCGCCTCCATCGCTGCTGGAGACACATACATGCTGCTGTGTTTATACTGACCATCGCGATGGTATGTCACGCCTTCGTACTCAAAAGACAATATAGAAGATTCTTCCGTGTATGCCTTCCGTAGTTGCCCCGTACTACCATACAGCAGTTCCGAATAGCTCAGCTTGCCTCGTCTAGGACGCTGGCCCTTGTGTCCTCCCTTGTGCCACTGCGAACCCGGGTGAGGTGGCAGAGGTAGAGGCTCCTGATCTGTTTCCTCCGGTACGCTACATTTAGCATGTGTTGGATCCCAGTGGTTCATTGAGCAGTACCATTTATCGGGTAGAGTCGATGATTTAATATGTTGTGGCAACTTGCGCCACTTGTTGCACTTTTCACACTGAGCCCACTCCAGCACTGTTTTCTTGATGCCACTAGAACTCCCGCTGCTATTGTTATTGTGCCCCCTCGCTCCTCTTCCTTTCGTAGAGTGACCTACACCACCGCCGTCTACGTTGTTGCTATTGCCGTTCTTGATTCCTTCCATAATTGACACTACATTTCCTGACCCTGACAACGCCACATTTGAGCCTTTTCCGTGCTTCAATTTGCCAAGGTTTGTAAAATCACTAACAGGAGATGTCGGTGTCATGCCAACACCCGAAACACCCGAAACATCCGAAGCAACCGAAGCAATCGACACAGATATTGCTGATGCTGCGTCTCCTGTCGATAAAGACGCCCGTGTTGCTTTTTTGGATGGGCGGCCTTCCTTCTTCGTCTGTTTTAGCAAAAACACATCAACCTCCGCGGGGTTGGGTGCACTGCACTTGGCTAGATCAGGAGCCCAAGTATTGAGATGGCAGTACCAAACCGCTGGCAACCGATCAAAATCAATCGATGTTGGGACGATGCGCCACTTACCACATTGTGTGCTCTCGCATTGGACCCATTTGACCTCGCGGTATTTCTCCTTAATTTGTTTCGTAATCTTGCGCTTTTTAGTCGTTTTGTCCTTGTTTTTCGACCTAGAGCTTTTATCCTTTTCTTCTTGCATAGTCATGTCGGAAATCGATTTCTTGAAAGATCCTCCGCACCTTTTCAAGGGACCTGATTCCGAGGAAGAGTAGCCACCGTCATCTCCTGCACTACGTGCTGCAGATTTGGAATTCTTGAGTTTGTATCTTCTCTTGCCTGCTTGAGGAGACAGGTTTTCCTTAACCACTTCCTCAGCAACGGCACAAGACGCGAATCGTGCGTCCCATGTGTTCATGTTGCAGTACCAGTGCTTGGGCATGGCATCCAAATCAAAATCTCTCGGCACTGTCCGCCACTTCTTGCAGCTGTCGCATTGGACCCATTTCGCCTCGGTCCCTTCTTCTTCCTCCTCTTCACTAGATACCCTTCTTTGCACGCGCTGTACTTCTCGTTTTGCCTTAGACTTCCTCCTCTTCTTACTATAACTGCTGGCCTTAACGGTCCTTAGTGTTGCATTCGCAGGCGACGTCGCAGACTCAGCAGCACCTTCATTGCCGTCATCATCGTCTTCACTAGGTATATGTTTGAGCACCAAGCTTGCTGTCGCAACACTCGATGACGATGGGATAAGTGCACTGGATGATGGTGACTTCGGAGTTTCTAGCTTCATAGTACCTTCAGTAGATTGTAGTTGCTCCAGGATAACGCTAGCATCCTCCTTATATCCTGCTTGCCGATCTCTCTTACGTTTGCCTTTCGACCGTGGTGTATCCTCCTCTGCAGACGATCGAGCTGCTGATGAGTTTCTATCACCCGATGGGCTTACTGGCACCGGAGAGGAAGAAACTAGGTATTTGGTCGCTTCGTTGGCTTCATATTGGTCCATCATCGATGATGCACCCGAACCAGAGCGCTCCTCCTTCACGACCCAATTCGCACTTAGAGACATCGATCGAAAATCTCTCTGCTTGCTACTTTTATGATAGCTAGAGCGCTTCTTCTTTAACAAGGGACTGCACATCGAGGCATCAGAATCAGAATCATCATCGTCATCGTCGCTCTGTCCTAATGCCTCTTCCAGACGCTCTTGTATCCGCTTAGTAGCCATCGTAGGACTATCAAAAAGCGCCAATGACGACGTCGGTGATCTAGATGCCCGTGCTTCTGCAGATCGAATAGATGATGTAGCGACTGTAAGGCCCGTGCGGCGGCTAGACGGAGTCAAAGGACTACCCATACCCGCACGCTGACAATTACTACTTCCACTTGCTTCCAGTGATTCTCTCTTGCTTCGCTTTCGCTTCTTTCCACCACCATCTTCATCCCTATTGTCATTATGTCCACCATGTTTGTCTTTCTTTTTCTTCTTCTTCTTCTTCTTCTTGTCACGCTTTTCTCGCTTCTTCTCCTTCTTCCTCGCACTGCTCACACTGACGACCGATGCTTCTGACATTACTTCGTCCTCATTCTCTGTCTGCTGCACTTGCACGTCACTCACGTGCTTATACACCGTATTCTTCATCGCCACTTTTCCCTCATTCTCCACACCATCACACTCTATCCTGTTCTCTGTATCTATCGATCCCCCTCCATGTTTCGGACAGATAATCAACTTGGACGAGATCTGCCGCACACAGTTCGACGGCAAACAACGCGCATGATAAGCCACCGGACACCTCATGCACCTCACAGCTTCTTGTTGTGCACCCGATTGATTGCAGCCTGCACACGTGTGCAATGGACAAATGAAATGCGTGTTGATAGCGATTCTGGCCAATGGGAACTGTGTGATACACTCTTGATGGTAGAATTTACCACATGACAGTGCACGGCATTTACGAACGGGTCTCTTTATAGATTCAGAGCTCGTTGTGGCTGGTGTATCGTCTGCTAGCATCTCAATACCCGTCCGTTTGCAATGAAAGCAGGCGTGGGTCTTGTTCTTGCAGTTTGGACACAACCAGGCCTCATTCTGAGCTTCAACAGCACCGCTATTGGTCGGTAGACAGTCCACATGAAAAGCGGAGATACAGGGACCCACACAAACGACGAGATCGTCACCTTCTTGCTCACAGACGACGCAAATGTGCTCACCCTAATCACAATTAAAAAACATCAATTCTTACGTTAAAACACACGTTTAAACATCCGGCAAACGACAAAAGATAGCTTACTTTAATCCTTTCAATGTCTGGCTCAGTTTTGAGTGGCTTCGAGCGCGCTTTTTGACTTGAAGAAGCCGCAAAAGACGACTGACGTTCACGTTGCCGACGCTGGTCTTCTTGCAACTGCGCACGCAATTTCTTGCGTCGTTTCTGATCCAGCGGCACGCGTATCAAGACAGAGTCAGAGCTGGAGCTGCTGCATGATCCAGAGCTCAGATCCGAGTCCACCATGGAGAAAGAGAGAGAGGAATGGATGCGCGCGGGCTGCGGTGGGCCTTTGGCTACTAATTAGGACTAAGAGAGCAATAGCTTACGAGGGAAAAATAAGAGTATATTATTGGATGAAAAGAGATAAAGAAGACGTAGGGAGGTTGTAGGGTTTACACACGGGTTTGCAAGCGGGTTGACCCACATATTATGTTTGTCAGTTTTATTGCAGTTGTGTCGATGTTCTGGGGACGTCACTGTTATATCACAGCAATATAATATTGCGGTTTCACGGACCTATTTAGTGATTTGCACGTTGAAAACACGTCAACTCTGGCGGTAGTTGAATCCAATATCCCACTGAAAGAGGTCATCTCTCCCTATTCTTCTATTATCCTACCCCAAATATTCTTGACACGCAACTTCAACTTCTCTTTACCACGACGTCACCTCCTCGCGTCCATTATATTTGACCTCATCCTACCATGTTCAATTGGATCTGGCCTCAAAAACCCGTCAAAGGTGACGTCGTCGTCATCACTGGTGGTGCCATGGGTCTCGGACGTCTCTTGGCGCTTCGTTTCGCTTCACTTGGGGCTGTTGTCGTGATATGGGACATGCACACCGAGTTAGGTCATCAATTGGTGGACCAGATTCAAGCAACTGGTGGTACCGCACAATTTTATAACATAGACGTGACAGATCGAGACAAAGTGTATACGATTGGTCATGAAATACTGGACAAGTATCAAGCAGTCGACCTCTTAATTAATAATGCCGGTATTGTCAATGGTCGCCCTTTGCTCGAGTCCTCGGACGTCATGATCGAGCGTACATTTGCAGTGAATGCAATGTCACATTTTTGGTCCATTAAAGTTTTTCTACCGATGATGATACAGAGAGACAAGGGGCACATTGTGTCAGTGGCTAGTGCTGCAGGAATCTTTGGGTCTCCTGGAATGGTGGACTACGGTGCAAGCAAATCTGCTGCAATTGGGCTCATGCTCAGTCTACGTCAGGAGCTGCACGCTATGGGCCATTTTGGCGTGCGTACAACCATCGTGTGTCCTGGATTCATTGCAACCGGGATGTTTGAAGGAGTGAGTCCCCCGTTATTCACACAGTGGTTGACGCCTGAATTTGTGGCGGACCAAACTGTCAAAGCTGTACGCAGAAACCAGTGGCGAGTTCTACTGCCGTCCGTTCTTAGTGTCCTCGAAGTCGTGGCGATTATGATGCCCATGTGCTTTGTAGATTGGTTCATTCGTATCACCAAGACGTCACGGGCTATGAAGAGCTTTAAACAGACGCGTAAACACGCACTGAAGCATGAGTAGCTATGACGGCTATTCACCATATTCAGCACACTATAACATTGGGCTTCATTAGGATGGGCCTCCTTTGTTTCTAGCAAGAGGAAAACAGCGCAGAGGAGAGCAGGCCGAATACTCTGATAAACGACGTCATGATTCTAATTTAAAGACATGAATATGCTTGCGATCGTAAGTGGAGTATGAAATACTGTTCGTCACGAAGGACATGCAGTAATACCATTAAATGAGCTAATGTTACAATTCCGCAAGCGACAATTATTAATAATTGATCAGGAAGTGTACAGCGCAATGCATACTCACTTTGTATTCTTACGAATTGCAGCAAGCTTTTGCGCTCCAAACTGGAACCAATGTAAGCACATTAGCATCTCCATGCAGCTTTTTTACTAATCTCTACGCAGACGGGATAAAAAGAGCGCGACTTCCTTCGTACTATAAAATCGTCAGACAGTGTTCGAACAGCTGAAATTAAGATCCGCCAACACAGTCCCCACCAGAGAAAGGAAAGCGATGAGAGTATTGGTAAAATGTTCTCCACACCAGATAAATTGCAGCTGCTCACACCCACGCAGCGTTCATGTGAGTCTATCAGACGTCTTTGTTCCTCCAACAGCAAACACATAAAGCGACTATTTGACAGTCAATGCGCCTATTCGACTTCGAGCACGTCACAATACAAATTATACGAGGCACTATATCAGCGTACATAGAAGAAGTGAAGTATACGCGAAGGGTGAAGGCTAAATCTTGGATGTCGTACAAAATCGCTTCAGTGTGTGACACATCGATTTCAATCACCATCATTCTGCAAATATCGTTAGCATGGATGAATCTGCGGCTGGGACATCGCTCTGCTCTGCACTACATCGTACGTTCTATTGCATACATATCTCCACGTTCTTGATCTTTGCTTTGTTATATAGCAATTTCATATTCAAACCATAACCTGACGTCCTATTTCTCGTCCTAACTTTCAATTCCTTCTCTTGCGTTAGTAGGCGATAATAAAGTCAAATACAAAGAAAACACTTTTACTGCCAAAGTCGAGAGTGGGACACTTAAGGTGAAGATCCTACGACAAGATCAGAAACCTGTAGACAATGGGGTGGACACTTTGTCCTCTACCACGTCCACTAAGACAAGAAAACGACGAGCAACGAGACAACCACAATTAATCTCAGACTCACCACCAAAACCAAGACCTAATAGGAAACATGTACCCATTTTCTATGAGCCGCAGTTTCGTCAACCTATTAAGCAGAGAGGTGGCCACAGTAGCTCCATGGATGATTCGATGAGGACCCGTGCGACCTCGTCCACAGAGGAATCTGCAGCTTCTGGAACAACCAAGTCGACGTCATCTACAACATCGAAGTCTGTATCACAATTGCCGGACGTGAGATTCTATACGAAGAATAAAAAAGGCGTAGACCTACCGCCAAAGATGAATCAATTGCTTGTCCGCAATGATACTGAAGGACAAGAGGTGCTGAGCGAACTACTGCGATCGTACTTCCCTTCTTCAGGATCAAGTGGACTTCACAGCCTTCCAGTAGGAGGGACACAACCAGCAGAAACGTCGTCGTGTGCAGGGCAGCTGGAAGACCAGACCATCGGACTAACGTCGGCGCTACACCAGCTAGCGTCGTCCTCAGCATTGTATCGCTCTGCGCTGAATGAATTATCTACGGGTGCACGTGTGCAACCGTCGACTTTATCTTCAGCTGGTGAACATGCTGCCGCTAGCAACATTTCGGCATCTTCGACTATTACGACGACATTGGCAAAAACATCGGATACGACGCACAGCAGGACAAACGAAGGTATGAAAAACTATTGGTTTGATCCACTGTCTGCATTGCAGACAGCGATTGACCATGCTCGACGTGCGTCATCAGCGTGTCAAAGCGTGAATCAGCAAAATGACAAGCATCGCGAGAGTGAGAGTACAAACAGCAGCGCTCGCGTCTACAGACTTGAGCCGTCAAATTTCTATGCGACAACACACAACAATGGAAACACTTCGACAGAGACAAGACTAGGGGCGCTACCAGATTTTTCTCCATCTCTTACTGTACAGAATTCGCTCTTGGGAGGTGGAATTCAACATCCAAGTTATTCCAAGTTTCCTGTAAATGTTGAAGGCAACAACGTGTCCGATATGGCGGATAGCACTAAGGCCACAGTTACCGCGCTTGGACCGCCACCGGATGCCATTCCATCGTTTTTGCTCCAAAACTCACTTACGGGCGGAAGCATGTCGATGCTGGACCTTCCAAGAACACACCCTAGCCTGGACAGACCAGGGTCATTGACGAGTTTGATCAACCTAGGAAATGAGACGGCCAAAGACCTGAACAGCGTACCGAAATTTGGGCTAAAGACGCATCTTAGCCTGGATAGACGACTAGTTTCAATCACAAGTTCGGCCAGCGAGGATAGTGGTAGTGGCAAAAGCATGAGTATGACGGCGTCTTGCCCCACATCAGACACAAGTTCTACTTCTTCACACACTATCCAGGATACAGTAAGCAACGGGGCGGTCGATTTAGGCCCACCACCGAGTAGTCCACCAGCCTTCACGATCGGAAACTCGCTTATGGGAGGAGGCATAGAGCTGCAACCTGCTGCTGCGAACGTCAATACGCACAACTTTGACTGGAAGCTGCACAGGGCCGTACCAAACACTAGCGAAGATGCAACTTTTAGCTCGGAAATTAGCAGAGAGATCAGTTATGCATTGCGGGCACGGCTTGAGCGATCACTGATTTCATCTGAAAACATCCTGGACAAAGCATAGCAGCTTCACTACTACTTAAGATCAGAAGTTATTGCACCAGTAAAGCCTTAGATGAATAACATTTTGAGATCACAATGCGTCGAGGCCACCATTTTCGTTTGAAAATGAATAACAAGCCTTTTCTGACCAACTTGTTTTCTAATCGATGTGTGAGCACGTCCAGAGATCATCGCCGAGAAAATGCACCATCTCAATAGCCACGCCCTTGTTCGTGTTCCGGCTGCCGATACAAAATTAACACTCTTCCTTACATGAATTTATAAATCAAATCACACGTACATATCATCAGTAGACATTGTAAGGATGCCAATTGCCATGGCGTGCTCCTTGCCTTCTGCCATAATAGCCTATGTACATGTACAGTCAATCAAGCATCAAGATCAGCCTCTCAGCCAAATAATAGATCAAGTTCTTGCACATACCACTGGAGTCCCAGCCTCCAGAGACTCGGGCATGTCACCACCAGCCGATGTCAATCCGGGGCACATAACGTTCGCACCCGAGAGCACAAATGGAATTGCACCTTTGTCAGCACGAACTTGTTTCATAACATGTGGCACTTTCATCCCCAAATACAATTTTTATTAGCTTTTTCTTGTTCCAATAGTGATAAAGACTGCAGTACGTTTTTACCCTTATGAAGTAGTTTGAGCGTCGGCATGAAGGGTCCATCACGCTGATTATAGAAAATGGGTTCACCTTCATGCAACACGATCTGAATGTGGTTGTGGCTAGTGTCATGTATAACAACACTATCAATACGTATAACAACCATAATTTGATATATCAGACAAATACTAACGGACCACTTGGCTACGACCATTGGTGCCTTCTTTGGCATAAGCAGCTCGGCATATGGTTCCAACTCTGGATATTTCTCCACTATCTTTGAGCGGATACTACGCTGTTGCGAGGACTTGACTTTGCTGCTCGTGCTTACGTGCTCATCGACACTAAACCGTTTAAACATGACGATAAACTGATTGGATCGAGCCCCAGTCAATAAAAAACCTATTGTGGGGAATAATACAACAAGTGTTTTATTGTGTGTGTTCTTATAGAGAGACCCATATATTTGAATTACGTTAATTCAATGTTGCGATTGACCAGAGCGTCCATTAATTGTTCGGTCACATTAGCGAGATGTTTATGAGATTGAGCCAGTCGTTCAAACTGCAGGGATCGTTTCTCCAGTGCACGCATAATATCACCATGTCGATAGAATTCTTTTTCTTCATCCAAGACAACTGACAATAGAGTTTCTTGTAATAGACTTGAAACTGGTTGAGGAGATATCTCAAGAGATTCATGTGCCGGTAATAACCGATCTTCATGCACACCAACGGTAGACGACTCCATATCATGCTTTGTTGGACAAGTAAGGTCTGATAACGATAGAATCGGTTCCGAAGACGACAAAGTCTCAGCTTGATCTGACAGTGATGACACTGAAACTTCTTCTACCTCTTGTACTGCCATTGTCTTGCTCCTTTTTAGCCCACTTTCAACTGTCTTTTCTTCCTCTGCTTCTTGCATCAAGGCTTCTTCCATTGCTTTATTGAAATTACTTTTTACTTGTGGAAGATGCTGCATTGACTCGTGCTGCTGCTGAGACTCGACAATGTTTTTGTTAAAACACTCAGCCATCATCACATGCAACTGATTCTTGCTGCTTTGTTGCCACTGTTTTCGAAGTTTCGTCAGTTGGTCGCTACATTGGACCGCATCCACTTGCAGTCTATAGTCCGTCTTCTTACTAAGCGTCGATGCTACGACGCCCCAGGCCTCATGCACATCTGCCACCGTCTGCGCATTATCAAATAAGTCCCTCAATTGTTGAAAGCGCAGTCTCAGCAGCTCGTGACTTGCTTCAGCGTTCCAATTCGTCTCCTCCCGTAGCCGCTTACAATGGATATTCTCCATCAAATTTCCATCGTACATTGTTTGCCAAATGTCAAAAAACCTGTACGTACGTACAGTATGTATATTATCCATCGCTCTTTCAAAAATCCATCTTCCGCCCTATACACTTACTTACAAGCACATTCAATTCACAAAAGTATCCTTTACTACCCCTTCTCCACATCTAAAACACCCTCTTTCATACCTCATTTAAGTATCCCATACCGAACTTAGCTATCTATTAGCTCTTTATTTCATCCTAATCTAATGGCCCCCGATCGTTCCCACTGGAAACGTGTCGACGTCATCGTTCCTGCTGGTCCTTTAGGTCTTATCGTCAGTAAAAGCTCTATAGGTGAAGGTCACGTCGTTGTCGATGGCTTTCGTCCCGTTGGCACTTCAGGTGAACCCGGTACACTTGAAAATCAAGGCGAGATCGGTCCCAATTCGCTTCTTTTGGGTGTAAATGCTTATGACTTTACAGACGCTTCAGCTTCCTGGAGTTTTGAGAAAATCCGTGAAATTCTTGTCAGTACCAGTAATACTGAACGTGTGGTGCGATTCCTCGTACCTCCTCCTCCAGTAGCGATTCAATTTGAAGAAATTTCAGCTCATGAAGATGATAAAACCTTTGCCGATGTTTATAAACTTGGAAAAGAATTAGGAGCTGGTACTTTCTCAGTTGTTCGTGAAGCTACACACAAGAAAACCAATGAACGGTTTGCTATTAAATGTATTAAACGTGCCCAATTAACAACAGATGATCTACAAGCTCTCGTAGCTGAAGTAAAAATCCTGCGAGAGATGCAACATCCACATATTGTGAAATTATACGATGTGTTTCAAGAAGAGAAATATTTCTTTTTAGTGACCGAGTTTATGCCAGGAGGCGAACTCTTTGAACGGATTGTTCAAAAGAATTTCTATTCAGAAAGAGAAGCACGTGATTTGGTCAAAGTTTTGCTCGAAACAATTGCATTTTGTCATGATGCAGACGTTGTACATCGTGACTTGAAACCAGAAAATTTATTGCTTAGCAGTGCAGACGACGATGCAGATATTAAACTTGCCGATTTTGGATTTGCAAAGAAAGCAGCAATTCAGAGTCGAGATGTGGGATTATCGACGGCCTGTGGGACCCCAGGGTACGTGGCTCCTGAGATTTTAATGTCAAAGCCGTATGGCAAGGAAGTGGACATTTGGAGTATCGGTGTTATTACGTACATCCTGCTATGTGGATACCCGCCATTTCATCATGACAATCAAGGGATGCTCTTTAGACTTATTAAAGCAGGACGTTACGAGTTTGACTCGCCATATTGGGACGACGTGTCGGTTGAAGCTAAAGACCTTATTAGCAAGATGCTGATTTTGGCACCAGCAGAGCGATGGACGGCGCGACAATTGCTGGACCACCCGTGGATTGCAGCTGATGCTGTCAAGGATGTGCAGCTTACGACGGCGTTGCAAGAGTTACGCAAGTTTAATGCGCGTCGCAAATTCCGTGCTGCAGTTAGCACGGTCAAGGCCACGATTTCACTTACGAAAGCGCTTACGCTTGGTGGCAGCCCACGCAGTTCCAAGGACAGCGGCGACGAGAACGAAGACGAGGTCGAGAACAAGAACGACGTTGAGGACAAGAACGTGGTTGAAGACGAGAATGAGAATGAGAACGAGGTTGAGGACGAGAATGAGAATGAGGACGAGAATGAGAATGAGAACGAGGTTGAGGACAAGGTTGAGGTCGAAGACGAGACGCAAAGTGCGCCTGCTGCCGTAAATGTTTCCGCAGAGTCGCCCTCGGCGGCATCAGCATCCCAGTAAATAGAACCAAGCGACCGATTTACATTAGCAGCTATAAGAGAGCTTAAAGAGCGAAAGATCAAAGCAAAAGCTCTTTGTTTGTTGTTTGGTTGGATTGTGACAAAGAGGCTAAGACCTTAGTATTGCACAAGGTTATCTGTACAATATGCTGGCATTGTTCTTGACAAGGTGGCGCAATAGAATGCAAGAGACTATCAGAAAAACTTGTCTCAACATTCGCGTTCACTTCGATGTGCGGTCTATTTGTCGCTAATGTGGACATATACATGCCCGATCATCGCTTCTACTGGTTATTTCTGCTTGATGCAAGCTATTCCTGATGCAGCTCTTTTACTCGATAATTACGCTCCCTTGATTCAGAAAGACATGCTTATGGCAATTGAAGTGAATGCGAGGTCTCCATGGTACCCAAGCTGGTTGGCATGAACTTTATGCTGCGAGCCACGAAAACCTCTAGCTGAGATTGAGGTTGTCCTGCGAGATTCCTCACTCCGCATCACTCCAGCAACGCGAACTACGATCTCAAATGCCGATCCAAAGCTATGAGAATTCAGAAGTCCCTGACACAGCGATACTTCACCCGAATCTCCATCATTGAATAGCAAAAGCTCCATGACCCTTATGGAAGCAGTGTAAGGTAAAATAAAGTAAGTAGCAGATTGTAACTCGCACTGGTACCGGTGCGTCCGCTTGTCATATAGTACTGACTGAGGAGCCATTACAAGTGACACCGGAGCCTACAGTCAGTGATGCATCCAGCTTCAAAAACAATAGTCGCATCAGCTTTGTGTGTGTGAGCCTAGCGATATGGAGGACCGTCCACTTGTTTCCAGATGCAGCCATTTGAGCCAAGTGCGTCTGATAAGATTATAAGCGCAAAAGCTCACACGAAAGCTCACACGAAAGCTCTCGGTAATTATCGCGACGGTAGTGTCGCAAACGTGCCGTGGTGTTGGCCTCTGTATGATGATGTCTACCTCTTTTGATCGGGCTGACAATTCAACTTTACTCGACGATATCTAAGTCATCAATACCAATAGCTTCACCCATTTCGACAACATTAAGCAACCAAAAATTATGTCTCCATTCATCTCCGAAAGTCGAAAGATATGGAAGTTCGTTAAAGAGGTTTGCATAAGTGTAGCTGATCAGACTTTTGCTACCCAGCACAATTAAATAACTTACAGCTTTTGTTAGATTCAGCAATTTATCGTATTTTACCGAATCCGTCTTGAAAAAAAAAGTGGTCCTCATATGCCTATTCATAATTCAAGATGATAAACATCACGTCGGTCTTTTCACGGCATTTAGTGCGTCACCAGCCTCGATGGGTTTCCAGCGTCCAAGTCACACGACACGACACGAATAATGTCCCTGATCTTCATATTACACCTCTTGCTGCACAAAAATTGATTGAAGCTGCGAAGCGACAAAAGACTAATAATCTGATGCTACGCGTCGCAGTGGAGGGTGGCGGTTGTTCTGGCTTCAAGTACGTGCTCGAGTTCGAGAAGGACGCGAGACCAGACGATGAAAAGGATGTGGTTATTGAGCAACACGGCGGACGTGTTGTCGTGGATAAGGAGTCACTGGAACTCATTCGAGGCAGCACCGTGGACTTTGAACAGGAGCTCATTCGTAGTGCCTTTGCTGTAGTCAATAACCCCAATGCAGTCAGTGGTTGTGGCTGTGGCACGTCCTTTGACCTCAAGGAGTAAAACTGCTGATAAAACAATACACAATACAAAATACACTACAGACTCGTTGTTCTTGCTGTCGTTGTGTCCAGGGTCTTACTTACTCCCAGAGAACCACGACACCGTTCTTGTCACACGACGCAACACCTTGTCCATCAGGACGCCACATACAACACGCAATAGCTCCGTAATGGCCAGTAGGACCAGATTTTAGCTGCTTTTCAAGTTTGCCGGTGCGAGCATTCCATACAAAAAGAATACCGGAAGCTCCACCTGCTAACGCGTACCGTCCGTCTGGACTCAGAGAAGCCTGGCTCCAATCGAACCCACATTGGTAATCTTTGTGACGCAACTCACGTAGCACGCGATATGTACGTGGATCAATGACGCGTAGAGAATGATCTCTAGAATTGGTGAGGAGCTCGTTGCCACCGAAACTCACAGATGTGGTCTGTTCAGTGTGAACACCCTGCAGCTCTTGCACGCAACGTCGTGTCCTCGTGTCCCAGAAGCGGACAGCACCGTCTTGGTGAGCACTTGCAAACTGAACAAAAGTCGCGTTAGCTCCTGAAGGCGCAGCAATGTCATTGCAACTTGACACGCAGCTGATAGTCTGCAGTCGCACTCCACGCATAACATCCCACACACGCAAACTACGATCCGACGAGCCTGTGATCACTTCATGAGGCAAAACAGGAGAAAACTCGGCAGCCAGCACTTTGCCCTTGTGTCCTGTAAGCGTCTGCATGACGCGTCCAGTGCCCACTCTCCATACAAAGCACTTTCGATCGCACCCAGTTCCAAGAACTAGCGCACCATCCTCCGATGCACGCACGCACAGCAATGGGTGTGCAGTGCCAACGCCTCTATACTCACCCAATGCTCTAGGGGAAGACAATGCTCCCGCCTCTGCTTCCCACGCTCTCACCGTGCCATCACTACTACCACTAAACAAGATCTTGCCCGATGTGTTAAAACACACCGAGTTCACTTCTGTCGCATGAGCACGAATCGAGTGTGTCACATGGGTGACCAACTTGGCTTTAGGACTCACTCCTTCTTCTTCATTCAGCAGCAAGTGACTCATATTATCGGCTGTTTCCTGAGTCATCATTGCTGTCAGTGCAGGAGACGGATGCTCCTCTGATTGAATCCACTCATGAAGTAACGCATTCTTCTCCTGTACTTGCATCTCTAGCTCCGCATTTCTCTTTCTTAGTCTCTCCGTCTCCTTCTCACTGTTCTCCAGCAGCAATCTGTGCCTCTTCAGTTCATCTCTGGCTAATAACAATGCAGCGTCCAGTTCCTTAAGAGCCTTGTCCTTCTCAAGACTTAGTACAATCTCCTCGTCCAGTCGTTTGGTCGCCAGCTCCAGCTGAAGCTCCCGCTTGTCACGCTCCTGTAACAACGTCTTACTCTCACTCACAAGAGCCAATTGTTGTCCCGTATAGCTCGCTAACTGTGCGTTCATATCCGCTACTTCATGCTCCAATCGCTGAATAGTCACCAAATATTTCTGAGCGGCGGCGTCATCTTGCTCCTGTGCGCTGGGGAGACGTAAAGATGCGCCAAGAGAAGAGGAAGTGGCAGAACGGAATAAAAGCTGCTGATGCGACGCAATGAGGTCGCTAAATGCTGCGACTTCGCGCTGATTACGCGCCTTCAAGAGCTGAAGAGCTTCGTCTGAGAACCACGTCGACATAATGAGAGTGTTTACGGTACGAGTTACAGATGTACCGTACTTGACTTCAACTTGTAGAAAAAAGGTCTGCCTGACGTCCCAATCCAATGGACATACATTATATAGTACAAACAATGCGTTCTTTTCATACTACTCACAACAACAACAAAATTGTTGTCATGGGCAAAGAATCCTAACAAAGACGAAAGATTGAGCCTGCACAGTATTTTAAATTTTAGATCATTCTTACGATGACTTGCCGCATGAGTGTGATAGCATGAGCATTCATCAACAAAAGTTTAGCTTCTCTTGTGTTACTTGCTTCGCATCCAAGTAAGTAGTTACGCATACATTGTCAAGATTTTTACACGCAATCAATTGCCTCAGGCTCCTTCAACGCTGGCGCAACATGCACTTAAGCAGCGCAGGCAGCCTCCAACTCCACCATGAACTCGCCAACGATCTCCAGCGGTGAGTTGGCCCACTCCACTTTAGGCAGGTACTCGCCTTTGGACACAAAGTGGCGCGGTAGGTCGAGCGTGGTCCAGACGTCCTCCAGAGCCATCATCAAATCCTCCACCATGGCGTCCGTGTGGGTCGGCAGCGGCGTAAGACGCAGACGCTCCTCACCACGGGGCACAGTAGGGAAATTAATGGGCTGCACGTAGATGCGGTGCTTCTCCATAAGAATGCGCGAAGCCTCCTTCACCTTTTCGGCATCGCCAACCATAAGCGGGATAATGTGACTCACACTCGGAAGTAGAGGAAAACCGGCGTCCACCAGCATGTTCTTGAGCTCCTGCGAGCGCGCGTGCATGGTAGCACGCTCCACCTGGCTCTCCTTCAGGTAGTTCACTGATGTACGAGCACCAGCTGCAAGCATGGGCGGCATCGACGAGCTAAAGATGAAGCCCGAAGCGCACGAGCGCATGGCGTCCACAAGCGCGGCGTTGCCAGCCACGTATCCACCCATGATACCGTAGCCCTTGGCCAAAGTGCCCGTCACCATCGTGATACGGTCCAAGCAGTGATCACGTTCAGCAATACCAGCACCACGATTGCCGTATAGCCCCACGGCGTGCACTTCATCATTGAACGTCATAGCTCCATATTTGTCTGCAAGGTCGCAAATCTCATGCAAAGGAGCGACTGTGCCTTCCATCGAGTTGACACTTTCAAACAGAATCAGTTTAGGAGCATGTGGGTCGGCCATCTTGAGCTTTTCTTCCAAGTCCTTGGTGTCATTGTGCTTGTAGATATACTTCTTAGCTCCACTATGTTGAATGCCTTGAATCATGGACGCATGGTTCAAACTGTCCGAGAACATGATGAGATCCGGGTAAATCTTGGTAAGCGTGCTGATCACACTATCATTGGCTACATAGCAAGACGTAAAGAGTAACGCTGCTTCTTGTTGGTGCAAGTCAGCCAAATCACGTTCTAGCAGCACATGGTTGTGATTAGTGCCCGAGATATTGCGAGTTCCGCCCGAACCAGCACCAGATTTCATTAGATATTCCTGCATTGAAGCAATGACCTTCGGATGTTGTCCCATACTCAAGTAGTCATTGCTACACCAAGCCACAACCTCCTTCGTGTTGCCCGACACTTCGTGGTGTGTCGCACGTGGAAAATTGCCGCGTTTGCGCTCCAAGTCGGCAAAAACGCGGTACCGACCTTCCTTCTTGATAGTGTCAATGGTCTGAACAAAACCCTTTTCATACTGCGAGGCTGACAGGCCGCCAACGCGCGTCTGGCGCGTCGGAGCCGTCGGGAAGCGAGCTACGGCCGATGAGTACGGCTTGGAACTGCCCCTCTGTGCAGTCTTTTGCTTCTGCATCTTCTCCTTGAGCTCCTTAATGCGTTTGAGCGTCGCATCTGACGTGGTAAACGTCGAGTGAGCCTGGGAATTGTTGCTACTGCCAACAGACGCAGTGCCCATGATCGACGACATGTGCGGACACAATTTCGCCAGCTGCGAGATATTGGGGAGCAAAGCAGCACGAGCCGTAGGTAGTGCATGCATAAAAGGACAACGAGAGGCGGCTTGTATACGCCCAGCGGCAACGGAAGCACGAGTTAAAGCCATAGAAAATTGTGTATAAGTAAAGAGACTTGTGGATCTTGTCACCAATTCTAAAATGCCATACAAGTCAGTGGATCGAATCAAAGTACGATGATTGGCTATAATAGACTTTACAGGCCACTTTACATAGTAGATTGGCTAGATATAATGATGAAAATTCTACTATAGATATGTATAGAGAGAGGTTGTGTGGTCTGAAAAAGCAGACGTCCCGTTTGTGTCGTCAAAACGGTTTCAGCGTGTCATCCCTCCTCAACGACGGTACGAGTTTATCGACATCCATACAAAAGTCTAGTTGGCAGACTAGACCACAGGAATAAACAGAGGAGGGGAGAGGCGACCAGAGGCTGGGAAAACCTTCATAATTAGATAAAAATGCGCCGGACAAGCTTCATACAATTTGGACTGATGGGCCTATGTCCACCTTTGTCGGAATGTAATCCATGTTTAGGGGTTTTCTTGCACATCAGATGCACACCGGATGCACTCTGCGAACCATCGACAGATCGTGCGACTCGTCCATAAGTTACTCAAATATTATTGTAAGGGGGATCTGTCAAAAAGCCTTTACTAAAACCTCGAGTCTTATAAAACCTCTATTATTTGATTAAGTTGTGAATCACATGCGGTCAATTTCCCTCTATCTTGTTATATCCATAGCACTAGACCGTCATAATGGGGGAGCGCAAGGTCCTAAACAAATACTTTCCACCGGACTTTGATCCATCGTTAGTTCCACGCCGAAAGAAACCTAAAAATGAACAGGTGGAAGTTCGTATGATGCTTCCCTTTTCTATCCAATGTGCTACGTGTGGTGAATACATGTACCGTGGTAAAAAGTTTAATTCACGTAAGGAAGAAGTACTGGAGGAGAATTACCACGGTATTCGCATTTATCGCTTTTATATCAAGTGCATCACGTGTTCGTCGGAGATCACGTTCAAGACGGACCCTAAACGTGGTGACTACGTGGCAGAGCATGGCTGTCAACGGAATTTTGAGCCTTGGCGAGAGAATGAAGACGAACAGGAGGCGGCCGTCGCCCAACGAGTCGAAGAGGAGAAAGGAGACGCTATGAAGGCATTGGAGAACCGCACACTTGACTCGAAGCGGGAGATGGACATTTTGGATGCACTGGATGAGATTAAAGCCATTAACCAACGTCACGCTAAAGTGGATACGGACAAATTGCTGCAGCAACACGCAGATGTGGGGAAAATTAGCAAGGAAGAGCAGGAAAAACAGCTTGAGGAGGACCGACAAGAGGCACATCGTGTGTTTGAACAGAAGCAGAAATTGCAGTTGAAGCAGAATGCTCACAAGCGACCAGTGGACGACGCCAGTGAAGAAGCGAAGGCTGGTAATCCTTTAACAGGCCTCGTTACAGCTTCTTCGACAAGTACGCCATCGTTGAAGCTGGCTGTGACGATCAAGAAGATGACGACCATAGCTACAAAGAAGAAGAAAAACAACAAGGTTAAGGCGAAGACGCCTATTCAATCTGTTGCAAGCTTAGTGGCAGAATATAGCGACAGTAGTGACGAATAAGATCAAGATCTATATAGACTAGAGCCTTCTTAGCACGCGCAGCAAGGGCTATGTATTGTGTGTATCTTGACGTTACTGGTTGGGTTCATACGGTGCGAGCAGGTTCGCAGAAAAAGCGGTCAGTGAGGGCACGCCACGCACCTCCTCATTCAGTAGGGGCATCTCCACCACGTGAAAGTCCTCGTACAGGTCGTAAATCTGGTCAATGTACTTCTGCTGCATCTTCTGTCGGGCACTGCAGTTCTTGCACGTCGATCCCTCTTCTGGATACAGCACCTGGTTCACCACAATGTTGTGCACGTCGATCTCGTATTTAGTAAGCTCCTGCACGAGTCGCTCGGTTTCATATAGCGACAGGAACTCCGGAATACACACGCACACAAAGGTAGTGCGTTCTGGGTCCTTAAATTGAGTGTTCACCTTTTGAATGACCTCGCGCGTCTGTTCAAGCTTGCCTAACAACAATTCCTGCGACGGTAGGGCACCGCCCAGCATCGACGAGATTTGCGAGAACATGCCGGAGAATTGGTTCTTAAGCGACAAGATCTTGTCAAAAGCCTTGTCCAGCGCCGTAGGGAAGCTTAGCAAACGCAATGTGTGGCCCGTCGGGGCTGTGTCAAACACAATGACCGAGTAATCCATGTTCTGCACCTGTTTCATAAGCTCTGCGAAGCTCATGGCCTCGTCAATACCGGGGATGGAATTTGTCAGGTCCTTCATGAATGAGGCCATGCCCGAATTGTCCTGCACACCATCAGCGTTCATTTCCTCCAGCTGCATACAGCAGCATCACATAATCATATTAGTACAGTGGGAAGGTAGAACATAAACCCACAAATAAAGCCGTTCGTACGTCCACATTAGGGTCAATCTCCATGACCGCCAAGTTTGAAAAGCCGTTTACAGGCGTCGGCTCCCGTGTAAACTTTTGTCCAAAAGCATCGCTATTGTATGAAATAAGAGCATAATTAGAATATTACAGCGAATAGTTAATACAAGGATATGAGAGAACGTAAAGCTTTATAGTGAGCACCTGAGATTGTGTGCCGGGTCCGTGGATACGACAAGCACCTTCTCACGTTGTGCTGCCAACTGAATAGCCAGACAACAAGAAGTAGTGGTCTTCCCTACGCCTCCCTTTCCACCTACAAAGATCCATTGGAGTGACGTTTGTGCCATTAGGTTGCGCAGACTCGCCTCGGGCACATCCGTTAGTTCATCCGCCATCTTTTTCGTCGCCTTCTTGAGTGAGCGAGATTGATTGGCTAAAAACACAATACCGGTATATAGGTGGAGACAAACCGGTTTCATGTCGGTTTCTACCTCTTTCGATGGCCACACACTAAGCTACCAAGATGATGGCTGCACTGTTCCGGACCACAGCTCGTTACCCGATGAGTGGACTGGCAGGTCGTACGGGTTTCCAGCGCTCTTTATGGGTAAAGGTCCACGATGAACAGGACCCAAGTCGAGTAGCCAGCCGTATGCAGACAATCCTGGCCGAGGACGGGACACTTAAAACGCTGGGGCTCAAGAGGTTTCACGAAAAGAAGTGGCAGAAGCGCAAGCGCAAAGCTGAGGAGCAAAATATTCGCCGTGCGAATCGACGCGTTGGTTCCATGATCGACTTTATCCTACGTCGCAAGAACTCGTGCGTTTGCAATGCGTTAATGTGTCCATTATTAGTATAACAAACTAACAAACGGTCTGATACTGCTGGCTCTGCAGGGGTCACTAAGCACGGAAAGACAACGAGATTGTATCTACTGGTACGATTACAAAAAGTTAAGGGAGAGGAAGAAGAGGAAAGACAACAGAAAGTATTGAACATCGTCACTGAGTGTTTTATTGCTACAGTCTGAGCAGAAGGAACACAAAAGAATCAGGTTGAGAATGACGTCTTCTTCATTAGGGAAAGAGCTAAAAGATGTTCGGTTGAAATAGCGCATAAAGAGTGATGGCAGTTATAGCGAGACCAGAGTAGGCTGCTGAGCTGTCTAGCTATACGCCTGATCTACGCGAGCCACGCCTTGATGTTGTCGATTTGCTGCTGCACGGCGCTCTTGCTGGTGCCGCCCGTGACATTCTTGCGCTCAACGCTGGCGTCAAAGTTCCACACGTCCAGAACGTCCTTTTCGAACTTGGAGTGCAGCGGCAATAGTTCTTCGAACGTGAGGGCACTCAGAGCCTTGTTCTTGTCCTCGGCAAGTCGCACTGCAGCACCGGCAACGTGGTGGGTCTCACGGAATGGGACGCCCTTGCGCACTAGGTACTCGGCCAAGTCAGTGGCCAGCATTTCCGTTACGAGAAAGCTGCGCATCTTGTCGCCGTGCGGGGTCATGGTTGCTAGAACGCCGGTAGCGATCTGCAGGCAGTCCTGAATGGTGTCGACAACGTCGAAGAGCGCTGTCTTGTCCTCCTGCAGGTCCTTATTGTAGGAGCGTGGCAAGCCCTTGAGCGTCACGAGGAAACCACTCAAACGCCCGATGACCGTACCGCTCTTGCCACGCAGAAGCTCCAGCGCGTCGGGGTTCTTCTTCTGGGGCATGAGGGAGCTGCCTGTACTGTAGGCGTCGGCCATGGTCACAAACTTGAGCGTGTTGTAAATGATGAGGTCCTCGGACATCTGTGACAGGTGCACCATGAGCATGGAGGCCCAGAAGAGAAACTCGGCGATAAAGTCGCGGTCGCACACGCCGTCCAGACTGTTGGGCGTCACATTGGCGAAGCCCAATGACTTGGCCAGGGCCTCACGGTCCAAGCCAAACGAATTGCCAGCTAATGCGCCATTGCCCAGCGGCATGTAGTCCACGCGCTTAGTAAGATCGGTCAGTCGATCGGCATCACGCAGCAGCGCCGCACTGTGGCTCAGCACCCAGTGCGAGAAGCGCAGCGGTTGGGCCGGCTGCAAGTGGGTGAAGCCGGGCATAAGGAGGTCAATATTGTTCTCGGCCAGCTGACTGGCCGTGCCAATGAGCTCCTTTAGACCTTCCTGGATGCTGACGATCGTGCGTTTCAGATACAGACGAACATCAGTTGCCACCTGATCGTTGCGGCTGCGACCCGTGTGGAGTTTGCCACCCACAGCGCCAATTAGCTCCGTAAGACGACGCTCGTTGGCCGTGTGAATATCTTCATCGCCTTCTTTGGGATCAAACGTGCCGGCCGCCCACTCGTCACCCACTTTGTCCAGACCAGTCACGATCTCGTCGGCCTCGGTCGTCGTCAGCACACCGCTCTTCTCCAGCGCACGTGCATACGCTTGGCTGCCATCCAGATCCACACGCCACATGCGTTTGTCTACAGACAAAGACTCGTTGAACTTGTTCATCACTGGGTCCACATTACCGCGAAAGCGGCCACCCCAGAGCTTCTTGGCTTCCTTTGGTGCGGTCGTCATGACTGGAAGATTAGATATTGAGTTGTGGTGATCATTGGAGGATACCGGTATGTACCGCTTATACTAATGTATGGCTACATTTGTGTAGACATGTCATAATGTAGCCATATGATAAACGTGTGCGAGTGTCAATAAAAACGATGACAATGACGACACCTTGGGATGACCAAATCATATGGGAGACTTCGGGTTTTCTTCGCTTCCTGAAGGAACATCATGTGGATACGAAAGATCTTATCAATCCTTCATCCAATGGTGAATCTCTACGTTTCTTCAGGTATCACAATAAAAACTTTCAAGTTCTATATCATTCCTTGTCCAAAATCACGTTTTTACTTGTTTTACTGGCTGTACTACCTTCAGACTCAAGCAAGTGGCACGAAATAACGACAAGGAGAGTAAAGATCCTCGGCTGCAGCTAATAGCTGCCAACTTGGCTCAAGAAACCGCAGAAATCGACGCTGAACGGGCTAAGAACGTCGTGCCACAAGCTGTCAAGTGGCTTCCAGGCTTCTTTTCACTACCCGTGTCCGCCCCACTGGCTCGAGTTTCTCTATACCAAGACGGGCAAGTGTATGGTATCGACATTTCGTCGGGTTTTGCTGTTTCACTGCTGGAAATTCAGCCTGGAGAGCACGTGCTGGACTTGTGCTGCGCTCCTGGAGCCAAATTGACGATGATCGCCGACCTTCTGCAGCTCCGTGGAAGCGTTACAGGCATTGACTATTCACGCTCGAGGTTGTGTGCTTGTAGACGATTGGTGCACAAATATCAGCTCCTGGGTGCAGGTACCCAGTGGAGGTGCAGACTATTTTTTGCTGATGGAAGGACCTTCAACATCGGACCCAAGACGGAATGTGCACAGGTTGATGGAGTGGAGTTGCTGCTGGACACGCAAGAGATAGCATCAAGAGCTCCGAAAGATCGGAAGCGTAAGCGCAAGAACAAAAGCGCTCGCGCGCGAGATGCGAAGCAGCAGAAGCTGCTGCTGGCTGACGCTGCTCTTTATGACAAGGTTTTAGTGGATGCCGAGTGTACGCACGATGGCTCCATCCGCCATCTACAGCGACTGAATACGGCTGATAAATGGGAGAAATATGTGCTCGACCATTTGAATGCAAACGAGGTCGGACGGATCTTGAAGCTGCAGCGTGGACTCATCCGGAACGGCTTCAAGTTGTTGCGTCCTGGCGGCACGATGATTTACAGCACTTGCAGTTTGTCCACCAAGCAGAATGAAGATATTGTGTCAGAGTTTCTTCAGGATGAACCGCTTGCTAAGCTTGACGCGATCGCACGTAGCAAAGACGTTCCATGTCAGGTATGTACAAATACTCGGAGATTGACTCATGACTGATGCAAAGTTTTGAACCTTAACTCGTGTCTATTGGCTTGCGTAGGAGGGAAAACTTCCAGGCACTTTACGCTTCACCCCGTCGCAAAACACGAGTGGGCTCTTCATCGCCCGCATTCGTAAAGCAGCGGCGGATTCACAAGTGCCCGAACGAGAACACTAAACTAGCCCCAGTGCTTTATAGGCAGTGTCGCCGACTTTATATATGCAATTTGTTAAGTGATGCAAACATGTTTGATGAACCGCGTCTCTTTACTGGCGGATTTTCGTCATCATTCGTCACTAACCATGCCAGAACTAAGCCATCCTGCGAACAGGATTGTGTAGTTATTGCAGATGCTTGTGACATATTTTACCTGAGATTGTACAAGGTTGGGGTTGCTAGCTGAACTCTCGTCGACGTCCGTCCATCTTGAGTTCGACAGATACCGCATGTGATTGCTCACCCTAAATACAACTATTGGTCCTCTCGGTCTCGACCAACCTGTGCATTTAATCGCTGCTAAAATTGTTCTTGAACTGCTCCGCGTAGAGTTTGGTCCAGCCGATGCGATACCTCGAAACCCAGGCCGGCCACCGATGATCCGTTGTTGCCAGTCGGACCGAAGCCCCCTCTTACACCGTGGTGATACAAAGCAACGATCAGTACTTTTACAGTGCATACGCAATTCTATCATATCATTCGTTATCATTTGTGTGAGCCCCACGCGGGCAAACGTGACATACTGCTTGCCTTGCTAATCACAATTTTTACCTTTGTCTTCTCCATGATGCACCCTTTGTAGCACGCCTGATCAATATCTTAAGTCGGATATCGATACTAACGGCTTCCAAGATGTAGGTTGTCCCGAACTTCCACACTTGTGGGCTTTCATGCTCACAGTGGCGTACGCACGTTTTTTCTTTCCCGCTACGAGAAACATCCTACATGGTCGACATTCAGTGGGGGTTCATGTTAGCTCTTTCAGAACATCTTGCTAATCGTCTCATCATCACTTTCCTTTTTGTGCGTCTTGTAGTAGCCATTTCAAGATGTATTGATGCGTTTACACTATGCTTGCATTGAAATATTTGAAAGAACTGCATCAGAGATGTGCAGCGTTTGCCAATCTGCCATGTATGCTTGAGAGTGTTAGGCTTGTTTGTTATAGATGCAGGAGAAGACGTATGAGTCAGGGGCAACAGTCAATTATACCTTCAATGGAACTAGCTAGGAAGTGTCGCTAAAGATTGAATCGAGACCATGCTCTGAAGTCACCTTCGTATCAGATGAGATAAACGATAAACTGTATCACCGGAAAAAAGCTGGTTTCTGCTTAGATTAGAAGGTGTCAAATCTGCGAGCTTGCGACGCACAGCGCGTCACCAAGAAAAAGCTGATCTCGTTTTGGGCCTGAGATGTTGAGCTCAAATTTAGCAGGGACAATTCTGAGTAGAAACGCTCTCACCAGTGACGCGCTGTTCGTGCATGCTCATTTCTTCAAACGAGTCCAAAATTTCACCATTTATGAACAAATCACGAGCGATCTGCTGCATGTGCTGCAAAACTTGCTGAGAAATGACCATCCGGTGCAGCACATCCTATCATATCCAAATCAAATTACCTAATGAGCAAGCTAGCGCGCTCATCCGCCATGTCGATAGTGTACTGGCACACAGCGCCACAGTGTCTTCAATCTGCACATGTTCATACTAATGTACACACGCGCTGTATGTGCAGCGACCTTGCAATCCACTCAGCAAGGGTCATTGCAGTACTTCATTTACTGCACCCCGCGCTTTGTCTTGTGGTGCTCCGTATCTTGATCAGCAAGTCCTGCCCTGCTCTGTTGCACCAGTCACTTGTTATAAGTAGGGCAGAGACTGAGCTTGACAAATGCAGAGCCTGATAAAAAGGCCACATCATAGAAAAGACTCGACCGCTTCTAATCCCTGACATTGATGCAGCACTTTTAAGTACATGAGACATTAGCGCGATGGATATGAACTTGTGCGCACTTGCACCGTATGCTTGCTAAAAAGCAATAAGCTGATGTGGTGGCTCTGTCCGCTTCAAACACCATGCGCGAGAAAGGCAAGTGACTCGAAGAGACAAGTAATTCAACCGGTCTTCTTTTTTGGTCTCAAGAACGATTACAGGCTCATTCAACACGCTCACTTTGAAATTTGTCTTCACTCGACGGAGTCTACAACAACATCGCCTCGGCGAACTACTCGGTTTTCATCTCGTTCGTTCCACGATGCCGTCAAATGGCAAGGAAGCCTTTTTCACAATGGAAGACGCAAAGACGTCCTTCAACCTCTTTTGCTGCGTGTGCGGTATCGGTTCACTGGCCATGCCTTCAAACTACGCTCGTGCCGGTCCGATTTACGCGTCTATCGCTCTAGCATTCATGGTCTTTGCCAACACGTACGCCACCCTCAAGCTGTCCAAAGTGATGCTGGTGGCACCGTCATCCGTGCGAACGTACGGTGACCTGGGTGAATGGACCCTGGGTAAATGGGGCCGTCTTTTGACGGTGCTATCTCAGATGGGCGTATGTGTACTGGTGCCGATCGCCTTTCTCGTGCTGGGTAGCACCTTATTGGACGTGCTGTTCCCAAATTCGTTCAGCCAGACTTACTGGATCATATTCATGGCGCTCATGGTTGCTCCCGTGTGCCTGACCCCAACGCTGAAAGAGGGTGCCGGTATGGCCTTCGCTGGTTGCATGGGTACCGTCATCGCCGACATAATCACCGTGATTCTGCTGCAGTGGAACATGCGCGGCCACGACTCGATACCTAAGCCGGATGTAACACTACACCAGGTGCTGACATGCTTCGGTAATCTGGCTCTAGCTTATGGTGCTGCCATTGTGGTGCCCGACTTGCAGCGCGAGCATTCACAGCCGCAGCGCATGCCGCGTGTGGTGGTGATCACGATTTTGTTCATCTCTGTTTTCTTCATCGTGATCGCTCTGGCTGGCTACACGGCCGGTGGCTGCCAGTTGTCGGGCAACATCCTGTACTCGATTGTGAGCACGTCGGACCCGCTTGGTCTGGCTCCACTGGGCTTCCGTGCCGACCGAGGTGCTGTGGTGATGGCGTATCTGTTCATGCAGATTCACATTTCGATCGCTTTTTCGACACTGCTGATGCCTCCTTTCTTCATGGCAGAGCGTTTGATTTTGGGCATGCACAAGAGTCCTGAGATCGTTCCGTTTGACGGTGAGCTAGACCAGATAAACCTGGACCTTGACATGGAGAAGAAGCAATCGTACATGCAGAGCTCAACGCCAAAGGATGCGGTAAAACGTCAGGTGTCCGCCGCCAGTATGGTTGAGAAGGAAGAGGGACGTATGTCGCACTTGCGCGTTTCCCTCGAGTTTAATGAAGAGATCTCGGAGGTGAAGCTTAGCGAGCCGTACCGTAACAACCCAATGAGCTACATCGTTTTGCGTCTGGCGATCGTTGCTGTCCTGGTGGTCATTGCCGTGCTGGCTCGAAAGCGGTTTATTGACCTACAGGACTTCACGGGCGCTACAGCCCACACGACAAGCTGCCTACTGTTGCCGTTAATCATTTACATGCGTGTGTTCTGGAAGACCATGCCAGTTTGGGACAAGTGCGCATCGATGCTGGTGATTGTGGTGTGCGCCTCCTCTGGCTTCTACGTGATGGTACACGCCGGTAAGCACCTGTTTGCGCCGTCTGACGATGACACACTGTTCCCCTACTGCACAAGCGAGTTCCAGGACGAGCCGTACTATATCCGCATCAACAGCACCAACTAAGTCGAAACCAAAGCCGACTCATTTGTGTCGAAATATCATAGTTTTTATATACAGGTCAGGATTTAGTCTCCTCCTAACAATTTAATACCGCAGAAACAATACAAAGTTCAGATCCGATTACGCAGGTTTCTAAATGACCTTTGATTTGAGACACTAACCGATTTTCAAAATTTACAATGTTGCAGTACAAAATTCCTTTCTATTGCGTGAAAGTCTCACATAACCAGATTCTAAATTATGAGTACCGTTTTGTCTGCTGCTGGGGCGCTGCTCTGGATGACGCACACTTTGTTAAAGGAACACGAATGGGTAAATCATGATCTCAAAAGTGATACAAGTTCCTGTGACGTCGTTCTTGAAAGCTTCGCGGGTGACGTTAATCTGCTGCCGGTTCAATGCTACCAATTGCCACAAATGGGCGAAGGAGACGTAAAAGTCCACGTACGCGCACTGCTGGTGGCCAACAAACTGTTTGTATACTTTGTGTCAATCGACAAAACCATCCGGTTGAGTCTCAAGTGCGTTCGCCGGAAAAGCTTTATTCAGCTGAAAATCTTGACAGTTTTGGCATTCATTTTTTTGATAGAGTTTCCGAGTTTGTGAAACCTCGTCGGCTGCAAACGCAACAAGAAAAGGGTCGTGTAGTATACACTGATCAATGGCGATGCAACCTGGAGATTCTTGGCTGGAGGTGAGCCACAATATAATTGTAATCTTGACAGATTTTCTAATTTTCTTTGTCTAATGTTGTCTACAAGACTTCAGCGTAATTTGTTTCCCAAATTTATAGGTAAAACCAGTGTGGTGCCTTCAGATGCGGAGCTAAGTCGCCTCCCCGAGTCGCTACTTGTGCGAGTTGAAGGATTTTTGACAGTCTCCGAATTCTGCCGAGTCACTCAGACATGCAAGGTATAATGATTGTTGTGTCGAAACAACAATATTTTGTTGCAGTGTGTTGTAGAATTTTACCATTAATTTTGCTGTGGCTGCAGTATCTGCATTTACTGAATGACTCAACCGAGCTGTGGCATCAACTACTACTGCGTGGTACGACTAGCTATAATTACTAGCAGGACGCAGTCACAAACGTTTTCTTTCATTTCTGAACTTGTGTCTTGTATAGACTACCGCGTGCAGCAATCTGGTAACAATTCAAAAGGCCAATATATCTCGCATTGGAATTATGAGAAGGGAATGGATACATGGAATCGACGTGTTCGTGAACGCCGGTTTTGCGGATATGTGCCTCGCCGGCAGTTACAATGGCACTGGCAGAGTGGTAGACGACTACCGACACCCCCTCTACACCTCCCGATGCCTCCTCCATTCGTGCCACTCAGCAACGATTCATGGTCACTGCGATCATCTCGTCGACCTTACCTGATTGGCGATGATGATCTCGAAATGCCGTTTGCATTCTGTTTCGACCCACCGTATCCGTATTTCTATTAACTAATATATTGCTGCACTTGAGTTGTTGCAAAGTTGTTGTCCAATTTTGAGATAATGTAGTGAGTATGTGTGATGTTCTCGGAGGAAATGCTAACATCTATGGACGCAGAATTTACGGTCATCAGATAAAGCGTCTTCGGTGAGCTCAAACGGTGAGCACATGGCAGCTTGCTACAGCGTACACTTAGCCTCACGGGAAGAGTGCTACAACCAAGACCGATCAGAGCAATTAGTGCTACTGGCAACGGAGACGATCTCAGATGCAACAACCGGTCAGCTTCCTTTCGAGATATAGTTGCAGCAAAGGCAACGGTCCTAAGTATACCACATCCATCTTCACGCGACCGCGCGGGCAAAGAAGAGCAGAAGATTCCTGATTTTGTTATAAAGATTTTCATAAGTGAATGTTGTATTGAAGATAGCAGTCAGAGATATGAACATTAGCGTAAATCGAGCGATTGCGATTGAGAGGATAGGAACGCCGACTTTTCGACCTGGGATCGAATCCAAATTTGTGGGGGTTGATCTTGCATCGTCCGCTCTCGAAAAGTCAACTCGGATGATATTTCTAGCAGCACAGGGAATTCCAGACTATCGAATGTTTGACAATTGACATAAAATGCTATTATCGACATGTCGAGGGAGCTTGTCAGATTGCTCATCAACGCATATTATTCTGACATGATAGGGTACGCTGCACCAAATGGCCACTTTTCAGCGGGTATTGCAGCGCCCACCCCTATAAGCAGTAGCTTCTGGTGCATGATAGGATTCCACTTGACTGAGAAGCATTTCTGTAAATGGTTTGGTAATATTGGTATATTCGGCCAAAAGTAGTTACTGCCTTAACTAATAACGTGTATAAACGGATAAAAGCACTTTAGGCAAATTCTTGTGTATCTGATATTAGGTGAGTCGGTCAAATCATTCCGGAACGAATCAATATGAGCTCTTGTCGCGCATGGCGCTACGTGACGTTTGACGCGACTGGGACGTTGCTACGTCTTGTTGAACCTCCAGGAGAGACGTATCTGAATTTCTGGAAAGAGGTGTCAGGCCTGTCATTCACATCGTCTCGCCACGCCGCTGCAGCCGCTGCCATCACGTCGCAATTCCCGATCGAGTTCAGTCTACTTTCTCGTTCCAATCCAAACTTCGGGTCAGACAGCAAAGCTACCAGCGCGTTCTTGTGGTGGCGACAACTTGTACTGAATGTAATGAAACGCGCGAAAGTGGCAGATTGTCTTGCATACAACGAGGAGCAGGCCGAGCGCTTCGCGCGTGATTTGTACGCGCATTTCGCGCGTCCTGAAGCGTGGAAGGTGTTCGACGACGTGCATCCGACACTAGAGAGGCTCAGAGCCTTGCATGTTCCAATGGGTATCATCTCAAATTTCGATGAGAGGTTGGAGTCTCTTTTGGTAGGACTGCAACTCCGAGACTATTTCCAAGTGGTCACGACGTCGTTCGAGCAACCCGAGATGAAACCACACGCGTCGATTTTTCAATCAACGTTCGAGCAGTTGCAGAGAAAGGAGGAGCCATTATTTACAAGTAGATTTTTGCATGTAGGGGACCATCCGTTGAAGGATTTCAAGGCGGCGAAGGATATCGGAGCTCAAGCCAAATTATTGTGGAGGACGAAACAACGACCGCCACCCATTGACATCAATGCAAGCGAAGTCATTTCGACGCTGCATGAGGTTGCAATGTAAAAGTAGGTGGACGTTAGGGCATTTTTCAAGGTTATACTGATAGTCCTTAAATTTAGGGGGGAAGGTACCTGAATTTGAATTGGAGATCTGAAAAGCCACTGCAACTTCAAATCACCGACGCTTGATGCAACTCACGTTAGTCTGCAGCAAATGAAGTAAAAAGTAGACCAAAAGCAATGAGAATCGACGAGTAAATGGCTTAGGTCGAATAGCGTTAGAATCGCGCAACAAGACGCTAGTTCGCAAGATGCAATGATGGCTTAATCTGCTTATAAACTGCAACTCTTCAGGAATCATGTTGTTTATCGACCAATGTGACGAAATGATTGGACTTGCCTGGATCTAGAGCTTCAGGTGGTGTAACTTCACCTGGGTATACCATACAACCTACGGGCAGAAGAACACGTTAACAAGCTTTCAGAGGGCACTCGCTGCTACTTGGGAAGGAAAATCGTATTGGTTTAATGCGTTGTGTTATTGCAACACTTTCTTGATCGCAAGCCTATATTATAGACATACTCCGTGAATTGTTTGCTTCTGACGAAAGCAAACTGGTTGAGGTGCTAATGAGGTGCTAAAAAACGCCGTATTTCAACTACGAATAGCAAATTACTTACCCGGAATTGAGAGCGCATCGTAATATAATGACGAAAGCAAATAATAAAGCCGCGTGCCGCCCCGTACAGAGTTTCGCCGGCTCATCTTCCATACCATCCACTGTCATTTGTAACATCTCACATCCGACATACATAATGTCAGTTTGTAGAACGTACACTGATTCAAAAGCTGACCGCTTCCACACCTCTTACGATTTGCCGAGACTGCGGCAATGCTTGTGCTTGCAGCGCCAGACTGTAGTTTTTAGTATATAATCTACTGCCCTTCTGTAATATCCTGTTGCACGAGGCTTGAAGTGTAGTCCCGTAGGAATTGCACCAGCCGTCACAGAACCTTGAAATTTTTGCAATATCCTATAAACTTGTCACCACTTTAGTCGAGCAATCACTCGCATTTTGCCGCTTTTCAGAAACATCGACAACTCCATCCACTCACTGCGCATGTGAATCAGTGCTTGGCTTCTAGCTCCCTTTCAATTGGCAGAAGCCAACGTAGTGAAATCCTCAACTGAGCCGACTATTATACCGACCTTAGTAGAGATTGCGCGTCTATTTGAACGTTTAGCAACACTAAAAAAGCACCACCTACTGCTCGCTTAGACGTTAATGTTAAAGAGATTGAGGACATTAAAAGGTGTACGTCGACGGAGCTTAAGCAGCCAAGCGAGCTTTTTCAACCAGAAGAAAACAGCCCTCGTCATTGAAATTTAAGATCAAAGCTAAACTCTGGCAAATGCAGCAGGCTCAAATGACGGTAGTCGGGCTTGCTCTTCCTTTAACAAAACTACTCATGTGTCCGTCTTACCCTTACACTTGTCACCCCTGGTTGGTCGCTTAAAGTCAGTTATGTGGTCCTAGAGCACTGATGACACTAAAGGTTAACCAAAGGTCAATAACCTTCCCTTACCCGTGATGGCGGTTACAAGGCCAACACTCCCACTCGTCGTTAGTGTTAAGTACCCTTGGTCTTGATTTTGCTCGCCTTGCGTAAGAACGTTAGCGTCTACGTCGGCTAGCTGATGCTTAGTACCCACGTATCCAACCTTGACTGTTACGAGCTCGATGCCTTCTCGGATATAGCGAAATCGAACGTTCACGTCCTTCGTTCCGGGCGGGGTGTTCCTGCACACAGTCGCCATTCATTGTCCTCTTAGATCTGTCTATTGATCAATTTCAATGTCCGTCAGCATTGCGCATAATTACAGCGTTTCTTCAACGCACTAGATCAATGCATGTCATCGGTTTCCGAGCCGAGTGCAACCGCTATAACTTGGGCTTGAACACAACTGATGCATTTCCGATCATCACCACGATACCCGACACAAAATACCCCAGCTATCTTGCATGCTCGAACCATAAGGTCACCATTTCCTTCCTCATATGCCCATGTCGTCTTCGGTTACCTTAGTACGCAAATAGAAGCTCACTAGTGCTGCTGTCCTAGATTTTCGAATAAATCTTAATAGCTGCGTCACCACGAACACAATTCATGATTCGTGTTGTCGTGTAGAGCAAAAAATGTGAAATTCGCCATGCCCCGTTCCTTTATCGTGAAGGCATTCTTAAGCGTTTCCTTGACTTCTTCGATCTCGTCGTTCGCCTGTATCACAATAATCATATCATCGACGTACAGACATAGTACACGGAACCATACTGTGAAAACTTGACGTAGGCGTGCTGACCTGCATCGCAGCTCCTGAAGCCATTTCCTAATAATATACGATAATGAATAGTCGTGTTCCAGGCGCTTCCCGCTTGCTTGAAACCGTAAATTGCCTGTTCCAGCTGACACTCATAGCGTTGAGCGTGATGCCAAAAGGAACTTCCATGTGAATATGGTCCATTAACTTATTGTTGAGAAAAGCGTTGTCGGCATTTAGTTGTTCCGTCCGGTCCTCGTAGGCGCGCATATGGAAAGGACAATAACTTTCGATAAGTATAACTCGAAAGAGTCGGACACCATACTTCGACTAAAAACCTTTCGAAAGCAACAGTGTCTTGTAGCACACCACCCGACCAAGTTAGTCGCGCCTTTTGGCAAACACCCGTTTACAACCAATAATTTGGCTCTTGGTTCCTCGTACATCCTCCATTCCGTTTCGTTCATAGGAAAATACTATAGTATCCATGACTTTGCACCTCTGCGCAGCATCTTCACTGCAGAGTATGCGAAAACTGCTTGAGCAATCAGGCCATCTTCATCGATCCTGGCAAGTGTTAGAGATGGCGAATCTTCATTATCTTTTGACTTTCGCTTCTCTCAGCGTTGCTTCTGTCCTCAAGTAAGAGAGTCGCCTAATTGGAGCATCTTTGCCGTTGAAGACTAAAACACAATTTGGTTTTCCTCGAACATAGCCGGCATCGCAATACATATTGCCTACTATTATCCAGGTAGATCAGAATAGTCTGCAGGCATGACTTGACCGGTTCTAATTGCGCACTTTCCATGTCTACTTCTGGCGGCCATTTTTGACTCTTTTCACAGATCTCTCCACGAGGGGTTGCCTCCACAGGTAAAGGCATAGGTTTACTACCAATGTCTTTGACATGTGAATGGCCTTGCGTTGTTTAATCGCCTCGCGCTCATCCAACTTTACAAAGCGTGGCACCCTGACCTTAGAGGCTTCCAAATCAAATATGCGGTACGCTTGACATTCGTGACGTATCTTAATAAAGCATGTA
Source organism: Peronospora farinosa (assembly GCA_947646735.1). NCBI lineage: Eukaryota > Oomycota > Peronosporomycetes > Peronosporales > Peronosporaceae > Peronospora > Peronospora farinosa. The sequence continues at coordinate 4,315 of CANTFK010000077.1, read as the reverse complement.
TCTGAAGCTGTTGGGGTTTAGCTTCGTTTTCTTCTCCTTGTCGATGCAAATGTATTCGAGTGATTCAAACACACTCGAAGACTTCCCCTTAACCTACATCATAAGGTGTCCTGCGTGTTGGCGACACGAATGATGAGATGCGCCGCTGTGCACACCACTTCTGCCGACCTCATCCCATTTAATGGGATGGTGCGGTGGGTAAATGAGGGTATCTTGCCGTCTGAAGCGTCACCTGATCCCAGGAGTGATAGCTTGCGGGACGGTGCGTTTGTTCAATCTGGCCAAAAAAAATAACGGATCAAGATGGTAGACGAACAACTTGCACATCCCGTGTCTCGACAGATAATAGCGTGTCGGGAAAGTGGCAAAAAACGGTGTGGAATTGCAGCGTCATCATGCGCTTTCCGGAGCAAGGCTAGCGTGATGGCCTAACAAGAAAGATCAGCAAGGCGTACATGCTGGAATGTGGTTGTATAACCATGCCGTGGGTGCAATGTTGAACATCAATGTAACGGAATGTGCCAAAGATATTATATTTAAACAGAGACACTGAAAAGTTTCTGAACTATCTCCAAGATGGAACACAACATTATCTTTTTTAGGCGAGCATCAGACTGCATGCCAGTATCGATTATAAAAGCCATACAATCATTCAGATTTTTTGCGATCCAAGTTTTTCATGCAGTGCATAATTCCTAGACACATAATGTATATGCACCTTCCTTAAGATACGCCGGCAACGATATTTATTGTTGACGCCTCAAGTTTTTCAGCTACGTCTGCCCTGTAAAAGCCTGCACGTCGCTGACGAGAGGAAAACTTTTATCTCGTAGCGGCATTACAGTTTTTGTTTCCTATGAAGTTGCAGTCATCCGTTCTCTGGCTACAGACCCCCCCAGATGACATCCGGTTCGCTACATCGGATGACCACTTCTCAATCACTGTCGCTGCGCCGATTCTTCTGTACAGCAGCTCGCCCGGATCTGCTGCTTCATAGGTATCCATCTGTATGAATAAAAAACATTCTGTAGTTGGTTTGAGCGTGTATATAATCCGCTTATCCTATCGTGCCTACCGAATCCGACAACAGGTCGAAAACCTCTGTAACTGCTGGAGGTGAGCCTTCTGTTGTGCCAAAATGGTCAACTGCACAGTATTACACACAGAACTTGAAGTCTACATCCCATCTTTTTGTCTTTCTACTATCTGGTACTAGTCCCGATCTGAGTAGATTAAAGCTTCAACTTGCCACTGTCTTACATCCCATTATAAGTTCTCGTCGTACCATGGGGGGCCCTCCTGTCTATATGTGGTGTATGAATATGAAGAAGTGTAGGCTGTAAGGTGGTCGATTTTCAGTCCAATTTGCGTACCTGCTACTAATGATCGGCAGTATAATGCTTTTTATTGCAAACGCAAACGGTTACAACTAACTAGCCATTGCCTTTACTTTAATTGAATGATAAAGGTTAACATCGTGGTAGCTACTACAACTCTATTTTGGCTATCTTGGTAGATGCCAATTTGATTTTCAGTTTTTACTTTTTTATAGTTAATCAAAATGACTACGACACCGCAAAGACCTTAAACCGCACTTTCAAATTTGCCAGCTTCTACTCAACTTCAGTAGCAGTAGCACCAACCACCACCTTCACAACTCAAGGCCGCCCACTGACCAACTACCCACATCATGCCGCGCAAAGCATTTTTCACCGCAGAGGACGCCAAGGCAGCTTTTAGCCTCTTCTGCTGCGTCTATGGCATTGGAACACTTGGTATGCCCGGCAACTTCTCACGCGCTGGTCCTGCTATCGCAATCGTAGCCATGGCCTTCATGGCCTTCGCCAATGTGTACGGTGCAGTGGCCATCTGTCGTGTCATGCTTCTCGCACCAACGTCCGTCAAAACCTACGGTGATCTTGGCGAGTGGTGCATGGGTAAACCGGGTCGCTACCTTTCGGTCATCGCGCAGATGGGCAACTGTCTGCTGGTACCATGCGTATTCCTAGTGCTGGGTGGCACGCTACTGGATGGTCTCTTTCCGGACGCCTTCAGCACGACGACGTGGATTATCCTCATGGCACTCTCGTGCATACCTGTGTGTCTGGTACCGACTCTGAATGAAGGAGCTGGCGCCGCTTTTGCCGGTTGTATGAGTACCATCATCACGGACGTGATCGGTGTTGGCATCATGATGTATGGCATGCGTGACCACCCAACTGTTCCCAAGCCCGACCTTAACTTGAAGCAAATAACTAGTGCATTCGGCAACTTGGCCCTTGCGTACGGTGCCGGCATTGTGATTCCGTCACTTCAGCGTCAGCACAGCGATCCCACCCGCATGCCACGGATAGTGGGGGTCACGATGTCATTCATCTCGTGCTGTTTCCTGATTCTTGCCACCACAGCGTACTCAGCAGTTGGCTGCCAGATTTCGGGCAATCTCCTGTTCAGTATCTACCCTGACTCGGAAACGGGACTAACCACTCTCGGTTTCAAATCAGATTGGGGTATGGTCGTCCTAGCCTACCTCTTCATGCAGCTTCACATTACGATTGCCTTCTCGGTTATTCTGAACCCTGCCTTCTACATTGCTGAGCGCATTGTGCTTGGCATGCACAAGCCTGCCGTCTTTGACGTCGAGAACAATTTGTATGCATATGCTGATGCTACTACTCCTGACCCTACTGAACTCTCGGCCAAAGAGTCTCGTGTTTCCAAGCGCTCTTTTATTTCTGTCACCAATAGCGAGAACATATACTGTAATGACCTCGAGGCAGAGGCCACCGAGTACAGCGGTGCGAACACTATCAAGTACATCGCACTTCGACTCGCCATGATCACGGGACTGGTAATCGCATCTGTGCTTTTAAAGGATCATTTCCACGACTTGGCCGACTTCACAGGGGCATCGTGTATCACGGCAAATTCCATCGTTTTACCGATCGTGTTTTTGCTGAAAAAGAAGTGGATCGTCATACCGGTCTGGGAGAAAATTCCAGCGCTGATTGTTGTTGTGGTCTGCTTCTGTTTGGGCTGCTACGTGACGTACACGTCAGGCAAGAATTTGTTCGCTCACAGTGACGACGACACGGCCTTCCCCTTCTGCGCGCCGGAGTTCCAAAACACCGTGTACTATAACTACACGGCCGAGCACGAAAGCTAGGGTCGATGGAAGAGTAAGGGAATGCTGACATTTGAACTTACAACCTACTTATGGTTTTGGTAAAACTCTCATTTTGGTGTAATTTTAGCAATAAAAGATAATAGTACGAAGAAATTTAAAAAGACATGTTGAAGCTTAATTTGAAATCAGAGGTTTTGGGAATGTTGAGATATTGGTAAACTGCCTAGCGATATTGTTAGAAGTTGATCAACTAAACAACAATAGCACAGATGCAAAAGAGAGTGATATTGCTTTCAGTATCCCCTAGCTAGTTTAAAGTCTATATAACAGGATAAATTATATTATGAATGTTTGTGCGATGACCATAATCGATATGTATCACATTCATGAACCATCACCTTGAAGCTTGCCTACCAACACTCCTCCTCGTCGACACTGTACTTAACACAACACTTGATCCTTGCTCTACATTCAATCGATTTAGTCCAAACCGATCACCTGGCGCAATTCATCCATTATTGGTGCAGCCAATGCCTTTGTCAGTATGTTCGCTGGCATACTCATATCCCGGCTTTATAATGCCACGCTTGATGAAATCACCGACAAAATTGATGCGCACATCAGTATGTTTGGCCTAAGCCGAGACCCTCTTGCCGTCAGGCAGCTCCAAAGCCGCTTGATAATCCGCTTGCAGTGGCATCGGCTCTTCGATCTTCAAATGTAATTCTTGAAGTAGTTTACGAGAGCCCAAAAGTTCTCGAGCCATAATCGATGCAGCCGTAAATTTAGATTTCATAGTCGAAAGCAGAACTACACCTTGTTTTTAACACATCCAGCTCACCGGCATGTCATCGACAGTACTTAGACCACCCGTAAGTACTTTTTGTATCCCTTGTCTGCAGTGAAATCCACATCGCTGTATCAAACTACTACCTGTAACTTTTTCTTTAATCTTTCATAGAGAGGCGTAACTTTGTCGTGCCTGACTGTTGGTGTAACGACGGTTGATACAACGTTACGTCACTTATATACATTATATAATTATATTTCTTTTAAGGAGGTATTAAATATGGGTGTCGCGATACGGTACGAAATACCGTACCATATCGGTAATGGCTTAATAACCGATATCGCCGTACGAAGTACATCATACCCATATGTTTGGATGACACGTCATCCAATAAAGAA